>CM042139.1:81487921-81555421 GCA_023376005.1 Doryteuthis pealeii | reverse complement strand
CACACACACACACACACACACACACACACACACACATATATATATATATATATATATATATATATATATATATATATATATATATATATATAAGGATATTGTTGACATGAAGGCAACGGCACTTGGTTACTGACAGCTTTTTGTTTATGCGATTTTAAACAAAAACTTAGTTTGAAAATCGAATAGACGAGAAACGTTCACTAACCAAGCTCCGTTAACTTCATTTATGTCCGCGCTACCCTAAATTAGATATATATTAGCGTAGGTCTATTTTTAAAACACAACTAACTCTACCCGGAGAGAGTTGCTAGTTAACATAAAGAATATCTCAACAAATATTTTTCTCTAAAAGTTTACCAATTCTTGAGCAAATGCATTTAAATAGTATCATAATCGAATATTCTGAATTTCACCTAGTGTTTACCAAAAAGATAAGTAGGTCAGATTAAACCCGGGTTTCGAAGAAAAAAATGTAAAGAAAATAGACTTGTAGGGATTTCATGAAGGAAAGTCAACCCTAGATATGCTGCATGGAAAATTGGACCCTTAACTCAAGCTGTGGTTGACGATAGCCACCAGAGTAATGTGTTAATGGACTCGAGACATTTAACCTAAATACATATTTTCAAACCTACACAACCTGGTCCAGTTTATTGTAGGAGCGTATGCAGTTAGCTTGGTTGAAATTAAAAGAAACAATAAGTTCCAGAACCAGAAACTGTATGTTTTCAATATGCTGCCAAGAATTTAGGAGATACTACCTGAAATTCAGGAGATTGCATTAAAAAAAATTCAGCTTTTGGTCTCCTACCAGAAAATATGTTGTATGCAGTGCTTAAATCAGATGAACTGGAACTGAAGGAAGACCCTATAAAATGATTTTAGCCATTAGGTAATTAATTCACATAAGATTGATTAAAATGATTTCATCGATTTATATTTATTTTCATTTTAACGCACCTTCCTAATTTCATCATAGAAATTAAAAATTAAGATAAGTAAGGTAAAATTTTTAATTTAATTTAATAAATTGATTTTTTAATTTTTTTTCAGGAGTGGGGAGCCAACTCAAAAGATGCTGAAAATACGAAAGAAAAATGTTGATGCTACACATTAGTCCCAATTGATCGACCTGTCACAAAATGGAGTTTATAAGCCTGGATTATCAGAAGAATTTTCAGATTATGAACTTCTGGAGTCATCAATGAGAGGGATAAGACTAGAGTTGCTTGATTTGCCTTCACACTCACAAAGTGTCAAAAGGACAGTAAAATTAACAACTGCAGCTTCCCGATCGGACTATGGAATTGAAGCAAGGCATGGGCATATCATTACAAAAGTTTTATACCATGAAATGAGGCCTTCAATTTCTTCAAAAGGTTCTTAGGTAGAGCAATTTCATATGATGGCATGATAAAAATTGGTATTATTCTCACAATATTCATGTATTTTTGTCAGGTCTTTTATAACTTTATGCCTTACTGTTATATCTTGCAATTTTCTTACTGACCTCAATTTGAATCTCAATTAATGAGGTAAAGTATCTGAGCTTTTGGGGTGGGGTGGGGGTTATAATTTCAATTTAAATTACAATTTTTATATATCTTATTGATTTTATTTGAATAGAATTAATTGACAAAATTTTCTGGATTGAAATTATAAGATTTTTAAAGCAATTTTATATCTAAATGTATTATCAACAAGGATTTTGGGAGGCTTCATAGAGGATTTTAAATTAAATACTCAAGCATTGGTGCAAATAAGAAACCTACATTGTGGTTTCAGTACTTACCATACCAATGCCCAACTTTCCCCAGGTGATACTTTTAGACATTAAAAAAAAGTTGAAAATGATATATATATAGTGAAATTCTTTTCTTTTATGTCCAATCGATTGAAGTTGTGCAACATTTAAAAATCATAAAGAGACAGAAGGGAAAATGCAACGCGTTTATTTTATTCTTTCATAAGGTGTTTTGCCCTTGTTGTTTTCGCTGATACTGGTGAAGAAATCAACAATGTCTTGAAAATGGGTACGTGGCTCTGAAATATAAAAGTAATATTTGTAAACCACATGCAGAAAAGAAAAAGACGTTTATAAATAATACATTATTTCAATGTTTATGTGAATTAGCTTATCCTTAAACACGCCGCTCTGTCGTCTGGGGCTGTAGAATGCGCCGATTGTACCTCTGCAGAAGGGTAAGACCCCCACCCACTCGTGATGTCTAAGGACGGAATCCTGGTAACTGAGCAATGACTTGCAAAACCCCACTTTAGCCCTTACTTGGACTAGACGGACGGTTGGATAAATCGGCTGTTCATGTCAAGCCCTAGCATCTACTGGTTGTGCCGACCCTATTGTTCTTATGGCAAACCCCCAACCCTTTTATCATATATGAGCTAATATGTGGTAGTTGAGGGTATGACGTTAAAATGCATCTAGTTATGAGGTTCCAACTCTGGAGCTCTGGGGAATGTAGATTACAGCTTCATTGCCATTATGCCCAGGTCCACTCTGACCCGGAGTCAAGTAAGTGTTGAATTTAAAAATAACTGTTTAAAAGTAAAAACTAATGCAGTGGTTCATGTAAATGTGATAGACAGGTAATTGATCTCTTGTTGACCTATTAGCAATTATCTCATTGGTTGGTTTAGTCATGTGTCTACCCAGCCTGTGACAACAATTCAGTCAATCAGATTCGTCCCAGTCTTCGAAGTAAACAGACGTATGACTATTTCTCCACACTTGAGATTATGGGTTGGGGTAAATAAAAGACGTCGAAGATAAACTGGGTCCTTGTATTCATTAATTAGAACAAGAAGTGGACACAGGGATTCAGCAAACCCAATAGCAGCCAAACCAATCTAAGTCAACCCAAGAATACAGAAGACCAAAGGAATCAACCCAACTAACAGAAACAGAAATAACGGAGATAAGTAACCAAAGAAGGAGGAATAGCCTATTATCAGTATCAGACGGACTTTTCACCAGAGCTAGATCAGGGGGATCGAGTCTTGAGTGGCACACCACACCTACTACCAGCTCTCTATTTTACCGCACAGATCCACGCTGTGTTACTCATGCGCTGAGTTGGCGACGGCCGGAATCTTGTGGTTTAAATGTGGGTGCTCAACAAGCTCTTTCATCCCGGTGATCATCAACGGTGAGATTGATGTTTATAATGGTAGGTGTGTGGCTTTGGTGTATGGCCACCTAAAAAAACACTATCACGATGGAAAACCGGACAACATGGACACGCGAGGCCTGTTCGTGTAAAGAGAATCTCCGAAGAATGATGAAGAGTATTCAGCAGTAAAATAGTAGAGAAGACTGGGCTCCCTAGCTTTACTACAGTCACCAGTCTAGGAGAAACACAATTAGCCCAACCTTAACAAAAGTAGAACATCAAAAGTCCAATTGTTTTGTTGTTACGAAACAATTCCTCTGCAGAGGGGTAAAAATAAACCACCAAATGGGACCACCTGTTGGCCGTGGGTGGCGACCCATGATGCTTAAGGACGGAATCCTAGTGGATGAGACATGCAACACTCCACTTTGACCCTTACTTGGGCTAAACAGGGTTTCGGAGAGGCCCCGTCAATCAATCGGCTGGTCACGTCAAGCCCTAGTTCCTATATAATTGTCCCAACCATATTGCCCGTATGGCAAGACCCAAACCTTTTTCATAATATATGTGTTAGAAGGCGGTGACTGAATGTTTTAGTTTCCTGAGTATGATGTTAAACTCTATCTGATGGTGAGGTTCGCTATCGCTACGAATCTTTCAAAACTTTTCCGGCATTAAATGACCCACCGTGGTTGATATGCCGTAAAACAAAACAAACAAACAAACGGAACAATTCAATTAACCCGGACCTTCAGGATTTAATGATATTCTTAATTAATGGTCTAAACTGGATTATCATCCACTTGAAACGTCCAGTGAGTGTGTATGTGAATGGATTCACGAAGTCAAGATCTCCACTTCAAATCTTGCTGACTTGGCTTGGCTTGGCTTGGCTCTTACCGCATTTTTACTTTATTATTGTATTCATTTTCATTTTTTAAATTCATTCAAACAATGATAATAAATTAATAATAATCTCATGATTGGAAAAATTAAACCAAATGTTTTATTCATTTTTTTAAGTAATAAAAGCTAAGAGAAAAATACGGTTAGCTTGCTGACCGGTTTCACTACTCACTCGACAGAGCTAAAATCGAAAAGGTAAATTTGACGAATAAGAAAGATATAAAATATCTTATTATAATAGAGATTGTTTGTTTGTTTGTCTTTACCCGAAACTATATCACTACCCAAGTCACAATTCCTTTTAGTTATTTATGTCACATTCTCCATGATTTTATTTTTATTTAAAACTCAATTATTAATAAAATTGCATTACATGAATAATACTGTTGGCATTATCTATGTACTAATAGAATGTAATTGCATTTATATATACAGCAAAATAGTGGTTTACAGTGTGAACGGGAAGGTTAATTTGCATATTGATCTTTAAAATTTAATTTATTAAATATGTGCTTGGTATTATTGATTTGTAATTGTTTGGTTTTATTTTGATTGATATGAGCAAAGAATTCAGAGATAAATCTTAAAAGAAATACATTAAAAAAGAAATAACTGTAATTTTATTTTTTTTACTTCCTATTTTAACTAAATAGTTAAATTAGGAAAACTTAGCAATGAAAGACGAGAATGATGGAAAATGATGGAAGAGCTATTTTCAAAGTTGTTCTATTTTTCGATTATACCCCCTCTGTTTCAATTTTTATCTGCTTATTGTTCATTAATCTTTCTAATTTAATATAATATTTTATTATATTAAAACTTAATACTTGCGCCTGGAGGGTGCATATTTTTTCTAGTTCCATTTTTTATTATTATTTTTTTTTTAATTGAAATAGATCACTAAGCAGGCCTGATCCTATTCTAGTAGTGACCAGGTTTGAATTCAGAGTTTTTCTTCTCCTAGACTGGTTGTCTAACCAAGGTTAAAGAGCCCATTCTGTCCTAACATTTACCCATAGCTGGAGGGAGAATAGTTGGATTCATACCTTTCCCAAGGGTATTAGCGCTATGGGAACTGAGGCCATTAATTGGGGCAAGTATACAGAGAAAAAAAAGGGATTTCTTTTCCTAAGAGAGACGGAAATTTAAGAGCCAGATGATTATAATACTAAGTAAGCATTCCCTTTGTTTAAGTAAATAATGTGTTTATGTAAATAAACCCGATATGCAATTACGGAAATTGCAAAATATGATTAATTAACTCACCGATAATTTTCTGGTTTGTATTTTTATAGGACGCACCTTGGTTTTCTTGTGTCAATTTCGCGTTCCTGATTATTTCAGAATCACCAGCAGAGGCCATTCTGGTAACAGGCTCCGGATCTAAATCCACTTTTTGGTTAAATAAAAAAGAAAGATATATATATATCAACATTATGCAACCACAAAGATAATTGAAAATAAAAACAGATTTACCGTATAGATTCATGTAAAAGTCGATCTTGTATACTGGTAGCTATTTTAATCAGGTTTAAGAAATCATTGATTTATGGAATTCATTTTTGAAGCCAAGAGTTGATTCCGTTGGTTCTATTATATTTCTTTTAATTCCAACCTCACATATTTCCATACAGTGGTACCTTGACTTGCGAGTTTAATTCGTACCACTTGTAACTCAAATTTCTCGTATATCAAATTAATTTTCCCCATTCAAATAAACTGAAATATCATTAATCCGTTCCAGCCACTAAAGCACACTAAATTTTTGTTTCGTTTTTTAAATATGAAAAATAGCACTGTATTGTAGAAAAACATAAAAAATAGAATGTAATGAATTAGGTGTTGTAATTTGTTTTAACGCTTTTTTTTTTATAAACAATATTTTTCTTTGGCGTGATACATTTGGAAACTCGTACCTTAAATATTAGCTCTCAACGTAAAGCAAAAAACAATCTTGTGATAGCACGTAACTCGGAAAATTCGTAAGTTGGGACACTCGTAACTCAAGATAGTACCGTATAGGTTGACACATATTTTAGGCCAGAATGTTAGGTCGTCAACATTTTACATGTTAATATACTTATTAAATTATTTATTATTAAACTAACTATACTAATATACTTGTTCTAATTAGATATAAGAATTGATAAACTGACAATTACTGTTGATCCTTTATGAAGAAAGTCTGCTGTAGTGTAAGTTTACTGTGGCCATGTTTCGGATTAAGTTTATAACATATGTTTGTTTGTTTTGTTTTGTTTTGTTTTGTTTTGTTTTGTTTTGTTTTACGGTATATCAACCTCGATGGGTAATTTAACGCAGTAGTGATAATTTGGTAGACAATTATTTAAACTCATTTTTTTTCATAAACGCATTTTCTATTTAACCCATAGATAGGACCCTCACAGGTACTACCACTACGGGTCAGAGTGGACCTTGGAGCAATGGTGATGACAGGGTGCTCCACATTCCTCAGACCTCCAGAATTGGAACCTTACCATCAGTTAGTTTAACGTCATCCCCAGGACAAGAAAGGCCCTCAATCACCGCCTTCTAGCACCCATATGATAAAAACGGTAGGGTCTTGTCATAAGGGCAATAGGGTCGGGACAATCATATAGGTGCTAGGGTTTGACGTGACCAGCAGATTAATTGGAGGAGGACTCTCCAACCGCCTGTCTAGCCTAAGTAAGGGCCAAAGTGGAGGTGTTGCATGTCATGGACTGCTCATACTCCAGGATTCCGTCCTTACGTATAACATATATATCTTGCTGGCCCGCGATATGACGCTAAACTGCATCTGATGGCGAGGCTTCAGTTCTGGAGATCTGGGGAGGGCTGAGTACCACTTTATTGTTATTATTCGCAGGTTCACATCGATCATGTTATTGTTACCGCTGTGAGTCAAATAGATTTGTTTATAAATCATTCGTATTTTATAGGACATACATACACTTACACAAATGTAAATATGCACCTACAATGAAAGCGATTCTCTAACCTCTAGGTATAAAATAACCCTGGATGGGTTGACAATGGGAAAGGTATGACTCCAACGCTTCTCCCTCCAGCTATGGGTAAATAGTTATTTATTTGTCCTGTCCTGTCAGCTAGGACTATAGAAAACCCAGATTGTATATCTTCTCCCTCCAGCTATGGGTAAATAGTTATTTATTTGTCCTGCCCTGTCAGCTAGGACTGTAGAAAACCCAGATTGTATATCTTTATAGGAGTGAAATTATACACAGTGGGGCCACCTGTTGGCAGTGGGTGGCAAGCTGTGATTGTTAAGCACGAAATCCTGTTGGCTGAGCATTCCAAGACATGCAACACTCCACTTTGGCCCTTACTTGGACTAGACGGGCGGTTGGAGAGGCTCCTCTGATCAACTGGCTGGTCACATCAAACGCTAGCACCTATACGATTGTCCCGACCCTATTGTTCTTATGGCAAACCATCAATCATTTGTTTTTTGTATATATATGTGCTAGAATGCGGAGGTTGAGGGTCTTAGTTTCCTGAGTATGACGTTAAACTACATCTAGTGGTGAGGTTCCAATTTTGGAGCTCTACGGAGTGTGGAGTACCCTTCATCACCATTACTCTTAGGTCAACTCCACCAAGCCGGAGAGGTAGTATCTGTTGGGGTACCTGTAAGGACAAACGATAACAACGAAAGTCTTAAGAAAGCTTTATTCTGCTTAGAATAATTGTTACACGTATCGTGACTTTAAATAGGTTAGTAGTTATTAAAGAGTTTTTCGAAAGGGGAAATGATTATAAACAGGGGAGGTAACTCTGAATTACTTATTACGGTCCGATCTATGGTTTAAATAGATTTTTTTTTTATGAGTTTAAAAATGTGTTGTTTTTTTTTTTTTGTTTTATTTGAATACTCAACAAAAATGAATAAAACAAAAACGTCTTTAGCATAGATAAAACATGCAAGGAATTAAGTTCATAAAATCATATTTCAGTTTGTGGTCAAATTTTTCTCTGGTTCAACGCCTCTTTGGCAGTTTTAATCTTTTTTTTATCTTCATGCGTATGATATACTGATTTGGAAGTCATCACGGTGAAAACGAAAACTTAAATTATAAGCCACGTCATGTTTTCTCAAGCAAAACAACTATTTATTTTTATTTTCCGCTTCAATTATATCTTTATGTTTGTGTATATTAAAAAATATCTACGATTTTCCGCTTATTGACAGCAGGTTTATTGGGTTTTTCATGGTGATAATCCCCCTTTGGTTTATTCGTTTAACGGGGTATCAACTGCTCATGGGTTACTAAATGCGGTTTTTTTATTCATTTGTAAATGTTTATAAGAGCAGGAAATAGAAGAGAACATATATATATATATATATATATATATATATATATATATATATATATATATATATTTGTGAATAAAAATGCCTTAAATACCAGGAGTATCATGATTATGGACCATTTCCACTCCTGGGTATCTGAGGCCCACCGAGCTTCGTCAGGCCACGTTTTTATTTTATTCAGACTGGAAAATAACCAAATTCAGCTTACATTTCTACATTTCTCCCTTATATATATATATATATATATATATATATATATATATATATATATATATATATATATATATATATATAATATATGTGTGTGTGTGTGTGTGTGTGTGTGTGTGTCACCACCTAAAACTAATAATTGATCATAACATAGAAAAGAAGAAATCTGAAACAAAACAAAAAGTAAAGAAAGTGGTAAATGAAAGAAAGAAAGAAAGAAAGAAAGAAAGAAAGAAATCGGTAAAAAAAGAATGAACGAAAGAAAGAAAGAAAGAAAGGAAGAAAGAAAGAAAGAAAGAAAGAAGTGAATGATAAAAAAGGAAGCGACGAAAGAAAGAAAGAAAGAAAGAAAGAAAATGAAGATTTAAAGAAAGAAAGGAAAAAAGAATGAAATTGAAAAATTAAAGAAAGAAAAAAGAAAGAAAGGAAAGGAAAAGAAGATTGAAAGAAAGAAATGAAAAAAGAATGAATGAATGAATTTGAAGTGTAAAAGAAAGAAAAGCAAAAAGAAAAAGAAAGAAAATTATGCTAAAATGATGTCAACTACATTATTAATGTAGGCACCTCACGTAAAGTAATAGTAGCAAGCTGGATTAGCAGACTATTTTTAGTGAGTTCGAGTCTCACCGGGTACCCCAAACTTTCAGCCTTCTGCAATATTAATGCTGAGCTAAGTAAATAACTACATTATAGAGCGAAGATAAATTTGAATAATTTCATCGAAATTAACAACGATTTTCATGAATGAAAGAACTAGAGAAAGAAAAAAATTGAGGAGTGAAAAAATAAGTGCATACTATTTAGCAAACTGAGGGAGGAATGCGTATTTACATAACCCTTCCGCACGAGTAGGATGCGACACAAGATCAGTTTTTAAGGGGAGTTTAACAGGTTAGAATTCAGAGTTTTCCATCTCCTAGACCTATTACCATACTATCTATATATAAATACGCGTGTTCCTAAATCTAACGTCCGTTATAATCCTGCAACACCTTCTGATTAAAAATGATACCGTCCAAATCGTCCAAGATGAAATACAAAAATGTAAATCTTGGTGTTGCTTATCCGCAAAATTATGAGTGTCGTCATCTAAGCTAAATAATCGACCATTCCGTTTTTATTAGAAAGAAAGAGAAAGAAAAGGACATACTATACAGAAAAAATATAATAAGAATGAAAGAAAGAAAGAGAGTAAGGGAGGAGAGAGAGGGGATGAGCGCCCAAAAGCGATAACACTAATCTGTTTCAATCAAGCAGATGAAAAGAATGAAAGAAAGAAAAATATAGTGAGAGAGAGTTAAATCAAAATTATTATACTTTTTAAATATTGAACTATTTCGCAATAGCTCTTAGTAAACATACCAAACGTTGTAATAATTAAATTATCATACTGTGGCATATCCACAGGTCCTGCTAGTGTTTAAATTAATTCTGATATTTGATTCATTTTTAAATGTTTGATAGATGATAAAAGAGTGAGAAAAGAAATTAAAAAAATGAATTAAATTGAAGAATGAAAGATAGGAAGGGAAGAGTAAAAGAAAGAAAAGTCTGCCCTACTATTTACCCATAAGTGAAGGGAGGATATATATATATATATATATATATATATATATATATATATATATATACCAAACCTTTCGCATGATCAGGATACGACACAATGTCAATTTCTTAAGCGGAGTTTAACAGGTTTGAGTTCAGAATTTTCCTTCTCCTAGACTGGTTGCCAAACCAAGGTTAAAGATCCCAGTATCTCCTCATATTTACCCATAAGTGGAGAGAGAATAGCTGGATTCATACCTTTCCCAAGAGTATTAGCGCTATGAGAAATGCAAACAGCCTCATCCAGAATTTGAACGCAGATTAACGTGTCCATTTTCTACGATAACCACTTCTACTACAATCATCTATGCAAAACATTCAAATGATAGGAATATTTTTGCGTTATTTAAAAGGCATCTTCTCCATTCTTCCCTGGCTTGGGCATGTCAGGAGAATGGAAAATGGCCGCATCCCAAAGATGGGAATTAGTAAAAAGCTCCCGATCGGTAGGTAGACCACCCCTACGATTTAAAGATGTCTCTGCGGGAGAGACATGAGGATATGCCACATTGACACAAACACCTGGGAGGTAGAAGCAAAAAACCGAGCGACCTGGAGCCTTAAAGTTAAGCAAGGAACGGAGAGGGGTGAGGTGGAGAAGAGAGTCGCCTTGACAGCAATGAGAGCCAGAAAGAGGGAGAAAAGACAGCAGCCCCAGAAAGCATCACAGTTTGTGTGCAGTCAAGACACCAAAGACTGTCGCTCAGGAATTGGCCTGCACGGTCACTTGCGCAGATGCAGTTTTTTTTTCTTGGACAATACGCCATCGTCCTTAGTGGACGGAAATGTTCCAAACAGCCATTTAAACAGATATCTGATTACCTGTAACGTAAACTTTACAATGCATAGACTAAATACGATTATATGTTGAGCCTGATACAAAGTTAATTAAGTTGTAGAAATCAGTTTAAAAATCCCTACTGATTCAATTAATTCTATTGTACTGTTTTTTTTTATCACATACAGAAAACATTATCTCTAGTTTGCTGTTTGGCTGTCTAGATCACTTCTCTTTAGCATATAAGTTGCTCAGCTGTGCACACGTCTTCATTTAAATTTCAAATTTCAAAGTTAACAAAACTAAAGCTGAAGACTCGATAATTTTTAATCACATCTTGGGAGTGGGTGGGTATTGATGTTGACTGGTATACGACTAGTTAACATTCCAATCTCTTTTCTTTATGGGTTCTACGGCTCAGAGGACCACTGGTATTAGGTGAGTGTACATCCTCCACACCTTGTTGATTTCAATCACCTGGCCTTTGTATGTAGATACTTTCTCAGTTGCCTTCACAGAAATGTTTGTCACAGATGGAATTAGCCTGTCTATTAGTATGTATCTCGTTTTTCATTATTAATATCACTAGCAAATATATGCACCCTACGGGTGAAAATATTTAAGTTTTAATATAATAAAATATATTAAATTAGAAAGGCTAATGAAACTAAATAAGAACGCAGATAAAAAGATTTGAAACAGAGCGGGGTATAATCGAAAAATAGAACAACTGAAACTTACTCTTCCTTCGCTCCCGTCTTTTATTGCTAAATCTTAGTTAAAATAGGAAGTAAAGAATAAAATCACAGTTATTTTTTCTTGTTAATGGAATTTTTAAAGATTTATCTCCGAGATTTTTGCTAATATTCATTAAGATAAAACCAAAGAATTAGAAATCAATAATACTAAGCTCATATCTATTAAAATTAAATTTTTAATATCAACATGCAAATTAGCCTTCCCGTTCACACTGCAAACAGCTATTTTGTAGTATATATAAATACAATCTCATGATATTAATATGTAGATCCGGCCCACGCCGGGGGTCCAGTGGCTTCGGCCCTGGATCTTTACGAGTTAATAGCGTCGATCCCAGGGGGCTATCCCCCCAGGCAACGCCTGCCCCCTTGATTTAAAGGGCGGGGCTGGGTTTATTGCCCAGTGCCTGAGGCGCCCCCTTGAGGGGGAATGCCGACGGGATCGACGCAATTTTTCACCTGCCACTCCATGAGCTTCGGCTTGTGGGTGGTCCCACGTTAATAGGGACTTTGTGCCTGACCCGTACAAGTGGGGTACGCGGTAAATACTATGTAGATATGGCCAACAGTATTGATAATGTAAAGCAATGAAGGTTTAAATAAGAATAGCAATTATAGAGAATGTGATGTAAATAACCAAGGGAATTGTGACATGAGTAGTGTTATAGTTTCGGTTACAGTCATACAAACACAAAATCTCCATTATAACAGGATTTCAGTACTTAAGAGTTTTCTTTTTACACTGGCGTTAATTGGTGGTATTTCACTGGATGCTGAGTCACAGCAAGTCTCCTCAGTTCTCCAGTATTCTACTGAGTAGTCTAGCCGATCTTCTACAATGTTGTTTGAATGGTCTCGATTTATATTTGGATTTCCAATTCATCCATACTCTTTTACAAACCATTGGGGACCGTTTCCAAGGGCTCCAAATACAATTAATACAAAATTAAATTTTATCTTCCACAGTTTCAATTCTCTGGCAAGGTCCAAGTACTTGTCTATCTTTTCGTCTTCTTTCACTTTCACTCAAGGATCCACTTGCAAAATTACGGAGATGACAAGTTCACTTTTTCTTGTTAATTAACGCTAGGTCTGGTCTCTTATGCAAGATTAGATGATCCGTCTGTATCTCAAAATCCCAGAGAATTTTTTAGCATCTTATTCTTTAGGATAGATACCAGTATAAGAATAAATCAAAGGTAAACAAACAACATCAGAATTACCTCATTTTTCTTTACATTTGCATTGGGATAGTCTTCAAAACCAAGCACCAAACCAATATATATATATATATATATATATATATATATATAGATAGATAGATAGATAGATAGATAGATAATTCCATATAAAGGAAAAACTTAACAACCAGTCATTTGGCTATTGTCTTAATAGCCAAATGACTGGTTGGGAGGTTTTTTCATTTTATGGAATTGTAAATATTGCTCTGTATGAAATGATGTAATTGTCATGCATTGAGCTCTCCGGGGGACTTGAAGAATATTTCTATATGTCTATATGCGTGCATATATATATATATATATATATATATATATATATATAGTTTTTTTCCGTAGTTAGGGTCTTTCCATGTGTGGTTTAACCAAGCTGATGCAGGTAGACCATAAGGAGAGCTCAATGTACCTAATACTAGTGAGTAGAAGGACAGAGCAAGATATTTAATAAATGAAGAAAAACTCTAAACTTGCTTCATTACAATAATTTATTTCAACCGTATTAATACGGCATCTTCAGGTAATCACAAGAACATGACTCTTACTGAGAATTTCCCAAAGTAACATCTCTTTTATATCTATCAATTTAGGGGGGGGGGGGTTGGTGTCTTATTTTGGAATGGGTGGGGTTTATTTACTAAATATATATATATATATATATATATATATATATATAGAGAGAGAGAGAGAGAGAGAGAGAGAGAGAGAGAGAAAGATAGGCATAATAAATTATATGGAGGATTAAGAGGATCCTAAATAAAAACATTCCAACCATCAACTCATCTGGTCTATGGATATATATATATATATATATATATATATATATATATATATATATATAATTTTCATTTTGAAGTGAAAGTGACAGAAATAATCTAATATAGTCTGCTCTTCTCAGGGACAAGAAGGAAATTAATAAGTTTTATGAAAATATTATTCCCAAAGATTGTTCGGCTGCCTGCTATTGAAAAGACCCCCTGGTCTACATTAACACATGACTTTTTAATTCTGTCAGATTTCAGTGAAGATAAATTTTGTTTCCCTTTTGTTGCCGGACATTTACAAATGCACGAAAATAGATTCGACTCGGTGAATAGCGTTGTGCTAGTTTTTTGGCAAAACATGTAATCAAATAATCAGCCGAGGTTGAAGGATGATTTTGTAATGCAAATGGAAGATAATCTGTTGCTAGGGGAAATGCTTACGCCTGAAAGCTTTCAATAATAATAGGTTAGTTATCTTATATGGCTACGCACATTTTGCATTCACACATACAATAAACTGATAAGAGGATGCATAAGATATTTTGAAAAACTGTAAACATCTGAGTAGGTAATAAAAGTTTAAAAAATACATATGTTAAAGAATAAAGTATCCTAAGTAAACTCTACAAAAGAAATTCGTTCCATCGTGGTGTAATGGTTAACAAGGTAATATCACAGCTCTATTACTACTGAAAAAGTGGGTTCGATCCTCACTGGATGCTTTATACTTGCCACCTTGTGTCCAATCCTACTCGTGGCGAACGTGTTTGGTATTTGGTGGTACCCGTCGTAGGAAATTGACACAGGGATCCACGTTCAAATCCAGGACGAGGATGGTTTCATTTCACACCTCGCTTGATACCCATGTTATCTTTATATTTGTTTCATGGCATATCAACCTTCGTGGGTTATTTAATGCCAAATACCTCCTTGTAGAAGGTTAGTAGTGGTATTATTTAACCCACAGCCGGGGGAATGCGGGTGTTCATACATTTCCAAAGAGTATTAGCCCGAAAGTGCGACTGGAGTTCGAACTCGATAACTACTGTTATTTTTGTTTTTTATTTCATTTTATTATGGCCGGCTTAGCTCAGTCGGTAGAGCGTTCGGCTAGGAATCACAAGGTTCCTGGTTCGATACAGGCCCCCGCCAACTCAGCGTATGAGTAGCACAAAGATCTGTGCCGTAAAGTGAGAAGTTGATGGAAGGTGTGGCGCTCCACCCCAGACGCTAAAAATAAGCTCCTCGGTCTAGCGCTAGTGAAAAGGGGATAGACTCCCTCGCTGTCTGGCTGATACCGACATTAGGCCGCCCCGATGACTTTACTTACTTTTATTTATTTCGTTAGACACCTGAAGTGTGTAAACTTTTTTGTTTATATCAAAGTAGGTATTTACCTAACCCATTCGCCATGGGTAGGATGTGACACAAGGTCAAAAGTACGGGATATCCAGCGGGGATATAACTCACTATTCAGTAGTAATTGATCGTCGACATTGGCTTGCTAACCATTACACCACGATAGGACACCCAAGGTATGTATTTACCCAACCCATTCATCACGGGTAGGATGTGACACAAGTTAGCAAGTATGGGATATCCGGTGAGGATCGAACTCGCTATTCAGTAATGATGGATCTGTGAGGCTGGCTTGCTACGATAGGACACTTAAGGTATGTATTTACCCAACCTGTTCGTCACGGGTAGGATCTAGCACAAGGTAGCAAGTATGGTAATCTAGCTAGGATCGAACTCGCAATTCAGTAGTAATGGATCTGTGAGGCTAAATTGCTAACCATTAAACCACTATGGAACGCCCCAGTTTTATATCAGAGTATGTAACAGTAGATAAAACAATCTTATCGATCCAATGCTAATTTTTCCTTCATGAAAACACACCAGGTCAGATAAAACGTGTTGAATTCCCGGAGTTTTCAAACATGTATTTATCTTATCGAGAAGGTACAAACTAATACGACGAATAAATTTGAAGAAATAAGAATATCCCACCCGTACTCGAATTCTGCTATGAATATCTGGTGTAAATTATGTTTTTCTTTCGTTTGGAAACGTATTAATCATCGCTAATCAGAGCTCTCGCAGAAATCATCAGAATTCTGTTACAGGGAACAAGATTCAATCATACGGGGGTGAGTCAAAACGTAATGCCATTTTTAGGACATATATAATTACCAACACAGGAACATGTATCATACATCAAAATGAACCTGTGGATCACATCTAAACTTCTCCACATAGTCACTGTTTCTCTCAATTGAATCAGAGCACGTATCCCTGTCCCGTAAAATTCTGTTGACTGTTCTTTGAGCCACTTATTCCTCGTCACTGGAATAATGTTTGCCTCTCAAAACCCTCTTTCATGGGGCCGAAGAGATGATAGTCTGTAGGCGCTAAATCTGGTGGATATGGAGGATGCAGTTATGTTGTCCAATGAGGATATTTTCTCCCTTGTCCAGATGTATGTGCGTGATCGAGCATAGCCATGCGAAAGGAAGACATTGTCGATAGGCAAGTTGAGTCTTACTCGACAGGTTCTTGCTCTGAGCCTCGTTAGGGTCTCAATGTAGGCCTTAGTTTTATAAAAAAAAAAAAAAAAAAAAAGACTTCACATGAAATAAAGAAAATGGTATTACTTTTTGACTCTCCTTCGTAAATATGAAGAAGAGGAAGAGAGTGTATACGTCTTTAACTTGTCAGAACTTCTTTTTCTTTTCAATGGATATTGACAGATACTTACTAAGTAAAGTTGTCAGGGTAGCCTAATGTCGGTGTCAGTCAGACAGCGAGGGAGTCTATCCCCTTTTCACAAGCGCTAGACGAAGGAGATTATTTTATATTACACCAAACATCAGCTCCTTATGAGTTGAGTTGGCGAGGACCGGTATCCAACCTGGAACATTGTGGTTCCAAGGCAGGTGCTCTACCTATTGTTTACATGGTTAATTTTGTATTATTATTATTATTATTATTATTATTATTATTATTTTAAATAGAATACTGTATGTGTAAGCAAATTATGGTCGAAACACGTGTCGACATATAATATATTTCATCCATACAAAAATATTTTTTTCTTACATGTACTCTTTTCACAGAGAGAGAGAGAGAGAGAGACATATATATATATATATATATATATATATATATATATATATATATATATATATATGAAGGGTACCTATAAAGTCCTGTAATAGATTTTAAATGTATCAACAAACATGGCAGTCTTGTTGAAATGCAATAAACATACGTACATGAAAAATAACATTACTAGAGTTAAACCTTCCTAGGGTTTTTACCAAATGATTATACCATTTTTACAATATTTAAGAGTGTTGCTAGACTTTATGAACTGACTATATATATATATGTGTGTGTGTGTGTGTGTGTGTGTATGTGTGTCTGTGTCTGTGTCTGTGTATCTGTGTCTCTGTACAAACACACACACACACACACACATATATATATATATATATATATATATATATATATATATATATATATATATATATATATGATTTTAGTTAAATATGAATAACAATGAGTTTTATGTTAATATGATATTTGATTTTTTGTTTTGTTTTTCGTTATTTGTTTTTTGTTTTTGTTGTTTGTTTTTTTTTTAATTTTTCTACGTTTTTCTTTTGTATTGATAAGAAGATCGTATATCATTTTTAAAATATCTAAAATTCTAACTCTTATACTCTTAAAACATAACGTCCATACAATCAACATTTTTCCTGGGGATTTGTAATTGGAAATTCTCTTGAGTTTAATACAAGTCTTAAATAGATCGAATAACAACTTTGTATTTAAAATCAGAATATTTAATATTCCCACATATCTGTGCTTACGTTAAGTTCGGTACAAGGCCGAAAATATGAGCACCCAGTGAGGAACGAATTCACTACGAATGAATGATCTGCTAAATTACTATTACACCACGGTAGGCACTCGTAATCTATCTATACATATATAAAAAAAACAGTTGGTGTGTATGTATGTATATCCGGATGAAACTACGAAAATACAACAATTAACAATATAGTAAATATATATACATATTAAATATCCCCGGTTCTTGTTCTTTGTGCCAAATTTATGAAGATTTGATTTATATTTACGAAGATATCTAAAAATCAAAATATACATAATAATGATGAACATGCGAGATTAACTTGCTAACCATTACACCACGATTTTTTTTTACCTTTCTACACAAGGGATACTAGGTAGCTGCTTCTAGTCTCCTAGACTGACATTATTTATACATCTTGCCAGTATTAAGTTGATTCAAATTTGAATTCAACTTTTGCTTAGTTATTTAAACATCATCATCACAAAGTCACCCTGGCAGCACGGATATCCATGACAATCTCTCGTCAACTGTGCCTCTCGACCATCACCCTCGGGAGGTCCTCCACGCAGTATCCAGAATCCGCACATAACTGATTGATGTAGGTCCTTGCTGGATGGCTCGCACTGGCGAGCCCATGTGCAGGTTTCCACAGGAGAATGTCACTTATGCGTTCGTCTTTGTTTCTTGTGTCTAGTTTATCTTGTTTATCTTGTTCGTCTTACTCAGATGATTTGTGTGATAGGGGGCTAGTGGCCGTACAGCTGCTTTCCACGATTTGTTTAAGACAGCACACAGAATTCTTGTGCAGTTCCCATCTAGCTTATTCCACAAGCGCTTCGTTAGGGCCCAACTGATGCAGCCAGCATTGATACAACTATGGCTTGGAAGAATTGTCGTTTTATCTTATTAGTGAGATCAGATTTCCATGTGATTGATAATCTCTCTATAGCAGTCTATGTCCTTCCTATGCGTGCATTAACATCGCTTTCTGTGAACTAGTTCGCCGATTTTAGTGGCTTGCCATCGAGTGTGGAGATGCCTCTATCTTGTTTAAAACATATGAACTCAGTTTTATCGGAGTTTACATAGAGACCAATGTCAATCTCTAAACTATGTAGCAACCATTCGGCTTGTGCAGGTGTATTTGCAAGAAACGCTTGATCATCTGGGTAGTCCACATCCGTAATGGTCCCTGCGGGATATCACCTGATTTTTGCCTTTTTTGGAGTGAATCCCTCTATATCAGGAGTCGGAAACATCCGGCCCTCGGGTGGTTTTCGTCCGGCCCGCCAACATAATGGCTGGATTCTGACTATCCAATTAGTATCGAATTGAAATACAATAGTTTGATTCAGGTTAACCCATTAAACGCCAGAGGCAAAGATTGTTGCCATTTTAGAATTGTACTGAAATAAACAAAAACACGTCCAATACATGTTTTAAACAAAAAAAGCGTCTCATTAAATAACTTGCAAATTCCAACAGTCTTTGTTTGAAGAAAAGAATTGCATTTGTTTTTTGTGTGTAAGTAGTTGTTTTTATATTATTTATGTAGTAAAATAAGATAAATTGTTTAAATAACTTCAGATTAAATTCCTTATTTCTATTTAAACCTTTAAAAAAAGACAGCTTTTTGGACAGAGTGGTTTGAGTCCGAGATAATTTATTTGCATTATATTTAATATCATGGCCCTTCACTAAGACACTACAAAGTCAATTGCACCCCCCCCCTCTCTCCAAAATGTTGCCGAACCCTGCTCTATATCATATATAATAGGGTGTCCCCTATTTTTCAACTTTCTAAAAGTTCAACTTCCATCTCCTATCTTGTTCCAATTTACAAAAAAAAATCTATTCCAAATATTAGCTCAAGCGGACAACGGCAAGGCGAGCCTTATCGATCAGGAAATTTTGAATTCTTTTGCTTTTTTTTTTTTTCAGATAAGATTTGGTTCATCTCTTGTATAATTTTCTCTTGAATTAAAAACTGCTTTAGCTTTCCCCATCTACTCGATAAATACCGAACATGTTAACTTTTTCTCAGCAGCAGAAAATTGTTGAACTTATCAAAGTGTGACAACCAATATGTTAATAATACAAACTGAGACTGACTTCAGCACTGATTGTTGTTATTTACTAAACGCTTCTTAGATATGACACACCGAACTTAGGCCGCTTATCTCTAGCACCGATTATTTATCAAACGTATCTCTGCCTCCTGCTCTATTGCCAAATGTAATTATTATCTATTGTTTGTATTTCCATTATTATTCTAACATTTTACACACAAGCTTTAACTGGTGCCTCCTTTTTTTCACTAGGGTGACAGCAAGTCTCCTCAGATCCCAAGGTCACTTTCAAATAAATCATTTGATTTTAGTAGTAATAAAATAAATCAGATCAGAAGGTCTCTTTCAAATAAATCAATTGATTTTAGTAGTAATGTGGTCAGGGTGGTCTCGATTCTTCCTGTGATCTCCAATTATTATCTTTATCATTATTTCACTCCTTGTGAGTTTTTCACACCATCGTCAGCTGATGGTTTTTCACTGGAATATGTGTGACAACAAGTCTCCTCAGGTCTCCAGGACTCTTCTGAGTATTCTAACAGATCTCCGCAATGCTGCTGTCTGGATGGTCTCAATTCTTTCTCTGATTTACAGTCCCTCTAGTCTGTTTTCTGACCTTTTGGGGACTGCTCAAAGTGCACCAATTACAATTGGTATCACCTCACCCTCATATTCCACAGTTTGTTTGTTTTGTTTTTTTTTCTATTCACTAGCAAGGTTCAGATATTTGTCCATCTTTTCGTTTTCTTTTATCTTCATCCTTTTAGCTGAAGGATCCTTATTATTCGAGCCGATCTCCGTAATGTTGGGGTCTGGAAAGTATCAATTCATATTCGGATTCCCAGTTACAAATTGTTGTTTTTTATGTTACTTCTTACAAGTGTTCCACATCAATACTTATTATATAATAATTATATATTACAATAATTACAATACAGTACTAATAATTACAATACAACAATAATAATAATAATAATAGTAATAATAATAATAATAATAATCATTATTATTATTATTATTATTATTATTATTATTATTATTATTATTTCACTCCATTCAAGTTTTCGAGTGACAGCAAGTCTCCTCAGGTCTTCAGGACTCTTCTATTCCAGCCAATTATTATTATTATTATTATTATTATTATTATTATTATTATTATTATTTTATTATATTATTATTATTATTATTTTCACTCCTTTTGAGTCTTTCACATCAGCGTTAGCTGATGGTATTTCACTAGAGTCTGAGTGACAACAAGTCTCCTCAGGTCTCCAGGACTCTTCTGAGTATTCTAGCCGATTGCAGCAGTGCAGTAGTCTGGATGGTCTCAATTCTTCCTCTGATTTCTAGATCCTCCAGTCTTTTTTCCAAGTTTATTGGTACCGTTCCAAGTGCACCAACTACAATTGGTATCACTTTCACTCTCATATTCAACAGCTTTTTCAATTCTCTGGCAAGGTCCAGGTATTTATCCATCTGTTCATTTTCCTTCAACTTCACCCTGTGATCTGCAGGGACCGCAAAGTCCTCCAGTTAACACGTTCTCTTTTTTTTTTGTTTTTTTTTTGTTTTTTTTTGTTTTTGTTAATCAATACTAGGTCTGGTCTCCTGGCTGCGATAGGGTGATCCGTCTTTATTTCGAAGTCTTCACTCCTTGCGTTAGCTAATGGTCTTTCACTGGAGTTTGTGTGGGGGAAATCTCCTTAGGTATCTAAGATTCTTCTGAGTGTTCTTGCCAATATTAACAATGCTGTTGTCTAGATGGTCCAATCACACAAACTACAAATTATTATTAATACTAGCAAATATATGCACCCTCCGGGTGCAAGTATTTAAGTTTTAATGTAATGAAATATCGTATTAAATTAGAAAGTCTAATAAGAATGCAGATAAAAAGATTTGAAACAGAGTGGGGGTATAATAGAAAAATAGAAATGAAACTTACTCTTCCATCACTCCCGTCTTTCATTGCTGAATTTTACTTATTTAACTATTTAGTTAAATTAGGAAATAAAGAATAAAATTACACTTATTTTTTCTTGTTAATGGATTTCATTTAAGATTCATTGGAGAGATTTTTGCTTATATTCATTAAAATAAAACCAAACAATTAGAAATCAATAATACTAAGCACATATTTAATAAAATCACATTTTTAATATCAATATGCAAATTAGCCTTCCCGTTCACACTGCAAACCGCTATTTTTTGTATATATAAATACAATAGCATGTTATTTGTATGTAGACCTGGCCAACGCCGGGGGTCCAGTGGCTTCGGCCCTGGATCTTTACTAGTTAATAGCGTCGATCCCAGGGGGCCATCCCCCCAGGCAACACCTGCCCCCTCGATTTAAAGGGGCAGGGCTGGGTTTATTGCCCAGTGCCTGAGGCGCCCCCCTTGAGGGGGAATGCCGACGGGATCGACGCAATTTTTCACCTGCCACTCCACGAGCTTCGGCCGTGGGTGGTCCCACGTTAATAGGGACTTTGTGCCTGACCCGTACAAGTGGGGTACGCGGTAAATACAGTAGACCTGGCCAACGCCGGGGGTCCAGTGGCTTCGGCCCTGGATCTTTGCTAGTTAATAGCGTCGATCCCAGGGGGCCATCCCCCTCGATTTAAAGGGGCAGGGCTGGGTTTATTGCCCAGTGCCTGAGGCGCCCCCCTTGAGGGGGAATGCCGACGGGATCGACGCAATTTTTCACCTGCCATTCCATGAGCTTCGGTTTGTGGGTGGTCCCACGTTAATAGGGACTTTGTGCCTGACCCGTACAAGTGGGGTACGCGGTAAATACAGTAGACCTGGCCAACGCCGGGGGTCCAGTGGCTTCGGCCCTGTATCTTTACAAGTTAATAGCGTCGATCCCAGGGGGCTATCCCCCCAGGCAACACCTGCCTCCTTGATTTAAAGGGGCAGGGCTGGGTTTATTGCCCAGTGCCTGAGGCGCCCCCCTTGAGGGGGAATGCCGACGGGATCGACGCAATTTTTCACCTGCCACTCCATGAGCTTCGGTTTGAGGGTGGTCCCACGTTAATAGGGACTTTGTGCCTGACCCGTACAAGTGGGGTACGCGGTAAATACAGTAGATATGGACAACACTAATAAAAAGGTGAAGCAATTTTATTAATAATTGAGGTTTAAATTTAAATAAAATCATGGAGAATGTGATGTAAATAACTATGTTAATTGTGACTCGATTAGTAATATAGTTTCGGTTACAGACAGAAAAACACACAATCTCCATTATAATAAGATTATTTTTTCATTCCTAGATAGTTTTTCACCCCCGCCTTGGTTGGTGGTTTTAACTGGGGCCTGAGTTACAGCAAGTCTTCTCTGTTCTCCCGAATTCTTCTGAGTCTCAAAAATGCTCTTGTTTGGATAGTCTCTATTCTTCATCATATGTTTATTCATCTAGACTTTTGTCTACACCCTTGGGGACTGTTCCTAGAGCAACAATCACAATTGGTACGACTTTTACCTTCATGTCACATAGTTTTTCAGTTCTTTACCCAGGTCCAAGTATCTGTCTTTTCTTTTCTTTTTTTTTTTTTTTCGTTCCTCTTCATTTTCGTTCAGGGATCTGCCGGGATGACAAGTTCTCCTCTTCTTGTAAATTAACACTAATAGTAGGTCTGGTCTCCTATTGCTAGTCAACACTAGGTTTAATCTTATTATTATTAATTCAAAATACCTGTAATATGTGTTTTCCTTGGGAGAGTACGAAGTCTGCTTTCGGAAACTTTCAAATATCTGGGATGCCCGGATTGAAGTACATCACCTTAAATATGAAAGAAAAGAGGAAGTTATTTCTTTTATATCTGCATAAACACACACACAAATAAACTCTTGACTGTCTCTTACATACGAACACGCACATACAATATATATATATATATTGCCCATACATAGACCGTGCTTCTTTCCGTTTCTCCCCCCCCCTCACACAAGGAATCAAAATTTTCCCCCCTACTCCACCACAAAACTGACCCAGTGACCTAATGTCATTCAACTCTCCCCTCCTCCTTATCTTCCCCTGGCATCAAAAACTCCACTACCATGAACTTTACCCTCCTCCCTCGACCTACCCCTTTGTGCATCTAGCTCCTAGCCTCCACACTGCTTCCTGTAAACTTTCCCTACACTTCATTCATGTTATCCTCATCCCTTATTCCGCCCCTAACATCCCTACCCTTCATTTCCGCTACTAACTTACTCCCTCATCAAATCACATGTACGTAATTTTTGCTTTGAATAAAAATCATTTGACTGAAGAAGTCCTTATGAATAGGACGAAATATTTCAACTCTTAGATTTGTTTTGAGTTATTATTTTTTGTTCACTATCCTTTTACCTACCTCATTCTGTCGGATTTTACTCCAACCATCCTATCTTCATATATATATATATGTGTGTGTGTGTGTGTGTGTGTATGTGTGTTTTCCTGCGTGTGTGTGGTGAGTGTGTGTGTCTGTGTGTGTATGTATGTGTGTGTGTCTGTTTCTGTGTGCGTGTGTGTGTGTATGTGTGCGTGTGTGTCTGTTTCTCTGTGTGTGTGTGTGTGTGTGTGTGTGTGTGTGTGTGTGTGTGTGTGTCTGTTTCTCTCTGTGTGTGTGTGTGTGTGTGTGTGTGTGTGTGTGTGTGTTATAAACTAGAATTGACCACTTTTCTATATTCGTTATTATTCCGACTATCCGTTATTTTTCTTTTCTTTTTTCCGAGAGTCAAAATTGGGACTCGCTCGCTTTTGTTTTTGTTGTTTTTGGTCTTTTTCGTTGAGTCATTCCCTTTTCATATATATATATATATATATACTGTGTTTGTGTGTGCGTGCGTGTGTATGACCAGCAAGTTTTCTTTTACGTATGTTTTATTAAAGATAAAGATTACAGTCTATTACACATATTTCATCAGATTCTCTCTCTCCCTCCCCCCTCTCTCTCTCTCTCTCTCTCTCTCTATATATATATATATATATATATATATATATATATATATATATATAAACAAACCTTGTTTACAACTTACCACATCGTCGTGTAATAAAAAAGTCACTAGAAGAGGAATGTTAACCTACTCTAAACAAATCATAAAATCTAAGAAGTTCGTTTGGTGTTGGGGTTATGGGATCGGCCTGTCAGCTTGGCAGTCCGGTTTCAAATCACGCACAGGGCGGTCTTCCGATCTATAGCTCTGCTGATGAGGCCTAATAGGCCGAAATGTACATACAGAGATTGATTTTTCTCGATTTGTTTAGCCATACATTTAATAGGTATTCCCGCCTAATTCATTATTAATTAATTAATTTTCAAAATTAGGTACGACTCCAATTAAACACTTATTCTCCAAAAAATTATCGGCAAAAAGCCATTCTAAACAAACCTTGTTTACAACTTACCACATCGTCGTGTAATAAAAAGTCACTAGAAGAGGAATGTTAACCTACTCTAAACAAATCATAAAATCTAAGAAGTTCGTTTGGTGTTGGGGTTATGGGATCGGCCTGTCAGCTTGGCAGTCCGGTTTCAAATCACGCACAGGGCGGTCTTCCGATCTATAGCTCTGCTGATGAGGCCTAATAGGCCGAAATGTACATACAGAGATTGATTTTTCTCGATTTGTTTAGCCATACATTTAATAGGTATTCCCGCCTAATTCATTATTAATTAATTAATTTTCAAAATTAGGTACGACTCCAATTAAACACTTATTCTCCAAAAAATTATCGGCAAAAAGCCATTCTAAACAAACCTTATATATATATATATATATATATATATATATATATATATATACTGAATCGTGTACACATAGATAAACCGACCGAAACCCATGTGTAAGTGATATTGATTAAATTCATCTTTTATTATCCATTGTGTACTTTCTTTTCTTTATTCATTCTTCCTCATATATATATATATATATATATATATATATATATATATATATATATATATATATATATATATATACCTAATAAGCTATGGCCTAGATGAGAATAGCATCATCACTCTCTCAAATTTAAAGTTGTAGCCCTGGGTCCTGTGGTACCAGACAAAGTCTTACGTTTAGTAAACTCAGTTCCACAATACCAGACACGCACGCTAAACAAAAAAATATGGAGATCTTAAAGCCAATAATTTTTCTTTGACCAATTTCAGTAAATTTGGTATTAATTCTTTTGGCTAGCTTTGCTCAGTTGGTAGAGCCTCAGCCAAGAAACCAAAAAGCTCTGGGTTCGATACCGGCCCTCACCAACTCAGCGTATGCGTAGCACAGGGATCTGAGCACTTAAGTAAGGAGCTGATGGTAAGTGTGGCGCTCCACCTCAGATGCAAAAATCAATCTCATTGGTCTAGCGCTAGTGAAAAGGAATATACTTCCTAGCTGTTTGGCGACTTTAGGCCACCCCAGTAAAGAGTAGTAAAACGGGGAGTTTATGGCAGGTGTGTTGATCCATCGCAGACGCAAAACAATCTCTCTGGTCAAGCGCTTGCGAAAGGAGGATAAACTCCCTCGCTATCCATCTGATACTGACAATAGGCCACTCCGCCGACTTACTTTACGTCATAAGGTTACTAGAATCGGTTACACAGCTGGGTAGAGGGAAGGGAGGAAACCCGAATGTATTGATTTGTTTACTTTTGAAATTTACAATTGCTGGACATTTTAAGTAGAATTCCAATGCTATTTCTATGTATATTTTAATTTTTAAATATTTTCGAATATATATCCAATCTTCATAATTTTTGCACAAAAATCAAGAACTGGTGATATCTAATGTGTATATATATTCACTTTTTTTATTTAAAACTTTTATTTTATGTTTGTAGTTTTATCCGGACATACATACAACTGCCCTTTATATTTGTATAGATAGATGATCATTCTATTCTAATATTCAATATAATCTAAATAATCATGTAAATGGTGATTTTCCGAAGGGGGTAAAATCAAATATCTTAATTTCAAGTGCAACAATCGCACAGAAAATCATTTTAATCCCTAATTAAAACCTGTTTGGTATTTCCCAGTAGCCTTAAAGTTTTCAAATATGATTTTAAGATGTGGATATTTATCCCATATGAATTGGTATGCTACACACATAGCAAGTGAGAAAAAGACTGTTCTTTTATCTATTTTTTTTTTAAATCTTACAAAAGGTCTTCTTGCTCGCAACCGCAAGATTAAAAACAAAAAGGAATATATATATATATATATATATATATATATATATATATATATATATATATATATATATATTATTTTAATTATTAAGTATATAAACCCCGCCAATCAATACAGTTAGATATGTCAATTGGAACCAAGAACCACGATAATTAAACATTTACTATGGCGTCGTTCCGTTGTTTTAATAACGAAGAAGAAAGGTTCACATGTTCAAACCGAGGGATAACACACACAAAAAAAGCAAATAAAACTTAACATATCTTTATTATGGTATGTAAAATTAAAATAAAGAGGTAGAAAAATGTTGTTTTTGTTTTTAATTTGAGAATAATTAAACAATTGAATCATGTTACTAACAAATATTGGTTAAATCGAACTTAACGGACCTAAATTCCACCATCATATGTCACCCCACCGAAAGAAAAAAAATACGAAAAATCAGGGAATTAACCGAATTTAATGATATTTTCAGTGTTGATATACTAATGAATAAAAAATATAATACATCAGTTATTTTATTTAAACCTTTTACATTTTTTCTGGTCAGTTAACTTTAAACCCCGTATCTTTGAGGCGTAACACAAATTCTCAAAGATACATGGTTCAAAGTTAACTGACCTGAAAAAATGTAAAAGATTTTAAATAGAATAACTGGTACATTATATATTTTATTCATTAAGAGTTTATCGTAAAATGAAATTAATATAATAATGTCACTGTTTACTTTGTACTTAATAGGCGGGCAATATTTAAAGGAATTATTTTTTTTAAATTAGAATGGATTTTTTAGTGAAATAACAATATCTAAGTGAGTCTTATAATAGAATTACAAACGGTATCAGTTTTTTTCTTCTTTAATTAATAAGATAAATTTATTCATCTATTTGAACAATTTAAAATTAAAACACTTTAATTGTAAAATACTTTAAAAAAGTGAAAATTAATTGATTAAATTGGGATAAAATAACGCAGCAGTAGTAGTAGTAGTAATAATAATAAAAAGAAAGTCTACAAAGGCGAGGCCATAGGGCAGGTGTACACTGTGGATAACAATCAGCAGGAGTGCTTCTTTCTGCATCTACTGTTGCACATCATTCATAGACCTGTGATGGTACAGTGGAGAGATCTGTTCAACTTACAGAGAAGACTGTGCCAAACTTGGACTTCTGAGAGATGACGTGCACTGGGATCAGACATTGAAGGAAACTGCACTTACCAGAGTCCCAAAACAGCTGCGTCAGTTATTTTCAATCATGCTGATGACATTTAGCTTGGGTAAGCCTCTTAAGCTTTGGGAGACCCACAAAAAAAGCATAGCAAAGAACTTCCTTCGAGGGATTCAGAGAGAGCATTTGATAGGATTAGAGGCCCCCAGCTGCCAAAGCTCTGATATATATATATATATATATATATATATATATATATATATATATATATAATCCAAGATGGTGTTCAAGGATATCATTGGAATAAGATGCATTGCACTATACATCCAGTAGTTATTTACTACGTTAACAGTGATGATGTTCTCTTCCAAGATTCTCTGTGCTTTGTTTCAGATGATAACAGCCTTGATACAGCTTTTGTTTATGAAGTACAAATACTGACAACTAAGTGCATTAAGAACAAATACCCTGATATTGAAAAAAGGCATTGTATCTACATTTTCTCTAATAAAAAGTATTTATTGGGTTGATAGCACTGATTTTATATTTCAATACTGTATTTTAAACTTTTGTAAATACTTTTAGTAGATAAACATTTTTTTTCGATATCTTATCTCTTATTATAATGGAGATTGTGGGTTTGTCTATTTGTAACCGAAACTATATTACTATCCAAGTCACAATTCCCTTAGTTATTTACATCACATTCTCCATGATTTTATTTTTATTTAAACCTCAATTATTAATAAAATTGTTTTACATCATTAAGACTGTTGATCATATCTACATACTAATAACATGCAATTGTATTTATATATACAACAAAATAGCGGTTTATACTGTGAATGGGAACGCAAATTTGCATATTGATCATAAAAATTTGATTTTAATAAATATATGCTTAGTATTATTGATTTCTAATTGTTTGGTATTATCTTATTGAATATGACCAAAAATCTCTTCAATAAATCTGAAAAGAAATCCATTAAAAAGAAGAAATAACTGTAATATTATTCTTTAATTCCTATTTTAACTAAATAGTTAAATTAGGAAAATTTACCAATGAAAGACGCGAGTAATGGAAAATGACGGAAGAATTAGTTTCAAAGTTGTTCTATTTTTCAATCATACCCCCTCTGTTCCAAATCTTTTTATCTGTATTCTTATTCAGTTTCATTAGCCTTTCTAATTATGATATTTTATTATATTAAAACTTAAATACTTGCACCCAGAGGGTGCATATATTTACTAGTTGATATAATTTTGTTTGCCAATTTTCAATACTAAAATGAAATGTGGTGCCGATATTGACGTTTGTATTTTGTCAGAATTTTGCAGGCAATATTAATGATACATGGGAAATATATTGTTTGTACATTATTTTAAATATATCCAACCACCAACACAATTCGGATTATATCTATCGAACTCTGACAGTTATTTTGCTCCATACAGCCCTTAATCAATGGCTGAACGGAAAAACTCAAAACGTAAAATTGCTAAATTTATCTAGTGTTGTAACTTTGCTTGTGATCAATAACCAAACTCTATTTTTGGTACAAAGAATGTTCAATATATGTAGAATAATAGGTTAAAGAAAAGAATTATTTTTATATAGTGCCACATTGTGATTTTTTCACTTGTTGATCTTGCATTGAAAAAATCAAAAATCCTTAATAACTTTAAAAGGGTTAATTTTATGCCTATTTTGATAAGATTCTTCAATTCCGCAAGCCAAAAAGCTTCTAGAAGCCAATTTTCAGATGTAGAAGAGCTCTAGAACCCATTTTATAGACAGAAATAGATTACAAAATGGCGCCAATTTTCTCACCCCTCCTCAAATTTTTCGAGTTTAAAATCGACATAACTCGGCGAATTTTTCGAATAGGAAGCTCATATTTGGGGGATTATCTAATTCCAACCTACTCTACACCTATACAAAATTTCAGAAAAATTGAAGGGGGTGGGTGACAATTTCATTTTTTTCTGGATGATTTGACATGTAATTGCCCATATATATATATATATAAAGGGCAGTGTGTATGTATGCCCGGAGGAAACTAAGGGGCCGGGTTAACTCAGTCGGTAGAGCGTTCGGCTAGAAACCACAAGGTTCCTAGTTCGATACCAGTCCCCGCCAACTCAGCGTATGAGTAGCACAGGAATCTGTGCGGTAAAGTAAGGAGCTGGTGGTAGGTGTGGCGCTCCACCTCAGATGCTAAAACAATCTCCTTGGTCTAGCGCTATTGAAAAGGAGATAGACTCCTTCGCTGAATGGCTGATACCGACTTTAGGCCGCCCCCACGACTTTACATATATATAGACATTCACTATCACCAGATTTTGCTTTTTAAACAAAAAATAATGAAGATTTGATTTATATTCGTGTAGACAATTAAAAAATAGAATTCAAATGATAACAGCATGGATTTTTTTTTCATTTAGTATTCTAAATAGGAGACATTCATTTTTCTTTACAGAGTGTCTGATTATTTGAAGTGAGCACATACGTGCACTCACTCCAAATAAACTTTTTCTTTATTTGGAAGTGAGATACAACGTATGTGCACACAACTCGGCATGTAGCCGGAAAATTCTTTACAGAGTGTCTGGATCAACGCAAAATCTTTTTTACACGAGAATTTTAATAGGGCACCCTGCAAGGATCTAACTCGCGATACAACAAGCGGCTTTTAGTTTTATATATATATATATATATATATATATATATATATATATATATATATATATATAAACTTTAAATTTGCTTCATGTAATAATTTATTTCAATTGCAAATCGCAGCATTGATAAGATAGCGTGCTATATTTATAAGTAAAAACTCTTCAATATCGTTAATAATGTATTTAGTGTTTCGTGAGAGTTTCAACTAATGTTTGTTTTTATCTTCAGTTGTTCAATTAATGTACTTAAATATTTTTCCGCCCTGTCGGCTGGGGTGTTAGAATGCACCGACTGCACCTCTGCAGAGGGGTAAGACTCCCCCAATTGGGCCACCTGTTGGTCGTGGGTGGCGACCCGTGATGCTTAAGGATACAGCCCAGGTGGATGAGCAGTTCATGACATGCAATACTCCACTTTGGCCCTATCTTGGGCTAGACGGGCGGTCGGAGAGGCCCCCTCCGATCAATCGGCTGGTCACGTCAAGCCCTAGCACCTATATGATTTTCCCAACCCTATTGCCCTTATGGCAAGCCCCGATCCCTTTTTATCATATGGGTGCTAGAAGGCGGTGACTGCGGGTCTACATGTCCTGGGAATGACGTTAAACTCTATCTGATGGTGAGGTTCCAGTTCTGGAGGTTTGGAGAATGTGGTGCACCCCTTCATCACCATTGCTCCCTGGTCCACTCTGACCCGCAGTGGCAGTGCCTGTTAGGGTCTCATCTATGGGTTAAATAGAAAAATGTATTTTTTTTTAAATTGTATTATCCATTAAGAATTGATTTATTTCAAAACTTTATCGGCATTAAATGACCCACTGAGGTTGATATGCCGTAAAACAAAACAAACCAAACCAAACCTTAAATATTTTTTATATTGCTATGTTCGTTTACGTAAGTGCTTAGAAAAACTGAAAAAGGTAATCAGTATATGATTGCGCGTCCGAATTATCAAATTGTTTGTTCAGTGCAAATATTCATTATATACAATAATATTTATTTGAAATAGAATTACCTGGTATTGTTTTCTTTTGAGTTGGGAATGAAAGCGTCTCAGTGTCTCCCGCTGATGCGGTTCGGGAAATACGGGCATATACTTAAAATACAAAAAAGAGCAAATCATTAAACTTTTAAGTTGACAAGTTGAAACACATGCTTTAATCATTGAAGAAAGTGTTCTAAGATACCTCTCTCTTACTTTCTGTCTGTATCTATCTCTCTCTCTCTCTCTCTCTCTATATATATATATATATATATATATATATATATATATTCATTCTGTCTATTATTTCTTTCTCTTTCTTAAACACACAGAGAGAGAGAGAGAGAGAGAAAGAGAGAGAGAGAGAGAGAGAGAGAGAGAGAGAAATAATTAAAACATTTCAGAAATTGTTCCAGGATTCGTGTCTCCGTTTTTTTTAATGTGTTCTGCACACAAACGGAGACATCTTTGAGGTTGTATGTTTTAGTGTGCGTGTGCGTGTTTGTGTGTGTGTGTGTGTGTGTGTGTGTGTGTGTGTGTGTGTGTGTGTGTGTGTGTGTGCGGGGAGGCTGAAATAGAAATGTCTCAATATTTTAAGTAAATGTCATAAAATAATGTTGTGTACGTTTGAACCGGCGTGCGTGTGACGAAATAGAAATACTTCAAAATTTTGAGAAATTATTTTTAAATAACACAGAGAAAGAGAGAGAGAGAGAGAGAGAGAGAGGGAGAGAGAGAGGGGGAGAGAGGGGGGAGAGAAAGGAGAGAGAAAGAGAGGGAGAGAGAGAGAGAGAGAAATAGTTAAAATATTTCAAAAATTGTTCTAGGATTCGTGTTTCTGTTTGTGTGAGTGTGTGCTGCACACGTTTTTATTTGTGTGTATATGTGTTTTAGTTAGTGTGCGCGCCGTGTGTGTGTGTGTGTGTGTGTGTGTGTGTGTGTGTGTGTTTGTATGTCTTTGTGTGTCTTTGTGTGTATGTTTAAATAGAAATGCATGAATACTTTTTAAAATTCTATTCTCTCCCCGCCATTCTCTCTCCCCGCCATTCTCTCTCCCCCTCTGTCTGTCTGTCTGTCTCTGTTTCTGTTTCTGTCTCTGTCTGTCTGTCTGTCTGTCTGTCTGTCTCTCTCTCTCTCTCTCTCTCTCTCTCTCTCTCTCTCTCTCTCTCTCTCTCTCTTTGCTGAGGTCTTGCATGACAGATTCCATAAATCAAGAGGAAAGACATGATTGTGTCAGCGATATTATTCTATTCAACGTCTTTCAAGACTGAAAAAGGCATTAGGATATGTCATGCTGAATATGCATGGGCCATTTTATTCGTGGAGGCACTACTCATGAAGCGTTGTTATATACCTACTTAATACATGAACAGTATATTTTATGTTATGAGAGCCCTCGTGGCTGTATCTCTCATATTTAAGATTCTACTCCGGCCTTAATCTTGTTTCTTACTTGTAAGTCTCTGAGTAGCTATCTTCATCTGCAACTTGGAGGGTATTTCTTCTTTCTAGTTCAGAGCCTGATCTGGTCTCTTTTTCCGGGCGGTTTCTCCTAACATCTGGTTCGGACTTCTTAACTGATGTCTTAAGAGATGCCATGGTTGTCGTTGGTTTTAGGGGCAAACTCAAGGCATATATTTTGTGAATCACATTTTTCATTACAACACCATACCATAACCGCGTATAGCCGAGCCCTGCTGGATACCTTACATTTAGACGTCTATCAGCCGACTGACTATAGAAGCCTTTCTCTATCTACTCCATAGTACGCACCGCAACAGGAAGTCGGTATCAGCCTGAAACTATTAAATGTCCTTTAATCTAACCGTCCAGATTTGAATTCAAATAAGATTTTAATTCAAATCTATTTTCTATACTAACCATCCAAAACCGACGGTACGCCCATCAATATATAACAGCGTATCTTGGGTATAAATAGCCTGACGAATTTCATACCTCCCCAGGTCTACAACTGGTTTGAATTCAAAGTTTTCCTTCTTCTAGACCGGTGAAGCAGCCCCAATCGATCAATTGCCTGGCCCTGTAAAGTCTTAGCAACTATATTATTGTCCCGACCGTATTCTTAAAATGGCTCTCATGGCAAACACCGGTACCTTTTTTCATATAGATGCTAGAAGGTGATGGATGAGTGTCAACCACCAGTATTTATTGATACACAAAAAGCTATTACCAATCATTATTGTTACCGATTTATTAATGCACATTAAGTTAAAACAAAATTTTACAGCTTGGATGTTTTAAAAAGACGGCATTGCAAGAAATTATTGATTATAACACAATCAATCAATTATTTCAAGACCATTGATTAACATTTCGTCACTTGAGAGTCATTTCGAAATGGCTAAAACCGGATTCCACGGATCTGTTCACCGTATATTTCCCGGATCGCGTTACATTTCACTTGGACGGGTTCGTGGCTGAAATGTTTGAATAACTTTTTATATTTCTTTAATGAGTTTTTCTTATCGTGGTTTGAGACTTGAAGGTTTAAAAATAAATTTACATTATTTTTACCCAAAATACATTTTTAGAAAAATTTCAAAAGACCTCACAATCCAGAACGTGAGCGTTTGTTGGATTTCTCGTGTCAGCCATTATTTTCCCTTTCATCATTCATATAAATGCGCTCTGAAGAAGACGAATGGTTTATGCAACGCCTTCTATTATTGTTTTTATTTTATTTATTTTAATAACTTCATTTAGATTGCCTTGTATTAATATTATATTGTCGAAACACGCGCGTGTAAGCACATACTGTATTGTATTTTTTCCTCTCAACTATATTGTTTTTCCTTTTATCTTTTCTTCACATTAAGTTACACAAATCACACATATATATATATATATATATATATATATATATATATATATATATATATATATATATATATATATATATATATATATTATATACGCTCCCCAATTTTCAGGTTGAGCACTCTGTTTAGAAGGGACTAATTGCGAAAATTCACCGCTTCGGCGCAAACCTAGTCTCACTTGTTTACAAGTTAGAGACCTCTGGTGAGTTTATTTCCGGTTTAGGAAATATAGCGATTATTCTGCCTTCTATCCTTGGCAGCTCGGTAAGAGACTTGACGAGCGAAAGTTCGTTCGGGTCTCGAACCCGACCAGAGGTAGCTGCTGAAAAATAAGTATAGCTGCACTGATGAGGGGTAAACCCCGAAACGCGCGTCTGCAGATTGCTTTATATATATATATATATATATATATATATATATATATATATGTGTGTGTGTGTGTGTGTGTGTGTGTGTGTGTGTGTGTGTGTGTGTGTGTGTAGAGATAGAGAGATAGAGAGAACCTCTCTAAGAACAGAAGCAAATAGTGGACGAGAGTAGGTTTCTAATACTCTCATGTAATCCATCAAGAACAGGGATAAGGGATATAGTTGTGATAAATATAAAAGATATATAAAAATTAGATACCTTGTTTTACTGGTTTCACGGATAGGGTTAAAATTCTATTTTCCGTACTGTGCAAGAACCTGGAATCTCCAGATGAAATTTCTGTCATAAAGAAAAATAAATAGATGAATATATATATATATATATATATTATATATATATATATATATATATATATATATATATATAATTTGCATTTCATTTCATTTTTATGTGAATCTACACGAATTAGTTTTTAGTGTTATACTGTTAGGATTTGTTGATCTGATCAGCAAGGAAAGAATCTAAATATTGTCAATAAAACTTTCAACAAATAAACTTATATTAAATGTTTTTTAAAATTATAGAAATCCATAATCGTGTAGAATGTGACAAGATTGCACTGTCAAATTAAGAGATTTGACAGTACAATAATAATTATTAAGAGAAAATAAGAGATTGCTAATATATATATATATATATATATATATATATATATATATATATATATATATATATATATACTAGCTAAAGTACCCGGTCCATGACCGGACTAAAGAAAAAATAGGAACACCAAAGAGTGAGTGCCGAGAAAATAAGAGATAGGTATACACAATTTCGGTTCATTTTTTTAATATCTCATAAAATAAAATAGGGGATGGGGGTAGACCTCGTAAAAAAATATTTTCATTAATATATTTTCGTGAAAATCGGATCATTAATTGATTTTTCATAGTATATTCTAAAAATCCTCTTGTCGTAAATTGTTTTTGGCTACGAAAAATTTCAATTGATTTAACGGTGCAAAAATGAAAACATTGTTTTTAAATCATAATTTTCATTATTTCAATTAGCTGAAAATTTAAAAAAATCATCAGTAGTTTGTTTAATGTATCTTCTTTCAAACTGAAAATTTTTTAAGATAAAATTAATTTTTATGCAAGTTTCATTGTGTTAAATATAGGGGTGGGGTAAATGTCACAGGGAAAATTGGTGGTAACTAATAAGAGATAATTATTTATCAAAATTTTAAAAAAATCTCCGAGAATTGTCTAATGAATAAACGGTCGAAATAAATATTATATTCGAGACGACACTAATATGAATGAATTAAAGTGATTTCTAAAGTTTAAAAAGAATTTTAATAAATGATTAAAAGAAATCTCGTGATAAGGGCTGAATTGAAAAACGGTCCGAAAATTAGGGTGACCAAAAAAAAAAAGAACAGAACCCAAATTATTTATTTTCCCATTAAACTAACTCTAAACTCCAACCCTAACCCCTAAACCGCCCTAGTTAAAATTAAGTTTTATTACAAAATTTGTGGGTTCTGTTTTTTCTGGGTCACTCTGTATATAGGGGACCCAGAAAAAACAGAACCCAAATTGTTTATTTATTTTCCCATTAAACTAACCCTAAACCCCAACCCTAACCTAAACCCCCCTAGTTAAAATTACAAAAAAACATGGTTTAATAATCGTTTACAGATCTATTACTACTGAATAGCGAGTTCGGTCCTCACAGGATGACCCATAAAAATCACCAAATAAAAACAATCTTAATTTAATTCTACCTGGTGGGAGGTCAGGGAATTTTATTTTCGTCAGATTTGAGGGAATGACATCATATGGCAAAACTTGCAAATCGGTCGAAAAATTAAAACATATTACAGCCGGGTTAGTTCAGTCGGTAGAGCGTTCGGCTAGAAATCACAAGGTTCCTAGTTCGATACCGGTCCTCGCCAACTCAGCGTTATGAGTAGCACAGGGATCTGTGCGGTAAAGTAAGGGGCTGATGGCGCTCCACCTCAGATGCAAAAACAATCTCGTTGGTCTAGCGCTAGTGAAAAGGGGATAGACTCCCTCGCTGATAGGCTGATACCGACATTAGGCCGCCCCGACGACTTTACTTACTTACAGGTGACCTAGAATAAACAGAACCCAAAGTATTTATTTTCCCATTAAACTAACCCTAAACCCCACCTCTAACCCTAACCCTAACCCCTAGTTAAAATTAACAGTTTTATTACAAAATTTATGCGTTCTGTTTTTTTCTGGGTCACTCTAAATTTTCCGACCGATTTGCAAGTTTAGCCCATCACATAATGATATAGTAAGAAATTTTAATTCAATGATGAACTATATTTTTTAAATAAAATATAAATGATGCGATTTGCTAAATTTCAAATTAATATTTGAAAAAGAAAAAAGAATTAAATAAAGTAATCAAATTTATGTAAAACGATAAATAATCTTATAACATTATTAATTCAAAAACATAGTCGCTCGAATGTCAAATTTGAACCAAGTATTTTTACTGTTGTTATTTAATTTAAAATTAAAAATAAATCAATAAAATTAAATATTGAAAATAAAATTACGTATTACAAAAAGACAAAAAAATGGAAAGCTTTGAAATAATTTTCAGTGCTAGTCGTAAATTTCAAATAATTTCACTGTTGTTAGTTGTAAATTTTAAATAATTCCCAACGAACTCTAAACGTTACGTAAATCAAACTTACTTTTAAAAAATATTTTAAATCATTTGTGTGTAGAAAATAATTTAATTCTTTTGATTTTTAATAACTTTTTTTTCTCTTTTTTTCACTATAAAAAAATTCCAAGGATAAAATTTAAAAAGAAAAAAATTGTTAATAGACTAATCCCAGACTTTAGGTATTTTTTATTCCTTGAAAATGAGAGACAGAGAGAAAAAATAATTGGTTCACTATATCATAATTTGAGTTTTCAGGTATTTCCGTGAAATGTATTAGGTTATCTAATGGTAATACTATTATCTCTTGCGCACAATTCTACATTAGTATCATGATTTTATTTCTATTTCTAATATTAAAATAAATAAATTAACGCGATTATGAAAAATAAAAAAAGGTTTTGTTTACAATTGACGAACGACGGGAATTTATAAAACAAAGTTGAGTTGTCTTGTCGTTAAGTGTTTTCGTTTGATTTGTTATTTAATTCGTTTTAAAAATAATTCAATGTACAAAAAGACATACTTAACTAATTACATAATTTAGAAAGATCTTTTTACTAACGAAATAAATATTTTAAAGATAGAAACATAAATATGCGATAAATAAGATTTGATTTTATGTTAAAATTTAAGTATGAAAAAATGATACTACGAATTCTAGGTTGACTGAAACAAAATATAATTTTTTTAACTCGTCGTAAAAAATAATTCCATTGATAAAAACTCAATCAAATTACATATTTAGAGAGATTATTCCATTCTCTTTCGAGCAATATGGATATCTTAAAGAAGATTGAGCCGTAAATAGGCGAGAAAAAAGAATTTGTTTTTTCTCTTGAAATTTAGAATGAAAAAAAATTATACATATCAGCTCTCTGAAGACAATTTTTTTTTAACTCGCTGTAAAAAATAATTCAATTAATAAAAACGCATAAAAATTGCATATTCAGAAAGATTATATTATTTTCTTTTCAACAATATAAATATTTTAAAGATTGGTCCAATAATAGGTAATAAATTCCTAGCAGAACGGCTTAGACTGCGAAATTTATTCGCTAAACTGATACATTTCTGCTGTAAATCGCTATAAATCGCTGTGAAAAAAGCCAGCCAGCGGACAATATTTTATTATCAGCAGGTTCTGGTATATGGATAGTTCTGCAAATTGGGTGATTTTGGCTTAATTAATTAATTATATCCCTTAATTAGTAAAACTCAATAACCAAATTTGGCGTGTTTCTTAGTTAGAAGGATATTAATATGTATGCAAGATTTCGAATCAGAGTGACCTCCCGTTTTGTACTTATACGTCGACACGTACATACCAAAATCTTAGTCTTATACATATATATATATATATATATATATATATATATATATATATATATATATATATATATATAAGCATTCACTACTTAAAACAAATCATAGATCAATACTCTGGTAATCCTTCGAACCCGTAAGCCCGATATATAATACTATTTTACTTTTCTTCGTAACCGCGATATTTCAGGCTGAGCATTACTTTACTATACATTGTCAGACCAATATTTCGGTCTTAGACTGATTGATTGATTGATTTTAATTGCATGTCAACTCGTCTAGAGTTATTTTATGCCTAGAGGTTAGAGAATTTCGTTCATATTTACATTTTTGTGTAGTTGTTTCTTAAGACGTTTTTTTTTTTTTGCTTTTTTATTTGTTTTTGCACACAGCCATGTCGAATACGAATAATTCTTAAATATATATATTCGTCTTCCACATGGACCTCTAACAGACACTACCACCCTGTGTCAGAATCGACCTGGGAATAATGACAATCAAAGGATACTCTACACTCCCCACATCTCCAGAACTGGTGTCTCGGCATGAGATGCAGAGTCCCCAATTGGACTGAAAATTGCTTTATTCTCGCTATCATGTGTTGTTTTTGCAGTGCTACTGTTATATACGAATTTACAAGGATAATGACAATTTTAATTGGTTAGTTAGTTGGTTGTAACGGCAGATCAATACTTTTTGGGTTATATAATACGGAATCAAGTCATTTTGATATTAGGTTGCTTACAGTAGCTGCTGTTACTTATACGGTTACCCATCTAAGTATTCGACAGGCTCATTACGGCTTAACTTCGGTGATCTAGCGGGAATCGGTGATTTCAACGTGACTTGGCCGTAAGTGATAATTTTAATGATAGATAAATAATTCTAATCTAGTAATATCGAATGACAATTGTTGTAATAAATAGATAAATCGATATGAACATATTCAGATAGATAGATAGATCATAATCTAGCAATATCGAATGATCATTACTGCAATAGATAGATAGATCTAGTGATATATATATATATATATATATATATATATATATATATATATATATATATATATGAGTAAAGAAATAACAAAAGACTTAGAGATGTTGCATTATAGCCTATTTCGGGGAGCTTAGACAAAGTATCTAATTCTCACAGCTCATCAGATGAGCTGTGAGAATTAGACACTTTGTCTAAGCTCCCCAAAATAGGCTATAATGCAACATCTCTAAGTCTTTTGTTATTTCTTTACTCATATATTTGCTCTGTGACTCTAACATTAAGAGCACACATTGAGCTCTCAAACTGGTACAGGTTGTTTAAAAAAAACTCCTATGTCGTAAGGAAGATTTCTTCTCTGGACTTTTGGATTATATATAATATATATATATATATATATATATATATATATATATATGAGAGAGAGAGAGAGAGGGGGAGAGAGAGAGAGAGAAAGAGAGAGAGAGAGAGATTGGTTGATAATCCTGATTTAGTAATATCGAACGATAAGTAATTCTTACTGCACTTCAGTAAGAACTTATCACGTTACTACATTTCAACTCAAAATGATCTAATATGGGGCGTCACCGTGTTGTCATCTATCTCAGACAGTTCATATCTATATGTTCATATCTATCTATCTATCTATCTATCTATCTATCTATCTATCTATCTATCTATCTCAGACTGTTCCTACCTATATGACTGTTCCTATCTATCTATATATCTATCTATCTATCCATCTATCTATCAATCTATCAGTCTGTTCATACCTATATGCCTGTTCATATCTATCTATCTATCTATATATATATATATTTGTATATGTATAAGTATTAACTTACCGGTGGGTATAAGTACGATCGTTGGAAGCGCACAATATCCAGAGGCTAAGGTTGAGAAAAAACAAATACAAAGTGCTCAATACAATGTAGAGCATAAATTTATTTATTTATCTATCTATCTATCTATCTATCCTCTCTCTCTCTCTCTCTCTCTCTCTCTCTCTCTCTCTCTCTCTCTCTCTCTCTCTCTCTCTCTGTATATATATATATATATATATATATATATATATATATATGTGTGTGTGTGTGTGCCTGTTCATATCTATCTATCTATCTATCTATCTCAGATTAAACATTTTCAGTTAATGCCATTTACTGAGATACAAATGATATTGCCGGTGAGACCTGTCAAGTGGATATTGTTTTTCCTCACTAGTGTGCGTAACAAAGAAAAAGAAAACATCACCGAGAAAAATAATCCCTCCAAGACTCTTCCTATCCCTTCCCTACCAAATATTTCACGTTTTGCAGTACAATTGTAGATAGCTAAATGAATGAGGGTGTTTATTTATTGAGCTCATAATCCAAACAGATGTTTATCAATAAAGACAAATGTTGCTGAGCAACAAATGAGCCCGTTCGTCACGAGTGGGATGTGACACAAGGTCACAAGTAAAGGGCATCCAGCGAGGATAGAACTCGCTATTCAGTAGTAATGGATATACAAGACGAGATTGTTAACCATTACACCACGATGAGACACCCCTCATTTACTTAGTTTAGTCTAGTTAACTTAGTTTAGCACAAGTTTAACTTAGGTTAGCATAAGACTAGACTCAGATTTAAATCCTGGACGAGTCTATTTGCATTTTATATAGCGCTAGTACCCTTGAGAAATGTATGCATCCAACTATTCTACCTTCAGCTATGGATAAATACTAGGGTCTACTAGACTCTTTAACCTTGGTTAGGCAATCAGTCTAGGAGAAGGAACAGTCTGAATTCATACTTGTTAAATTCCGCCTAAGAAATTGACTTTTTCCACATCGTACGTATGCGGAGAAGCTGGTAAGTAAATTGTTGTAGAGTAGCTAGCACCCCTTCAGCACTCTACGAGATGGACTGGCTCATAGCCTTAAATAGTCAACGATTAAGGACCAACAGTGGATTAACAAGATGATTGATATTCGGACTGATCTTACTGTGTCTGGTTATACCGCATTTGACCCTTCTCTATTTCTTGTAAGTTTTCTTGTTAATTGTTTGTAACTAATTGTTCTGTGTTTTGTATGTATCTGGTAGCACCGGATACTGGTGATGAATAAATATATTAAACGCCCAATTCTTCTGTGTATCATGCCACCTCGACGATACAACATATCTGTGTGTTTATAGCAAATGTTGAATAAAAAAAAGCTTTTCATGGGTCTTAAATTACATATTGTTAATTTTAGTGAAGCGCTCATGAAATTAGTAAAAAGAGAATATGATAAACCGTAAATATCAGTAAAGATTTACGAGGCAGATTTCTATTGAAAACAATAGAATGCAATGTGTCTAATATCAAGCTAAAAAAAATATCCTTTTGTAATAGTGTGAAAAATGCCGATCATACAAACACCTCCAATGAAAATAATGTATCGAATATCATACGCAACAAAATAACTCGCCCGAGAAAAAAAAACATCAACTGCTAATATACATATTTACATATCTACCAACACCTCTGCACTAGCAGGGTGTCACGCTAGGTCTATTTCTGACCGGAGTTTAACAGGTTTGAATTTAGAGTTTTCTTTCTCCTAGACTGGTTGCCTAACAAAGGTTAAAGATCCCAGTCTACCCTACTATTTACCCATAGCTGGTAGAATAGTTGGATGCATATCTTTCCTAAGTGTATTAACGCTATGTGAAATGCAAACAATCTCATCCAGTATTTGAACTCGTTTCGTCCTGTCCATTTTCAACAACGGTAACTATTGTTGTTGGTATCTTTCCGTCTATGAGAGACGATGGTGTAGTGTCCATTTTTGTGGAACTACGTAGCATGAGCGGTTTGGTATGGAGGATGAGCTGTTACCCCGACAGCAAATACCCCCTCTCCACACTGCCGCTGTTATCCAAAGGAAAGGTAAGAAGACAATGCAGTTTGGCAACGGTAGTGTCGCAGGAGTTGCTGGGTCGCACTGGATTTCAGCGTAATACCACCTAAGAAACTCCGGATCCGGATTTGTTTTTCGGGGTTTACACCCATAATCCAAGTCTGCAGTGAGATTGGTAATCCTAGTCTGATGGGTTTTCTTTGGTGTTAATCCTGGCAGAAATATTAAGTAGCAACAGACTTAAGAACAGTTGTAAACAATCTTAAATACTTTCTGCCCTCGTCTTTCCAAAAGAAAAATCATCAATTCTCAGCCAACTGATAATATAGAACAGTAAATTAGAAGAACAAAAAGTTGGCCAGTCAACTGGGCAGAGAGAAACAGGCTAATCTGTAAGCAGAGAGAGAGAGAGAGAGAGAGAGAGAGAGAGAGAGAGAGAGAGAGAGAGAGAGAATTCTCCCAGGCTAAGTAACGCTGGCAGCAGCAACGACCCACGCCCTCTACGATACCGACCATTCAGATCCAAATAAGTCATTTAAACATTCGTAGGAATTATCTCGCTGAGCAGTGTCACCGTGGCGTAGTGGCTAACGTGCTGGACTGCGACATTGTAGTCAGCGAGTTCCAGCTCTGGTCACCCTGTCACGTTCACATTAGGACTAATACCCTAAGGAAGGGCATGAAACCCCTCACTCCCTAGCTATGTGTTAAATAGTACCACTACTGTTGCGTTCAGCACGTCTTGTTCACCTTACATGGGTCGTTTTAGTGATAGGGGGTAGGTGGTCATACAACTTTATTTTGGGGTGTTGATTTCACGATTTATTTAAAACAGCATACAACATTCATGTGCAACTCCCATCTCGCTTATACTGGACACTGTTGTGGAAGCAAGAACAAACTCATAAGTGACGTTCTCCAGTGGAAACCTGAATATGGGCACGGCACGCCAGTGAGGACCATCTCGCAAGGATATACATCTATGTGCGGATTCTGGGTGCTGCACAGAAGACCTCCCGGGGGTGATGACTGATAGGAATGGTTTGCGATAAATTGTCATGGATATTCGTGCTGCCAGCACGACCCTATTACGATGTTGCAGTCCAACACGTAGCCTACTAAGCCACAGGGACTCCCCTTAGTGCGTAATCGGGATATAGTGACTTGTTACTTTCTGTACTTAAGGCTGCTCTCCAGTTTCCCAAATTGGGTTTGAGTAAGAATAGTTTATTGTGGATTTTGTTATTCCAGTGTCGTTGACAATTTCTATGAAGAAATCTGTTAATTTTAGGTTTCAAGTGAGTCTATGGAATCTTGAATATAATATTTTGCGGAATGTTTTGAAAGATGAGTAGATATTGAATCTGAAAATGTCAAATGAATACTTTGCTTTAACGCAAAGAGAGAACAATTTTCCTTCATGCTGAGCAAATTGAAAAAAAGACAATAGATGACTGTACTTGTTATTTTTTTTCCGAAGCGAGCGAGTTGCTTTCTGATTAAATTTTTATTTGTATTGAATCGACTGTAATTAGGAACAATTTATCTTATTTCAAATGTTTGTTCCAGAAATTCGACTGCAGACGAAATATATAATTTGAAATAAAAAAAAAAGAAATATTTTCAACTAGATTTAGGCGATTCTTTTTATGTATCGTAAAACTCACAAGTTTAAAACGAGGCTGTTGGCGCTAAAGAAGAAATAACTCGATTTCTGCCATACGACAATACGTTCTAAATTCAGAATTTCTTTTTTTCCTTACTACACCATACATTGCATAAATTTGACACAAGGGAAACGTATATTGGATGCATTGAATCTCAAATTTATTCTTGACTGAAATTCTCTTTGCATTTATTGATAATTTATTTCTTTATTCAGTTGGTTGGTTGGTTGGTTGGTTGGTTGGTTTTACGGTATGTCAACCTTTGATTTGATGCCAAATACAGACAAAAATCCGAGAAAAAAAATGCGGACCTTAAGATAGGTGTGGCACTCCACCCCAGACGCAAAAACAATTATGACAGCTGGTTGGTTAGTTTTACGGCACGTCAACCCTTGTTGGGTGATTTGATGCCAAATACAGTGTTTTTATAGTAATTAGGTTTTTAAATCAGTCAGTAAAGCATCTGCTTAGGAAACACAATGTTCTGGGCTCGATACCGACCCTCGCTGACTCAAAACATGAGTTGCACAGCTTCTGTCTGTGCAAAAAATGCGGAGCTTCCGATAGGTATGGCGCTCCACCTCCAACACAAAAACAATCTCCATGGACTATGGCTTGTGAAACGGGGACAGACTCCCTCGATCTGCGGCTGATACCGACAATAAGCCAACTCTGCTGACTTAACTTTTATAGCTTCAAGTAATTAATGATAATCATTTGTAAACAATCCTAGGTTAAATCAACTATTCTCAATACTAATAATGTATACATACTAATATGGTTTCAAGTAACTATTCCTATTAAATAATAATGATAATAATTTCTTTGCTCGACCTGTCGTATGCACCTCTGCAAAGGCTACCCCCCAATGGGACCACTTGTTGGCTGCGGGGGAAGAACCGTAATGCATGAGGCCAGGATAGTGGTGGCCGAGGGGTCTGTGATCTGGGTACTAAGTAGCTCTGTGGCATGCAACACTCCACTTCGGTCCTTACTTGGGCTAAGCGAGTGGTCGGAGAGGCCTGGCCTGATCAATCAGCTTGTAATGTCAAGCCCTAGCAACTATAAATTGCCCTTATAGCAAACACACGCCGCTTCTTTTCATATATGGGCTGGGTTGTGAAATAAAAGCTTTATCAGAAAACAAACAAGTCTTGTTAATTGATTATTAAAAACAAGAAATGAACAGCCCAACATGGAAAAGAAGAAAAACCAAACATTAACAAGATGACCACTAGATCGACTAAGAACATGGCGGCTGGCCGAGTTAGAACCAGTAGGTAGACAGTTACAAGTAAGTACCATCTCCATCTCTCCTACAATCTACTATCTGTATCGCTCACCTATTATATACTCGAGATATTTAGTGGGTGTACAACACTATTTGACTGAAAGATACTCCGGGTCAGAGTAGACCTTGGAATAATGGCAATCAAAGTGATCTCTACCCCCCACCCCAGAACACCAGAAACGAAGCCTTACCATCAGCGGTGGTTTAATGTCATAACCAGGACAACCCTTTGGGGGAGATCTTACCTAATGTAAATGATGCAGTCGTCATATATGCCAGGTTGACTTAGCCAATACTTATTTAGTACATTGAAAGGTTCTAAAATATTAGAATAAATCCCAAGAAATCTTAAGATATATATATAAAAAAAGTGTTCATATATGGGGTTCATTCAATAAATAAGGGGAATCTTTTAAGAAAGGGGAAAACAATCTTTTTTCTTTTTTTCAGATTTTTTCCATATATTTGAACTCAGTGTTGTTTGGAATTGGGTTATAGCAAAGAAGATTTTAATGCCTCAAGAATATTTGTCTTCAGGCAATTCAAAATAGTGATAAATCCATCAGAATAGTACATCAGTATTACTATACAAATAAAACATATGTATGTATTTACCAATCCCTTCACACGTGAAGCAAGGAGCTGCTACCCACAGTGTCAACCTTGACAGGGGCTAACACGAACAAGGCTCTATGTTATAGTTAATGGATTTGTACTACATGTTTATTACTATACATATAAAAACATATGTATGTATTTACCAATCCCTTCACACGTGAAGCAAGGGGCTGTTACCCACAGTGTCAACCATGACAGGGGATAACACGAACAAGGCTCTATGTTATAGTTAGCTGACCTTTGGTGGTTTAAAAGTGCAAACAAAGCTAAATTTACAGAGGAATGTGTAATGTATACGGAGAAGTGTTTTATTATAAAACATGGGTTTGCTACTACGAGATTCCAAAAGACAGTCCATGGATTGGAAACACGGAAGTAAAGAAGATAGTTTGGATGCAGCGGTCAGTAAAGAAGGTCATACTGACAGACGTCTGGTACCATATATTATAGCTACGAATAATGATAAAAAATCTCTTTGTGTGTCCTTATATCAGCAACATTCTGGTGAATTAATAAATAAGTTCGGCCTAATTTATGCAAGCGGCTGTAAGGAGAATAAATAATTGGACTATTAAAGAAACTTGGGGATTAGATAGATTTGTATTAGATCGATAACTGTGCTAGTTTCATTGTTCTACACCGCGCTGTCGACAGGGCCTTAAATACGCAGTTTATTTCCCCTGTAGATGTGTAAGATCTCTCTCCTCAAAAACAATGTTTCCTGGGTATAATACTAGATTGTATATGTTAGTGAATATCCAGATCTGGAGCGTAGGAATATGCCGTCATTGTAATGGGGTATCACAGGTCCACTCTGAGCATGAGTGGTAATACTTCTCAATGTGAAATCTATGGGTTAAATAGGTAAGAAAGTAAAGTTGTCGGGGTGGCCTAAAGTCGGTATCAGCCAGACAGCAAGGTAGTCTATCCCATTTTCACTAGCGCTAGACCAAGGATATTATTTTAGCATCTGAAGTTGAGCACCCCACCTGCTCCTTACTTTACCGGACGAAGGCCGCTATCAAACCTGTAGCCTTGTGATTACTGGTTGAACGCTCTACAGACTGAGCTAAACCAGCCCTTTATAGGTAAAATATATGTATTTGAATATTATTCTTATTCAATAGGATCGTTTCCAAAAATCTGTACAAAAAATGCTGTTTGGAATTTGTTTATAGTAAAAGATATTTTAAAGAAGCTTTCCAGCTGAATCTTCAGGATTAGATAGATTTGTATTAGATCGATAAACTGCCCTAATCTCACTGTGTATGATACTAAACTGTTTTTTTGTGGGGAATATTCAGTTCTGGAGATATAGAGCGTGGAAGTACGCCGCCATTGTCATGACATTTGAGTATCACAGGTCCACTTTATATGACAGATGCACTCTGGCCCGGAGTGGCAATACTTCTTAAGGTGCCATCTATGGGTCGAATAGATATCTTTAAATATTATTCATATTCGATAGTATCGTATGCAAAAAGACTTTTTAAACAACTATAGAAAAATGTTTACATGCATATATATTTTTATCACCTTCAACGTGTTCATGCCTATACAATGAACGTGATTCCCTAATATCTGGGTATAAAATAACCCAACACTGATTGAAATGCCGTTAACACCAACCAATCAATTAATCAATCATTCTTCTACACTTAGCAGAAATAATATACCATTTTATTTAATTTGTTTGTGAAAAAGGGGACTAATGCAGAATAGCGCGCAAAATGATATAATTAGATTACATATAAAAAGAATAACATTTCATTACATTTCCCGGAAATAACCGAAACCTTTGAGATGCTAGGATTAGAGTTGGGGTAAGATTAGGATTAGTTTTAGGGTTAGTTTTAATCGTATTAGATTACAGAAACTCCCAAAGTATCCTAACCTTAACCCTAACGCTGACCTTAACCCTAATCCTAACACTAATCCTAACCCTAAAACTAAACATAACGTTAACCCTAAAACTAACCCTTACCCAAATCCTAGAATCTCAAAGGTTTCGGGTATTTTCGTGAAGTGTAATGAAATCTAATGTTTTTTATACGTAATCTAAAGATATTATCTCGAATCAATACAGATGAAATAATACTAAGCATTCAATGAACGTACCTTGCAACGATTGCTTGATTTCTCGTAAGTCTTTCTGTTTTGTCCTAATTGCAAAGTGTTGCATTGATTGATCATCTCTGCAGTTAGAATTTACCATTTTCCTTCAATCGTTTGAATAACAAATCGAAGAAATAATCAGGAAAATAACGTTCGACTTTCTTTACTGCTACTGGTTTAGCGTTTGTCTCGATTCTTAACCAGTTGAATCGTAGACTTCTTTCTGACGTCATCAATAGCCATGACGTCATTTCTCTCATTAGATTCGCTAATTTTAACAGCAGAACATCCATTAAGTGTTTACCACGTATCCCACATATACGGGTCAGGCACATGGCCCTATTAATGTGGGACCACCCACGAACCGAAACTCATGGGTGACAGGTGCAAAAAATACGTTGGTCCCGTCGGCATTCCCCCTCTAGGGGGTGTGCCTCAGGCACTGAGCAATAAATCCAGCCCTGCCCCTTTAAATCAAAGGGGGCAGTTGTGGCCCGGAGTATGGCCCCCTGGTATCATTGTTTAGCTTCTACGGTCCTGCGCCGAAGCCACTGCCCCCCCCCGTATATCCATTACGTTATGTTAAATATAGGCTAGTGTTGACATGCTTTCTCTCCCCGCCATTTTACGGCCTTGAGCCACATTTAATTTATTTTTCTTTAGCTCACTTGGTAGAGCGTTCGGCTACGAATCACAAGGTTCCTGGTTCGATAACGGCCATCGCCATCTTAGCATATGAGAAGCACATGTATCTGTGCAGTAAAATGAGGAGCTGGTGGTAGGTGTAGCACTCCATCTCATACGCTAAAATAATCTCCTTGGTCTAGTGTTAGTGAAAGGAGGATAGACTCCCTCGTTGTCTGGCTGATACTGCTAATAGGCCGCCCTGACCACGTCAATAAATACTGAAACACCAATTGATATCTCTGCTAATTTTACTCACTTATTCATTTTACATTACTTTAGATTTAATATTTATATTTACAGTTCTTATTAATTTATTTGGGCTTCATTCAACCACGGTTAATGTTGATTTTGTTTGATAAATAATCTCGTTGTGTCTGTAATGTGACTACAGGTTTTGTACACTGCTAATTTTGACTTTTCTAATAAAAACGGGTATTGCACACTGCCATCCTCTAGTGTGCTAATGACCTAGTGAGTGTACACTATAATCATACGGTTTACTAATGACACAGTTATTGTGCACTGTCATATTTCAGTTTGTTAATGAGCCAGGTAATCTACACTGTCTCTTGCGGTTTACAAAGTACACAGGTATTTTGCTGTGCCATCTTTCAGTTTGCTAATGACAAAGGTATTGTGCACTACCATCTTTTAGTTTGCTAATGAACCAGATAGTGTACACTACCATCTTGCGGTTTACTAATGACACAGGTATTTTGCACACAATTGTATGCACTGCCATCTTTCATATTGTTAATGAGCCAGGTAGTGTACACCAACATCTTGCAGTTTTCAAATCACAAAGCTATTGTGCACTGGTATCTTTCAGTTTGTAAATGATAAATAAATAAATAGACGTCGTTAAATATTATTCGTATTCAATAGGATCGTTTCCAAAATTCTCTTGAACAACTATACAAAAAATGTATATTTTCTCCATAAATACGTTGTTTGGAATTTGTTTATAGTAAAGAATATTTTAAAGAAGCTTTCAAACTGAACTTGAGGATTAGATAGATTTGTATTAGATCGATAAAATGTGATAGTCTCATTTTTCTACATTGCGCTGTCGACAGGGCCTAAAATACGCTGTCTATATCCCCTGCAGAAGTGTAAGATCTCCCGACCCCCCCCCTTAAAAAAAGGGATGGATCCTTTCTATGATACTAAATTGCATCTGTTGGTGAATATTCAGTTCTGGAAATATGGAGCGTGGGAGTACCTCATCATTATCATGACATGTGAGTATTACAGGTCCACTGTATATGACAGATCCATATGGAGGCATGCGGTCTAATGGGTAGAGTCGTAGTAAATGGGCTCGTCAACGCCAGTTCAATTCCTGGACGAAGCTGTTGGAATTTCACACGGCGCTAATACCCTTAAGAAAGGTATAAATCTAATTCTCCCTTCAGCTATGGATAAATAGCAGGGCAGATTGGACTCTTTAACCATGGCTAGGTAACCAGTCTAGGAGAAGGAAAACTCTGAATTTAAACCTGTTAAACTCCAATTAAGAAATTGACCTTGTGTCGCATCCTGCTCATGTGGAGGGGTTGGTATATATATATATATATATATATATATATATATATATATATATATATATATATATATATGACAGATCCACTCTGACCCTGAGTAGTAATACTTATTAAGGTGCCATATATGGGTCAAATAGATATCTTTAAATATTATTCGATCCTACGCAAAACGACTTTTTAAACAACTACAGAAAAATGTATACAAGCATATACAATGAACGTGATTCCCTAACCTGTGGGCATAAAATAACACAACACTGATTGAAATGCTGTTCATACCAACCACTTACTTAATCAATCATTCTTCTACACTTAGCGGAACTAGTATACCATTTTATTCAATTTGTTTGTGAAAAAAGGGACTAATGCAGAATAGTGAGCAAGGGATGATATCATTAGATTAGGTATAAAAAGCATTACATTTCATTACATTTCCCGGGAATACCCGAAACCTTTTAGACGCTAGGATTAGGATTAGGGTAAGACTTAGGTTTAGTTTTAGGGATAGGGTTAGTGACAGTGTTAGGGTTAGGGTTTGGGTTATGCTACTTCAGGAGTTTCCGTAATTTAATACTATTTATACGTAAAATGTGATTCTAATGATATTATCTCTTGCGCACTATTCTGCATTTGTACCGAAAAGAGTAAAGATTTAAGTCACTAAATCTCTTTTTATTTCCATCGTTTGTTATCCTCGTAACTATTTGTTAATAAGTATCCAATTTGGTCTTGCTTAGAGTGAATCTAGTTAAATAAATAGAATAATGCAAAATTCCGAGATATTCAAATGCGAATATTCGAATCAAATACAGAATCGCACGCAAGAGATGATATCATTAAAATTGCGTTTTACGTATAAATCGTATTAGATTACGGAAACTCCCAAAGTATCCTAACCTTAACCCTAACGCTGACCTTAACCCTAATCCTAACACTAATCCTAACCCTAAAACTAAACATAACGTTAACCCTAAAACTAACCCTTACCCAAATCCTAGAATCTCAAAGGTTTCGGGTATTTCGTGAAGTGTAATGAAATCTAATGTTTTTTATACGTAATCTAAAGATATTATCTCGAATCAATACAGATGAAATAATACTAAGCATTCAATGAACGTACCTTGCAACGATTGCTTGATTTCTCGTAAGTCTTTCTGTTTTGTCCTAATTGCAAAGTGTTGCATTGATTGATCATCTCTGCAGTTAGAATTTACCATTTTCCTTCAATCGTTTGAATAACAAATCGAAGAAATAATCAGGAAAATAACGTTCGACTTTCTTTACTGCTACTGGTTTAGCGTTTGTCTCGATTCTTAACCAGTTGAATCGTAGACTTCTTTCTGACGTCATCAATAGCCATGACGTCATTTCTCTCATTAGATTCGCTAATTTTAACAGCAGAACATCCATTAAGTGTTTACCACGTATCCCACATATACGAGTAAGGCCCTATTAATATGGGACCACCCACGAACCGAAGCTCATGGGTGACAGGTGCAAAAAATACGTTGGCATTCCCCCTCTAGGGTGTGTGCCTCAGGCACTGGTCAATAAACCCAGCCCTGCCCCTTTAAATCAAAGGGGGCAGTTGTTGCCTGGTATCAATATTTAGCTTCTACGGTCCTGCGCCGAAGCCACTGGACCCCCCCCCCGTATATCCATTACGTTATGTTCAATATAGGCTAGTGTTGACATGCTTTCTCTCCCCGCCATTTTACTGCCTTGTGCCACATTTAATTTATTTTACTTTAGCTCACTTGGTAGAAGCACATGTATCTGTGCAGTAAAATGAGGAGCTGGTGGTAGGTGTAGCACTCCATCTCATACGCTAAAATAATCTCCTTGGTCTAGTGTTTGTGAAAGGAGGATAGACTCCCTCGTTGTCTGGCTGATACCGATATTAGGCCGCCCCGACCACGTCAATAAATAATGAAACACCAATTGATATCTCTGCTAATTTTACTCACTTATTCATTTTACATTACTTTAGATTTAATATTTATATTTACAGTTCTTAATAATTTATTTGGGCTTCATTCAACCACGGTTAATGTTGATTTTGTTTGATAAATAATCTCGTTGTGTCTGTAATGTGACTACAGGTTTTGTACACTGCTAATTTTGACTTTTCTAATAAAAACGGGTATTGCACACTGCCATCTTCTAGTGTGCTAATGACCTAGTGAGTGTACACTATAATCTTGCGATTTACTAATGATACAGGTATTTCGGACTCCCATTTTTTAGTTTGTTAATGATCCAAGTAGCATGCACTGCCATCTTGCAGTTAACAAATGACTATTTGCACATCGTTGTATGCTTTCAAGTATTCCTATCTAACACTAATAATCATAGAGTTTCAAATAATATCTATCTAATAACATTTATTAGTTTACACACAGTTATATGATTTTAAGTAACTAATGATAATCTTAAGGAAATAATTATAGCTTCAAGTAATCATTCTTAATACAAATGATTTACAGTTATATGATATCAAATATTCCTGTTGAATATGAATAATTTCAAACAGATGTATTTGGCCTATATATGGGACCCTAATAGGTACTACTCCTACGAGACCATGGGAGTAATGAGAATGAAAAGGGACCCTAGATCTCTAGAACTGCAGCCTCATCACCAGATGCAGTTTTTTCTCATGCCCAGGACACCCTTTTATGTGGAGAGTGGTCTTACACCTCTGTAGCGGATACAGTCAGCTTATTCCGAACCATGCCGACAGAATCATTTCCTTCTGACAATTATCTCTTTTTTCTGAATGTTTTAGATGAAGCTTCATAACATGTATTATTTGGAATTTTCGGATTGCTTTCCTCATTTTTATTGGTATTTACATTACGTTTCGATCGATATACCCCCGGCCTTCTTCGGGTGCTTTTTGTCGAACTCGGGAACCTTCTTGTCGAACTCAGCAGCCTTCATGTCGTAATCGGTAGCCTTCACTGGGCTTCAGTTGGACACATAACACAAAGGATAGAGGGATTTAGTTAATACATTTCTAAGTGACAATCATCACTGGGTTGAAGGCTCAATCCTCAACACGGGCGATAATAACACAAAACACTTAACATAGCTTAACACTTGTACCCGATCATGGTTAACAGAATGAGAACAGTCTATCCCGGTGGATTGAATAAAGGGTTCGGTTCGACGTTTTGTGAAGACTCCCGATTATGACATGAAGGCTCTCGGTTTCGCTAGAAGATTTCCGAGTTCGACGAGAAGAATTCCAGGTTCGAAAAGAAACACCTGAAGAGAGCCAGAGGGCACATCGGCCGAAACGTTGTGTATATAACAATAAAGATGAGGACAATAGTCCGAAAAATTCAGATAATACAAATTATCTCTATATACCGAACATCACCGGATACCCTTGCTAGTATCCAAATATATAGCAGGCGTTATGATTCTGTACTTTGACTAAGAGCTTTAGAGTAGCTGGAATTTCTGCTTTTGAAAGCAATTAAGTTGAATGTCAATATCTCAGAAATCGAAATTCACGTTAAAGCTTGCCTTGTTAAAAAAAATCTCTTCTTCGTTTCAACCTGTGTCAATAGATCCACGCGAGAAGATTATAAAAATTGAGGTTAAAGAAAATTCCTTATCTAAGCTTCTAACAATGAAGCGAGGAAAAAATAGGAAACGAAAAAGACAAACAAACGAAAAAAAAAAGATAGAAAGAAATAGTGAATGATAGGGAGACAACAAGAATGAGGACACATAAACTGGCTTCGGCTATTATCGAATAGCCTCTAGACTTTTATCTATCAGAATAAAAGTCACATGTATTTATTATACGAGGAAAAACGATTACGAGTGTCAACCGACCTGTGTGTTCTTCTATTGCTCACGTAAAATGACTACGTGTACTCATCTCCTCCTCTGGAGAGCAATATAATTGCATGCCCTATTTAAATTTAGTGCTGAGAAATCATATGCATAAATTAATTGAATGAATTAATTTATTTTGTAAGAAAGATTGAAATTTAATAAGACCCCACCCACCCCCAAACTTTATTTAATTTAATGAAATCTTTATAAAATATAATTTGGATACTAAATAAATATCTCCCTTAGAAAATAGCCGTGTTCATTGGATGCCTCGTGGGGTGTCACATGACAGTCCCATTAACCCATTCTTGATCTTTTTTGCCACTATTCTTTGAATAGGATAGACATATCTTGGAACCTGCCTGGAAATGGTAAAGTAACACGGTTATTTTACATTATTTACGATTTTTTCCCATTATGGAAGTTATATGCCCAGTGAGGTCTTGTTAACATTGTCATGCGGCAGGTAGTATTGGGTTATATGGTACCAGCTGATTTTTATCATGCTTAAAATCATCTCATAAGGAGATAAAAATATGTTAAAGATTTTATCTACTCAAAGTAGGGGAAGCATTAAATCTGAGATTGCATTGTACTCGAGTAAACATAGTAACATATATGCCAAAGCAAGTTTCCTTTTTTTTATTATTGATTCTGTCCTTCAATTCCACTGTATATTTATCGTAAATTAATTTCATTATCACCTGCTACGTCTATTCTAACGTTTCTTCTATGATATCTTGTCGTCGGGACTAAGAATACTCTTCTGATGTTAGAAACACACAATAAACTAAATTTTTACCATACAACAAAATTCACAAAGGGTGTTTGTGGCGTAATAGGTACAGTCGTAGGAAATGAACACGGCTAACTGAGTTCAAATCCTGGACGTGACTGTTTGCATTTTACATAGTACTAATAACTTTGAGAAAGGCATGAATCTAATTTTTCTACCAGCAGTTATGGGTAAATAGTAGGGTATTTGGGCACTTTAACCTTGGTATATAAATTTTATTAATAATTGAGGTTTAAATAAAAATAAAATCATTGAAAATAAAGATAAATAAGGAAATTGTGATTTAAATAGTAATATAGTTTCGGTTACAGACATAAAAACACACAATCTCCATTATAATAAGAGAGATGTGATGTCGGCTAAGAGGAAAATGGTTTTCTCTACGGTTAGACCAGCCTAGAACGAAAGGAAGGTTATTGATTGTCTATGTATTTGCACGGCATTAGCTCTCCAATTGTAACAAAGAAAGGCGACCGGATTAGTCCAACACCTCCCTGACACTGTGTAAATTTTTATCTACTCTATGCGAAAAACATTTAAAAGGAAATTTCGAGCATCAGGCAGCACCATTAAGTGCTTGCATCAATGTACCGTACCTTACGAACGCACCTCTCTCTCTCTCTCTCTCTCTCTCTCTCTCTCTCTCTCTCTCTCTCTCTCTCTCTCTCTCTCTCTCTCTCTCTCAACAAGTAAATCAAACCAGACAAAACTGTAAATGGGTTGTATATGGATTATATAACAGTTTGATTTATGATTGAATCGATTCATTAACAGTCGATTGGGACCCTAACTGGTCATAAGTAGACAACTATATTTTTATATTCATTGAAAGGACTACTGCACACCACACTTACACACACACACACACACACACACACACACATATATTATATATATATATATATATATATATATATATATATATACCACCTCTTTGCATGCGTAAAATATAACAAGGTCGATTTCTTAAGTGGGGTTTAACAGGTTTGAATTAGGAGTCTTCCTTCTCCTGGACTGGTTGCCTAACCAAGGTTAAAGAGCTCAATCCGCCCTACTATTTATCCATAGCAAGAGGGAGGATAGTTGGATTCAAGCCTTTCTCGAGGGTGTTAGTGCTATGTGAAATGCAAACAGCATCGTCCAGGATTTAAACTCATACCGACGAGCCCATTTCCTTACACCACACACCTCTATATATAACTCTGAGCCTAGCCTATCAAAAATTGGATTCGCATGATATATTGTGAAATCATCATTCGTAGATTAAATTTCAGGTGTCGCACGATAATGATAATCGAGTATATACAACACGTTTGAAAAACTTTAAAAGAAAAACAAATAATTGTCTCAACCAAGTAAGTACAAAAGAAATAAGTTTTTTTTTGTTTTTTGTTTTTTTTGGGGGGGGGTCACAGGGTCAAGATACGAATGATGAAGCAGAATTGGCAATGTATCTCTTTATAATGTCTGTGGTATTTGCCACTTGGATTCGCACTTCAGTCTTTGAGCGTATCGCAAAATGTTTATCACTTTTTTCCTGTCTCCTTTCGTATTCCTTATCTGGTCTTAATATTGCCAACAAAAATATTTTCGTAATACAAATGAATTTTCACCGGCGATTTCTAGCATCTACTAGACTGTATATAAAGTCTTAGTTTAACTTCTTACCTACCAGTAGCAAAGGTCTCCCATGTGACTTAATGCCGAGTCATCTCATATTCATCTGGCCCAGACAGATACGGCTAATTTAAAATACTTTATGCTTATATATATATATATATAGATAAATAAATATATATATATATATATATATATATATATATATATATATATATATATATAAGATAAACCTAATGAGTCAGATATATCTACTAAAAGTTTCGCTTAGTGCTCTTCATGACTAAGATCTGATCTTAGTCAGATCTTAGCCCTGAAGAGCACTAAGCGAAACTTTTAGTAGGTATATCTGACTCATTAGGTTTATCTTTATTATTTGCTCTACTTAGGTATTGATCACTCTTTACTTATTATTTTTAATATATCCTGGCGGTTTTTATATGAATATATATTTTTCATATATATATACATATAAATTGTTTTTTTCTTTTGGCCAAGTATTATAGTATCAACCGATTATTTTCGGTTGGTACAACTATCTTGGTCTTTTCTTTTTTTCAAAAGTTTTTTTTCTCCCCAGGTAATGTTTGGTAGTATACTTTTACAATCAAACTATTTGCCGGTTTTTTCTTACTGCAAGGGTTTACCAACAAGTTTTTGTATATATTATAATATATATTTATAATATATTATATATTATATAACACATCCATATTGTTCTTCAACACTTTTTTTTTTTGTAAGGAGTATTTATAACACTGCCAATTTTACTTTTGGATTCATTCGTAAAAACATCGCTTAGTTTGGTCACGTACCAGGAGTCACCTATAATGTGTTTTATAGGCAAATGGGAAACTGAGTTTTGATAGAATAACATCTATTAAAAATAAGAGAATCCAATCATGTGGAGTCAGAGTGCTTACAATAGCTGGAAAGAGGGAGAGAAGGAAATTGAATCTAAGTTGTAAGGGTATTTCAGAGCTGCATTGTTTATGATCTGGTGTCGTCAGTTTAATTTACTGCTGTTTCCCACTCTCGGTCCATTCGTTCGTTTTGTGTTATGATTCAAAACCTTTCCTCTGCCATCGCCGTATTGTAGCAGCCAAAGTCTTAAAATCCCTCAAAACTAGATATTTTAACCTTGTTTGTATACTGAACTTGATCTTATAAAGTGAATTATGCTGTATTAGAGCTGTTTTCTTTTGCACGATTATTGTAATATTTTTTCATACATATACATTTATCAAAACACTAAATTTAATACAAATAAGACAAAAGGATATTACTTTTTTTAATTAGTGAGTCATTCGTGTAACCATATTGGCTGAATTTTATTTTTTCCGTTCAAAAAGAAAGAAAGACTATAAGAGACTGAAAGAGAAAATAATATACACTTTTGAATAAAATAAACAATAGCAAATATAAACTACCTTTAATTTCACCTCAATTTTATTCATTATTCATCACCTCCATGAAAACAAACTTACACACCTCAATGTAGTTATTTGCTAAGCTTAGCTTAGATGTGGCACAAGGTCAGAAGTATGAGGGGCGCATAATGAGAATCGAACTCACTATTAATGGTTTTCAAATCTGGCTTGCTAACGATTATAGTACGTGAGGAGCCCTACACACTTCAATATGAACATTGGAACCCAACCAGTTTGTCAGGTAGTAAAAGTCGTTTCAAGTCTTTATCACAGAAAGCTTTTTTTTTTGTTTTTGTATTTTCTTGTTGTTGTTTTTTTTTTTCTTTTTCTTTTAGCGGGACGGGGTTTGGGTTTGTTTTTGTTTGTTTTGTTGAAGTTTTTTGGCGTGGGGGGGGCCTTTTATTTATTTATTTTATTTTTATTTTTTTTTCATCTTATCAGTGAAATCTTTTGTGAAACAAATTAATTTCCTCGGGTGAATTTTGATATTTCTTTCTGATAATATTTACTGGACATCGTGTAAAGTTTTAGTTTTACCTCTTGCAACCGGTTTTCTAAAAATATTTAGATGTGAATCTTTTCGGCATTCATCTCACAAAGTGAAAATTTTCACTAAAAATTCGAATAAAATAGCCCCAAACATTCTTGTGTTGTAGGATAATTTGCGTATTAGTGAGCATAAGCTTGTAAATTATATATATATATATATATATATATATATATATATATATATATATACTGCGTTTCAAATTATTAACCTGACTTTTTTTTTTCAATTTTTCCAAAAACTACAAGTTGAATTTAACGGAAATTTCATAGTATAATGGGAATAGATATATGCGTAGGCTGTATTAAAAACCTGTATTGTTTTGCACAACAGGAAATAAATGGTAGCTATTTGCAATATTAAAACGATATAGAAGTTTTCCAAACTATAAACGAGTGTCATTGTAATCGTCACAAATGTGACTTGGCCCCTTCTGAGAAAAATCTCATAACATCTGAACTTTCCAAGACAAATCCACATCAGAAATATCGAAATAATTTGAATGTATCACCATACTGCTAGAATATTTGTTGCATCTCCTACGAACGTTGGTAAGAGGGTCGATAAGGGTCATTTGAGGGTTTTTTCCGGACGTTCTTTGAAACTGTAAATAACCCATGCCTGACTAGTGGAAGACTTTTCAGGAGCATTTAAAGAATCAATGGTGTCCAGATGTACTCGCTGAGGTTGGGGCATCAGTGACAAAACTCCGATTCACAAAAGTACCCATACAAATGAGACTTGTGCAATACTTGATGGCCCTGATGGTTTGAGAAAAGATTTGGTTGTAAATGGACGAGATCATTATCAACACTTGAGGAAGGCCAGCAGAAGCCTAGCTACAAAGGCAAAATAATCACCTTCAGGAGAACAGTCATATTTATGCAAGATAATGATCCTTCGCATTAAGCGCATAAAACTACGAAGTACCTGTAAAAAATTAGGTTCTGTGGATCCCGGAAGGTGAAGTTGCCGACCAATTCTCCACACATAAACCCAATTGAAAACTTGTGTAGCGTTCTGACACAACGTGTTTAGAGAGAATGGACGCCGATTTAGAAGCAAGGATGACTTGTGTTAGGAACTAGTAAACGTATTACGTGAAATTACATCAGATAAAATCTAGAAATTTATATGTGCGAAAGACCAGGGCCCTTTTCAAGTCATTTAAAAAAAAGGTCACGTATTTCATATTAACCAATTTCACTATATTATTTCATCTCTGTTTTCCTCTTTATTTTCAATTGAATTTCAGCAGTAAATGAAGTTAATTAAAGTTTTATGTTCTTTTTTTACATGGGCTTTTATTACACCTCGCTAATAATTTGACTCACTAATACTTCAGGTAAATTAGGTAAAAAATGACCGTAACTTCTGTTTGGATTTCTACGTGTTGATGTATATACATTGTTATCATCTTTAATAATTTCGTCAAATTCCAACATTTTTGGAAGGGATGGAAAAGTGTCCACTTCGTTAATGATTTAAAACGCGGTTATATATATATATAATATATATATATATATATAATATATATATATATATATATATATATATATATATATATAAGGGTATTTTAATTTGCTTGAAGCATTGTGTATATATTGGTTTGGAGGTTGATTTTGAAGGCTATCACAATGCAGGTGTAAAGAAAAAATAAGGTAACAATGGTGTTTGTTTGTTAACCTGTGATTTATTCTTGATATTTCGAGATAAAAATCTCTTTTTCAGAAGAACACTGGAACTGAAGTAGTTTTCATCTGTTTATGGCATTTTAGTTTAAAAAATTTTTTTTTTTCTACTTAAGTTCCAGTGTTCTTCTGAAAAAGAGATTTTATCTCAAAATATCAAGAATAAATTACAGGTTAATAAACAACACCATTGTTACCTTACTATTTTTTCTTTACACCTGCATTGTGATAGCCTTCAAAATCAACCTCCAGAAATATATATATATATATATATAATATATATATATAATATATATATATATATTATATTGAAATATAAAATATTTTACTATGAATTTATGTTCACATGGATCAGTTGGTACAAGAAATTTATGAATGTCTTATTTCCCTGTTTTAGTTCTTCCATTGAAAAGGTTGCATTGAATTTAGATTTTGAAAAACAAAAGGGATACGCATGATACAATTTTTTACAAGGTACAAGTTTTTTTAATGGCGCGGGCAAGTGACGTTCTGTTCTGTGGAATAAAATCTGTCGTCCGACAGTAGTTAATAGCGTTTTTTCCAACAAATTCTTCGATGGCACAAGGCGTCGGTAAACGGAATACATCAAAGCGCCGATATGTTACCGGTAAGATGCGCGATCGTTTGTAGTATTTAGAGCGATGCACTTTTTGCTCTTCCCAAAGATGGGTAGCATTTTCGTTGAAAAAAAAATGTCGATATACGGCCAGCGGAATCTCTTACCCTTCAGTGTTTTCAGGTTTTTTTGTAAAAAAATTTCCACTGGAAATTACGGCGCGAGAAAAACTTCAAAGCCTTCCACAGAGGCCAAAAGATTTCTCACTCTGTTCTTTTCGGTCCCATTTATCCAGACATCAACGTCATCATCCCAGGGTATAAAACCATGATGGCGCCGGCATCCGAGCATAGAACCTCCGTACAGCATATAATGATTTTTGCTTTGTTGAGTGTGTTTGCAAATGTCGCCAAGGTGTAATAGAATATGTTTCGCTCGTCTGAGTTTAAGGCATGCTGTAAAGATGAAGAAGGGATTTGTCTTTTGGGTTAAGGAACTTTAACACGTACTCCATTTAATCTGTAAAGTAAAATTATCCTGGAGCCGTGCTTTTCAAAGTCAGTTTCATCCAACCCACGCTCTGTTTGGCATTGGAAAAGGTAAGTTTAGAATTGGTCTTATTCTAAGTATGTATAAACTTCCCCCGCATAGCATGACGAAAAGAAATAAATGAAATATTCTGAAAGTCATGTTGCGTTACAGATTAATTTTAGTGGCCGGTTATAGAGGTTTTTCATTTGATGGACACGTTCTCATAGAGGAAGGGCGATTCCAAATGGCCGCGGTCTGGATTTCTGTACACTGGATATTTGGCGCTTAGCTGCTGCTTCTGCTGCCTTGAGTAACAGATGAGAGAGAAAAACGTCTAAACCATTTCTTCTGAAGCTGTTGCTTGGTTACACGCCAACTTTTTCGTCTCTCGGGTTAAGAAAATCTCTTAAAAGACGAACCTGAAATGAATAGAAAATCAAATATTTATTTAAAAAAACAAAAAAACAATACAATAATTTATTATTTCTCTCTTCTCTTCTCTTCTCTTCTCTCTCTCTCTCTCTCTCTCCTCTCTCTCACTATATCTCTCTTTCTCTCTCCTCCCTCTCTCTCTCTCTCTCCTCTCTCTCTCTCTCTCTCTTCTCTCCAGTAGAACAGATACGATAAGAGGTTCTGTATTAATAAAAGTAAGTAAAGATGGTGTACAAACTATTTTGTTGGTATCATCCGAACAGTGGGGATGTCTATCCCATTTTTGCTATCGCGAGGGAGATCGTTTTTTCTGAGTTTGAGCGCCACACCCATCGTCAGCTCACAACTTTATCACATAGATTAGATACCCAAGCTGTGCTACTCATGTGCTGAGCTGTCAGGAACCAGTATCGAATCCTGGATCTTGAGCATGTGCTCTACCGACTTATTATAATGCATAGTTGCACCACTTGGACCATAACAAAATGCCGGTAGGAAAAGATATGGAAACCACACAAATAATGTTGCATGATCTTTGAACAAATCCTGGACGCTGCAACTTACAATACAGCAGTTGTGCGGTAACTTACCTTCCATCTTACAAACCATCCAAGTAAGACGAGAGCAAGAAATGCTGTGCACTTTTGGAGAAGTAAGGAAGAACTCATAAACGACGTTCTCAAATGTGATACATAATGGATAGCATAGCATATCACTTTTTAGCAAGTAGTGTAGATTAATTCGAAATAATGGTAAAATAGTGGGAAAATCCAGTACTGTAGTCATATAGTTTGATTGGCCAAAGTGTTATCTCGGGGTAATCTGGAACGAGGCTTCTCATTGATTTAGAGGATCACGTGACCAGGGGACGCTGGGAAAATAGAATTATGTAATAGTAGAGTTGAGCCAGTGGCCACTGTGGACAAGGGGTGTTTTCCGTCTCTGTTGTGCGTGTCAACATTGTAATCGGGAAAAAGGCTTTCGCGGGGAATAAAGATGTGTGAACACCAAGAAATGTCTCCGTGTCGTTTCCGGATAAAATAACAGGTTTTTTACCCTGAGAAAGAGAGAGGGAGGGGGAGAGAGAGAGACAATGAGAGAGAGAAAAGAGAGGAAGAGAAGAAAGAGAGGGAGAGAGAAAGGAAAAGAAAGGGGGAGAAAGAGGGGACAGGGAGAGGCAGAAAAGAGAGATAAAGGCAGAAAAACAGAGAGGGTGGAGGAAAGAGAGAAAGAGAGAAAGAGAGAGAAGCCGAAGAGATGAAAGCCGTCTGATAGAAGAAACATAAGGAGACCTGGCTACGCTACACTATGGAATTCTTACCACACTGGGCGACCAGAAAAAAAACTTACATTCACTGCTCGGACACTGAATGCCGTCTATAGAATTTACCATGAGCGATAGGTGATAGGGAATGGACGGCAAAGAGAGAAAATCAAGGAACCCGTTACTCTTTTCAGCTTATGATGATGAGGAGGGAGGATGATGGTTTCTTGCGACTGGAAGAATCAATCTACTCTGTTCAAAATCATCAGCTCTGTACGGACCTAGATGCCGTTTAGAGAATTTACCCCAAGAGCGATGGATGATAGCGAATGGATGGCGAGGAGAGGGTAAAAAAAAATCCGTGCTGTCAGAAACACTTTGATGATGATTGATGATAATGATGATATCTAGAGACCTGGAAGAATCAATGTTGCAGATTAACTATTGTTTCAATTCTTTTGGCGCGAAAAGAACGTTAAAAAAAGACCAGGGAATTTGGAACAAAGAGTTACAGACAGACGTCTGGATCGAATAAAGAGAAGAGTGAGTAAGATCTGAGGCTTACTGCTGACCGGGTCAAACGAACTGTCCGGAAAAACAACAATAGCAGGATGGACAAAGGACTTCCTATTGACTTGGTGAACAAAATCTAGGATTGTAGAGTCACGCACAGTACAGTTCCGGTATAATTTGAAATAGGACAGAGCATGCTGGGTAAAATTGAAAAAGTGACGGTAGACGGGTGGAGTTCGGCAGTTGAGATTTGGTGCCACTAACTTCAGTCACTCCCGTCGACTCTTCCGAAGAAGAGACTTGTTTATAAACTACGGTTTGATTTCCACCACTGCATCCAAGGCCGGCGCCACACCTCCTTTCATCCACGCCAACCGAGGGAAGAAAATAAAGTCCAGCTTTCTTTGTATACCTGTGTTGGTTTTTTATCCAGTGTACTACACACCACAGCGCTGTCAATTGATACAGTATATAACATCAATTCGCTATGTTCATAAAACCTAACAGAATCGATTATCGATTGAAACTATGACGAAAAACAGTGAAATATTTATTATAATGATTCAAAGTAAACAATCACATCATGAAAGGGTTGTTCGTTCATTGTGAATGTACATGCTGACAAATTTTCCAATGATTTTCGAATTAACAGGTCCCTAATAATAGAAACGTATTAGATTTCTTTTGCTTTTCTCTTCTTTTTTTCTTTTATTTTTTGATTGAGTTAACTCCTTCAAATTTAGATATTTTAATTAAAACGGGAAGAAAAGATAAAAGGTGAATACATTTTTAAAAAATGAGAAAAAAGAACCAGACAATAAGAAAAATAAAAGAAGAGAAATCAAACTGAGTTGGAGGTAGAATAAAGAGTATAAAAAGGAAGAGAGGAGGACTGAGTGGGTGTTAATAGAAGAGGATGAAATAAAGTGACAAGAGGGCGAGAGTCTAAACCAAAGTGGATAAATAAGAAGAGTAGGGGTGAGTTCTGGAATAAATTAAATTAAAAAGAAAGTGACAGTTAGGTAATAGCTCTGAATAAAGAGGGATGATAAGGAAAATTGGTGAGAACGGTAAGAATAACGAGGGTAAAGGAAAGAGTGAGTAGAGATGAGAGTGGGGCGGTCAGGAAATAAAGAGGACAGGAAGTGCAGAATAGAAAGAGCAGTTGGAATAAAGAGAGCAAAAAAAGAAAAGATAGGAAAAAGGAAAGAGATCATGATAATGTCATGTTTATTTTGAAGTAAGCATTGAATTAATTGAATAACCCGGGTCATTTAATTTTTAAAGAACAAAATAAAATTCATATAAACTAAAAATTAAAATGCTATTTTGATAATAATAGTAAATTTAAAATTAAACCGTATTTGTTTCGATTAAAAAAATAGATAACGGAAATTACTTCCGGTTTGATCGTATCATTGTTTCTGTTTTTCTCTTAAAATCAATATTTAATATTCTAATATTTTAATATTAATTTTTTTATATTTTTGATTTTTATTGTAAGAAAATCTCCTTTTGGGTTTAAATTATCTTGATTTAATTACGTATAAGCTAAGGCAGATGGTTATGAGAAAGTACGAGAGGTTAATACATAGACAATATTTAGCGTAATTGTATGAGAAAGTATGAGAGGTTATATGCAGAAGTAGAAGAAAAGTTGATAAAAGTAAGAGAGAAATTATATGAGAAAATAAAGAGAGGTTTTTTATGGATTAAGTTAAGGATTAGTGTATGAGAAAAGCAAATGGGTTATATGGAAATTAATAGGGGGTTATTAAAAAATGTAAAGAGGAATGGTTATAGGAAAGCAATAAGAGGAATTATATGAGAAAGTAAAAGTGGGATTTGTAAAGAGAGAAAAAATGTGCTTTTATTAGAAAGCAGAGATGACTTATGTAACTATACGAAAGGCCGTCAGCACCAAGGAAGTAGTGGAAACTGCAGACCGGTGTTAGCGTGACATACAAATGATTAAATGAGCCTTGGGGCTTCCGACAAGAGGAAGAATCAACGTAAGAAGCAACAGCATTTTGTCCAATATACAAAACCAGCCAAAAATGTACAGACTAGGCAATTCTGAGACAATTATCAATCCCAATGGAAAAACCGTACTTGCTGTGATACAACATCGTTTTTTAGGGGGGAATTCTTTATTTTTCCATAACACGTGTTTTCTAAACGATTCCGTCCATTTCATCTGAATTTTCAGATATTGTTTTAAGGCACTATGCTACGGTTATCTGAGAAAGAAAAAGCGTTATTTATTAAAGGAAAAGTGGGAGGATATAAAAAAGTAAAAGAGTGGTATATGAGGAATTAAGGAGAATGCTTATAATGAGATAAGTAAGATTAAATAAAGAAGGAGTTTAATAGTCACCTCCTATTTATACAATTAACATCTGTAATCAATATGCAATAATCATGAATAGACATTTATGATATATAATTTAAACAATTTTTCTTCTCTTTTAAAAATTATAATTGCTGTGCTGGTGTGTGTACCCGAACGCAATTATCCAATGTTACTCAAGTGTCCAATTTGGAGAGGAACTTTGCCACTTTCCTTAGGTTTCCACTCGATTATGATATTCTTTACTGGCGTTATGATAACAGATACAAACTGAACAAAATTGGGTAATTACAGTCTATTTATCTATTGTTTGAAAGCCGCGAGTTACATACAATAATAAATTAGTGGAGTTTTCTTTAAAGGTTGATAGTAACAACCATTGTTCAGCTTTGCAGGCACTGTCTAAATATTGGTCTAACCACTGTCGCAATTCGTCTTAGATTTTTAGTTCCTCTAGCCTCTTTTGCAGAGTTTATTTTAAACTTCTTTAAGGGACCTTCAACTACGGTTGGGTAACCCAATTTATTGGCGTCTCATTTCTATGTCATTTTATTTCTTTGTGCATATATTATGATTCAGCATGACCGATGTTAATCTCTTAGCACAATCCCAGCTAATCATCTTCTCCATCCAGCACCTGATCTTGTTATCATTTCTGGCTACTTTTCTGGCATTTGCTAATGTGATTAACGGTTTCTCACTTTCTCCACACATCATTCACTTGCTATTCATGTAGAGACCTACCTATTTACGTTCTATATAATATAGTCTTGATGTGTAGCGATTTCCGCTCCGGCTGTGATAGAGTTGGGTCACAAAAGATGTTATCTTCCTTACGGCGAGAGAATTTTTCGCCAGGTAGGAGGGTATTTAAACAATAACTCGGGAATTCTCACTCTTTTTTCCCTTGGTCTAGCATCCACAAAATATTTAGCTAGAGGCTTGGTGTCACTGTTCCTTAAGAGGGGGTTGCTTCCCACTATAACAGTAAGTGACTTTCTTATTTTCCTGAACTTCTTAATTTCTTTAGGATTTTAGTCTTATATGCTTCTGTATCTTATTATGCATGTTCATTGTATTTGTTCATCATCCATGTGCCTAGACAATTAATATCTTGTATTGTTGCTGTCTTTACTTCTTTGTCCGGACCTCTTA
>CM042139.1:81458760-81487821 GCA_023376005.1 Doryteuthis pealeii | reverse complement strand
GGGAGAAGAGATTGCCGTAGGTGGCGACCCGTGATGCTCAAGGATAGAACCCAGGTGGCCGAGCAGTCCATGATTTGCAATATTCCACTTCAGGCTTTTCTTGGGCTAGACGGCGGTCGGAGAGCCCCCCTTCGATCAATCGGCTGGACAACGTCAAGCCCTAGCACCTAATATGAATTGCCCCATGACCTATTACCTATAGAAACCCCAATCCTTCTCATCATATGGTGCTAGAAGGCGGTGGCTGAGGGTCTACATGTCCTGGGAATGACGTTAAATCCCTATCTGATGGTGAGGTTCCAGTCCTGGAGGTTTGGGGAATGTGGAGCACCGCCTTCATACCATTGCTCCCTGGTCCACTCTGACCCGGAGTGATAGTAACCTGTTAGGGTCCCCATCTATGGGTTGAATAGAAAAACATGAGTTGATAAAAAAAATTGTATTATGCATTAAGAATTGATTATTTCACAACTTTGTCGGCATTAAATACCCACCGAGGTTGATAATGCCGTAAACGAACAAACCAAACCTAATATTCATTGGGAAAGGTGTAATTCCAATTATTCTCCCTCCAGATATGGGTAAATAGATCGCAGACAAATTTTTGTGTTCATGTATAGGTGGTCTACAGAAGAACGTCACTTATGAGCTCGCCCTGCTTCCTCAGCAGTGCCCACATTGTTGCTACTATACTTGTTTGTGAGACGGTAGGTAATTGACCATACAGCGGGTGTGTTTTGTAAGGTTCTGCTACCTAGGATTTGTTCAAACAGCACCGTAACACCCTTGTGTAGTGTCCATTGTTGTCTCCAGCGTTTCGTTAAAGTCAAGTGGTGCTGCTACACTAGTAACTAATACGGCAACAGCTAAAGAATTCCCATTTTGTTCTTTTAGAGAAATTAGATTTTTGTATGATCGATACCTATCAATAGCAGTCCATACTTTTTATGAATATGTTGCTTTTCGTTTTTTTTATTAAATGAGATTGATTTTTACATGACATTCGTATTCGATAGACCATGTGGAAAAAAACTGAAAGAAAAACTGCCCCCCCAAAAAAAACAACAGCAATAAAAACAAAACACTTAAACAACTGCACCAAATATAATGTGAACGTACAATGAATGCGAGTCCTTAATTATATATATATATATATATATATATATATATATATATACTAGAAAAAATGTGACCCGTTGGGTTATCCATTGAGTTCCGGTTAGATTGTTTGAAAATCACACGACAATATTATTTCGTCAATTTAAAGTATTTAAAAAATATTTCTAAATTTATGGGTATATTTTAATAAGATAAAATAGCTAAACTGTTTAAAATGATTTTTCTTTTATATTTTTTTAAATTTTAATTTTTTTGATATATTTTAAAATTTTCTTATATATTTTTAATTTTCTTATATGTATTTTTTGAATTTTAATTTTCGACTTCAGCCGATTTTTAGAAAAAGCTTATATGTGGACAATATATAACTCAACTGATTTATATTAAGACATTCTGTCTTTATTAGATACCATCAAAATAACGTGAGCAGTTTAGATTGAAGGAAGAAACGTAAATATTTGTGAACTTTTTTTTTTTAAATATTGCAAAAAAGAAATAACGAACATAAAGAGTTGTTACAAAGAAAAACAGTTAATTCAAAGATCAAATTAATCCGATTTGGAAAATTACTCACCGTTATCTTGAAAAATAAGTAAAACAGTCCGTTTTTTACGACACGGTTAGTTTCATTATTGATATTTTTAGCTGAATTCTGTATTCATGGTTCTTTTACTAAAAAACTCTGGCATTGAAAATCTTTTGACATAATTATTCAGACTCTTATCTTTATAGAAAAAAAGTAAAATTGTTTTTGTCGGTTTATTTTTCATATTTCAAAAAATAAATATTTACCCTTGGGAAAGGTATGAATCCAATTATCCCTCCAACTATGGGTAAATAGCAGGGCAAACTGGGCTCTTTAACCATGGCTAGGTAAACCAGTCTAGGAGAGAAGGACAACTCTGAATTCAAACCTGTTAAAACTCCGCTTAAGAAATTGACCTTGTGTCGCATCCTGCTCGTGCGGAGGGGTTGGTATATATATATATATATATTATATATATATATATATATATATATATATATACTAGCTAAAGTACCCGGTCCATGACCGGACTAAAAAAAAAAAAAGAGAAAAAAGTGGTGACTTAATTTGGCGGACCTGAACTTTTGGAACCCCACGCCCTCTAAAATTTTCGTTTTTAATTATTTTTTTTTTCAACGGATTATTATCGATTGCAAACCAATCTATCCGATTGTAAAAAAAAAACTAAAAAAGTTTTTTTATTTTTCGAGTTTTCAGGGGTGCTCATTTCCCGTATAAGTTTATAGTAAATCGAACCCCCATATCGAAACCGCTCTATCTTAACAGTTGGGCTGAATTTGCACTAAGGTATCAAAATTAAGGTGACACAGAAAAAACAGAACCCACAAATTTTTTAATAAAACTGTTAAATTCAAGTAGGGGGGTTAGGATTTGGGGTTAGGGTTAGGGTTAGGGGTTGGTGTTGGGGTTGGTGTTTAAGGTAAGTTTAATGGGAAAATAAATAAATAATTTGGGTTCTGTTTTTTCTGGGCCACCCTAACTTTGACACATTTGCGCCAGTTTCCTTTCGAGCAGTTCCGATATGGGGGTTCGATTTACTATAAACTTATACGGGGAAATGAGCACCCCTGAAAACTCAAAAAATAAAGAACTTTCAAGAATTTTTAAAAAAATCTGATTGATTGGTGTGTAATCGATAATAATCCATTGAAGGAAAAATAAATATTTAAATAAAATTTTCTTTTTAGCGGTTCCGATAAGGGGGTTCAATTTACGATAAACTTATACGGGAAACTGAGCACCCCTGAAAACTCGAAAAATAAATAACTTTTTTGAATTTTTTTTTACAGTCTGATAGATTGGTGTGCAATCGATAATAATCCATTGAAAGAAGAAAAAAAAATTAAAAACAAAAATTTTAGAGGGATGTTCCAAAAGTTCAGGTCCGCCCTTAATTTAAAAAAAAATCTGCCTATTTATATATCATTAGAATTATGATAAATTAAAGAACACATTTTCTCATTCAAGTTACGTACATTAAAATCATTTTTATTTTATGTTTAAGGTAAGAACATATCATACACTGTTTTGTTTATATACGAAATGTTAACTACATCGTATTTTTATTATAATTTTTGTTTTATTTTTATTACAATACGAATACACTATGTTTACTTAGTTACGAAATAAGTAGTTATAATTTAACTTCCTATTTTTGTAAAAGGCTTTTCTTTCTAAAATTCTTTGTTTTTAATTTTTTCGTATATATACAAAGTTGAGTTATATTATATTTATTAAATAACGAAATAAAATTTATTAAACAATAATAAGCGCTTATTATTTATTTAATAAATAATAAGCGCTTATTATTGTTTTTTTACTTCGCTCTTTCTTACCAAATAATATTTGTAAGATAGATTATTTCATTTCATTTCTAACTAAATTAATATTTTAAAGACAGGAATAAAAAGATTGCGATATGAATAAGATTTGATTTTTCCTTAAAACATACTTTTTGCTGTCCGAAGCAAAATAATTTTTTTCTAACTCGCTATAAAAAATAATTCAATTGATAAAGACTCGTACAAATTATAAATTGAGCAAGATTATTTTCTCTTCTTTTCACGAAAAGTTTCACTGAAACTCCAGTTTGAAAATAATATAGTATTTGGGGACAATTTTAAATTCAGTTTTTAATTGCTTGATAAGTTAGAAATAGATTGTAATTTATTTCTTTGAATTTTTTCTACATGACAATTCAAATCTAGTTCTTAACGATAAAGAGAATGTAATATCTATTTTTGCTTACATTTTAAAACGTCTTCATTAGTTCTCTAAACTATAAGACTTTTTTTTAAAAACCATTAGTATTAATTACAAAACAACTCGTTTTATCATTTTTTTTTTTACATTTATACAACCCTATACTGGTGACTGATTTTTATTGACATTTAAAATCTTATTTTAAAAAAATGTAACCGTAAACTTGTGTTTTGAAACAATTTTCATTTTTCTACAATTTTTTGTGCATGACAACAATTTAAATTAAGTGTGTGTACATTGTACAATAAAAGTTAGTTTCAAAAACATACGATAAATATAAATAAATATTAGAAAGATTATAAAAAAACGAATTTATTTTACGTTAAAATTTAGTTTGTCGCTAACATTTTCATTGTTTCTTTCTTTCTTTCTTTATTTCTTTCTTTCTGCTGCTAAAAACAGCCAGGCGAGTCGCTAACATTTTCGTTGTTTCTTTCTTTCTTTCTTTCTGCTGATAAACAGTCAGGCGAGCCTCAGCTGATAGACCAAGTATTAGCAGCAGCAGCATCTATGCTATGGCTTTCGAAAAATCGTTTGATTTTTGTTTGATTAATCGATTAAATCCCTTAATCAGTAAAAATCAATAACCAAATTTGGAATTTTTCTTAGTTAGAACGATATCAATGTGTATGCAAGATTTTGAATCTGAGTGACCTCCCGTTTTTTTGTTATACGTCGACACGTACATACCAAAATCTCTGTTTTATATATTAGATATATCACTATCACATTTGGTGAGTTATGGGTGGGCCAATATTTGCAGTATTATTAGAAGAGTGCCTAATATCTGTGCTAGAGCTTTTATATAATAATAATAATCTATATATAATGGAAATTCAGTGTTTTTCTGTCTGTAAGCGAAACTACACCACTATTTATGTCACACTCACTTCAGGAATTAAGCAAGTTTATTAATGAGTATGTAATTTACAGTCAATATAATTACTACATAAAATAATGAACAACGTTGATTTTTAGATATACTCAGAAGTACGTAACAAAAGTGTGATTTAAAAAGTTTTAATAAATACATGCCTGGTATTATTAATTTATATGTAGTTTAGTTCATTTCAATATCTATTTAAAGTTATCTAACGTATAGAGTTTTACGAAAAAATTATCTTCAAACAAGAAAGTTCACCTTAACTTTCACATGCCTTACATTTTAATATATTTTTTGTATCCAATTGTATATCCGGTTTAGCATCTGCCTTACTTTTACGTAATTTAAAATCAAGATAATTTAAAAAAAAAGGAGATCTTTCTTACAATAAAATCAAAATATAAAAAAATTAATATTAAAATATTAGAATATTAAATCACTTGATTTAAGAGAAAAACAGAAACAAATGATACGACTCAACCGGAAGTAATTTCGTTTACATTTATTTTTAATGAAAAAATACGGTTTAATTTTATTTACTATTATTATCAAAATAGCATTTTAATTTTAGTTTATATGAATTTTATTTTGTTCTTTAAAAATTAAATGAGGTTATTCAATTAATTCAATGCTTACTTCAATAAACATGAAATTTATCATAGATCTCTTTCCTTTTTCTATCTTTCTTTTTGCTCTCTTTATTCCCACTGCTCTTTCTATTCTCACTTCCTTGTATCCTCTTTATTCTGACCGCCCCACTCTCTCTCTACTCACTCTTTCCTTTTACCCTCGTTATTCTTACCGCTCACCAATTTTCCTTTCATCCTCTTTATTCAGAGCTATTACCTAACTGTCACTTTCTTTTTAATTTATTTATTCAGAACTCACCCCTACTCTTTCTTTTTATCCACTTTGGTTTAGACCTCTCGCCCTCTTGTCACTTTATTTTCATCCTCTCTATTAAAACCACTCATTCCATCCTCTCTTCCTTTTTATACTCTTTATTCTACCTCCACACTCAGTTGATTTCTCTTCTTTTATTTTCTTATTGTTTGGTTCTTTTTTCTCATTTTTTAAAAATGTATTCACCTTTTATCTTTTCTTCCGTTTTATTAAATCATCTAAATTTGAAGGAGTTACTCAATACAAAAAAAAAAGAAAAAAAAGAAAAGAGAAAAGCAAAAGAAATATAATACTTTTCTATTATTAGGGCACCTGTTAATCGAAAATCAATTGGAAAATTTGTCAGCATGTACATTCACATGAACGAACAACCCTTATCATGATGTGATTGTTACTTTGAATCATTATATAAATATTTCACTGTTTTCGTCATAGTTTCAATCGATAATCGATTCTGTTAGGTTTATGAACATAGCGAATTGATGTTATATACTGTATCAATTGACAGCGCTGGTGTGTAGTACACTGGATTAAAAACCAACACAGGTATACAAAAGAAAGCTGGACTTTATTTTCTTCCCTCGGTTGGCGTGGATGAAAGGAGGTGTGCGCCGGCTTGGATGAGTGGTGGAAATGAACCGTAGTTATAACAAGTCTCTTCTTCGGAGAGTCGACGGGAGTGACTGAAGTTAGTGGCTACCAAATCTCAACTGCCGAACTCCACCGTCTAACCGTCACTTTTTCAATTTTTACCCAGCATGCTCTGGTCTATTCAAATTATACCGGAACTGTACTGCGTGACCTACAATCCTAGATTTGTCACCAGTCAATAGGAAGTCCTTTGTCATCCTGCTATTGTTGTTTTTCCCGGACAGTTCGTTTGACCCGGTCAGCAGTAAGCCTCAGATCTTACTCACTCTTCCTCTTTATTCGATCCAGACGTCTGTCTGTAACATCCTTTGTTTCCAAATTCCCTTGTCTTTTTTTAACTTCTTTTCGCGCCAAAAGAATTGAAACAATAGTTAATCTGCAACATTGATTCTTCCAGTCTCTAGATATCATCATTATCATCATCATCATCATCAAAGTGTTCTGACAGCACGGATTTTTTTTACTCTCTCTCGCCATCCATCGCTATCATCCATCGCTCTTGGTAAATTCTCTAAACGGCATCTAGTGTCCGTACAGAGCTGATGATTTTGAACAGAGTAGATTGATTCTTCCAGTCGCAAGAAAACCATCATCCTCCCCTCCTCATCATCATCAAGCTGAGAGTACGGGTTCCTTGATTTTCTCTCTTGCCGTCCATCCCTATCACCTATCGCTCATGGTAAATTCTATAGACGGCATTCAGTGTCCGAGCAGGTGAATGTAAGTTTTTTCTGGTCGCCCAGTGTGTAAGAATCCATAGTGTAGCGTAGCCAGGTCTCCTTATGTTCTTCTATCAGACCGGCTTTCATCTCTTCGCTTCTCTCTTTCTCTCTTTCTCTCTTTTCCTCTCACCCTCTCTGTTTTTCTGCCTATCTCTCTTTTTTCTGCCTCTCCCTGTCCCTCTTTCTCCCCCTTTCTTTTCCTTTCTCTCTCCTCTCTTTCTTCTCTTCCTCTCTTTTTTCTCTCTCTCATTGTCTCTTCTCTCTCCCCTCCCTCTCTTTTCTCAGGGTAAAAACCTGTTATTTTATCAGGAAACGACACGGAGACATTTCTTGTGTTCACACATCTTTATTCCCCCGAAAGCCTTTTTTCCCGATACAATGTTGACACGCACAACAGAGACGGGAAAAACACCCCTTGTCCACAGTGGCCACTGGACTCAACTCTACTAATTCATAATTCTATTTTCCCAGCGTCCCCTGGTCACGTGATCCTCTAAATCAATGAGAAGCCTCGTTCCAGATTACCCCGAGATAACACTTTGCCAATCAAACTATATGACTACAGTACTGGATTTTCCCACTATTTTACCATTATTTCGAATTAATCTACACTACTTGCTAAAAGTGATATGCTATGCCTATCCATTATGTATCACATTTGAGAACGTCGTTTATGAGTTCTTCCTTACTTCTCCAAAAGTGCACAGCATTTCTTGCTCTCGTCTTACTTGGATGGTTTGTAAGATGGAAGGTAAGTTACCGCACAACTGCTGTATTGTAAGTTGCAGCGTCCAGGATTTGTTCAAAAGATCATGCAACATTATTGTGTGGTTTCCATATCTTTTCCTACAGGCATTTTGTTATGGTCCAAGTGGTGCAACTATGCATTAGTAATAAGTCGGTAGAGCACATGCTCAAGATCCAGGATTCGATACTGGTTCCTGACAGCTCAGCACATGAGTAGCACAGCTTGGGTAATCTAATCTATGTGATAAAGTTGTGAGCTGACGATGGGTGTGGCGCTCAAACTCAGAAAAAACGATCTCCCTCGCGATAGCAAAAATGGGATAGACATCCCCACTGTTCGGATGATACCAACAAAATAGTTGTACACCATCTTTACTTACTTTTATTATACAGAACCTCTTATCGTATCTGTTCTACTGGAGAGAGAGAGAGAGAGAGAGAGAGAGAGAGAGAGAGAGAGGGAGAGAGAGAAAGAGAGATATAGTGAGAGAGAGAGAGAGAGAGAGAGAGAGAGAGGAGAGAGAGAGAGAGAGAGAATAATAAATTATTGTATTGTTTTTTTGTTTTTTTAAATAAATATTTGATTTTCTATTCATTTCAGGTTCGTCTTTAAGAGATTTTCTTAACCCGAGAGACGAAAAGTTTGGCGTGTAACCAAGCAAACAGCTTCAGAAAATGGTTTAGACGTTTTTTCTCTCATCTGTTACTCAATGGCAGCAGAAGCAGCTAAGCGCCAAATATCCAGTGTACAGAAATCCAGACCGCGGCCATTTGGAATCGCCCTTCCTCTATGAGAACGTGTCCATCAAATGAAAAACCCTCTATAACCGGCCACTAAAATTAATCTGTAACGCAACATGACTTTCAGAATATTTCATTTATTTCTTTTCGTCATGCTATGCGGGGGAAGTTTATACATACTTAGAATAAGACCAATTCTAAACTTACCTTTTCCAATGCCAACAGAGCGTGGGTTGGATGAAACTGACTTTGAAAAAGCACGGCTCCAGGATAATTTTACTTACAGATTAAATGGAGTACGTGTTAAAGTTCCTTACCCAAAAGACAAATCCCTTCTTCATCTTTACAGCATTGCCTTAAACTCAGACGAGCGAAACATATTCTATTACACCTTGGCGACATTTGCAAACACACTCAACAAAGCAAAAATCACTTATATGCTGTACGGAGGTTCTATGCTCGGATGCCGGCGCCATCATGGTTTTATACCCTGGGATGATGACGTTGATGTCTGGATAAATGGGACCGAAAAGAACAGAGTGAGAAATCTTTTGGCCTCTGTGGAAGGCTTTGAAGTTTTTTCTCCGCGTAATTTCCAGTGGAAATTTTTTTACAAAAACCTGAAAACACTGAAGGGTAAGAGATTCCGCTGGCCGTATATCGACATTTTTTTTTTCAACGAAAATGCTACCCATCTTTGGGAAGAGCAAAAAGTGCATCGCTCTAAATACTACAAACGATCGCGCATCTTACCGGTAACATATCGGCGCTTTGATGTATTCCGTTTACCGACGCCTTGTGCCATCGAAGAATTTGTTGGAAAAAACGCTATTAACTACTGTCGGACGACAGATTTTATTCACAGAACAGAACGTCACTTGCCCGCGCCATTAAAAAAACTTGTACCTTGTAAAAAATTGTATCATGCGTATCCCTTTGTTTTCAAATCTAAATTCAATGCAACCTTTTCAATGGAAGAACTAAAACAGGGAAATAAGACCATTCATAAATTTCTTGTACCAACTGATCCATGTGAACATTAATTCATAGTAAAAATATTTTATATTTCAATATATATATATATATATATATATATATATATATATATATATTATATATATATTGGTCTGGAGGTTGATTTTGAAGGCTATCACAATGCAGGTGTAAAGAAAAAATAGTAAGGTAACAATGGTGTTGTTATTAACCTGTAATTTATTCTTGATATTTTGAGATAAAATCTCTTTTTCAGAAGAACACTGGAACTTAAGTAGAAAAAAAAAAATTTTTAAACTAAAAATGCCATAACAAGATGAAAACTACTTCAGTTCCAGTGTTCTTCTGAAAAAGAGATTTTATCTCGAAATATCAAGAATAAATCACAGGTTAACAACAACACCATTGTTACCTTATTTTTTTTCTTTACACCTGCATTGTGATAGCCTTCAAAATCAACCTCCAAACCAATATATACACAATGCTTCAAGCAAATTATAAAACCCTTATATATATATATATATATATATATATATATATATATATATATATATATATATATATAATATATATATATATACCGCGTTTTAAATCATTAACGAAGTGACACTTTTCCATCCCTTCCAAAAATGTTGGAATTTGACGAAATTATTAAAGAATGATAACAACATGTATATACATCAACACCGTAGAAATCCAAACAGAAGTTACGGTCATTTACCTAATTTACCTGAAGTATTAGTGAGTCAAATTATTAGCGAGGTGTAATAAAAGCCCATGTAAAAAAAAGAACATAAAACTTTAATTACTTCATTTACTGCTGAAATTCAATTGAAAATAAAGAGGAAACAGAGATGAAATAATATAGTGAAATTGGTTAATATGAAATACGTGACCTTTTTTTTAAATGACTTGAAAAGGGCCCTGGTCTTTCGCACATATAAATTTCTAGATTTTATCTGATGTAATTTCACGTAATACGTTTACTAGTTCCTAACACAAGTCATCCTTGCTTCTAAATCGGCGTCCATTCTCCTAAACACGTTGTGTCAGAACGCTACACAAGTTTTCAATTGGGTTTATGTGTGGAGAATTGGTCGGCAACTTCACCTTCCGGGATCCACAGAAACCTAATTTTTACAGGTACTTCGTAGTTTTATGCGCTTAATGCGAAGGATCATTATCTTGCATAAATATGACTGTTCTCCTGAAGGTGATTATTTGCCTTTGTAGCTAGGCTTCTGCTGGCCCTTCCTCAAGTGTTGATAATGATCTCGTCCATTTACAACCAAATCTTTTCTCAAACCATCAGGGCCATCAAGTATTGCACAAGTCTCATTTGTATGGGTACTTTTGTGAATCGGAGTTTTGTCACTGATGCCCAACCTCAGCGAGTACATCTGGACACCATTGATTCTTTAATGCTCCTGAAAAGTCTTCCACTAGTCAGGCATGGGTTATTTACAGTTTCAAAGAACGTCCGGAAAAAACCCTCAAATGACCCTTATCGACCCTCTTACCAACGTTCGTAGGAGATGCAACAAATATTCTAGCAGTATGGTGATACATTCAAATTATTTCGATATTTCTGATGTGGATTTGTCTTGGAAAGTTCAGATGTTATGAGATTTTTCTCAGAAGGGGCCAAGTCACATTTGTGACGATTACAATGACACTCGTTTATAGTTTGGAAAACTTCTATATCGTTTTAATATTGCAAATAGCTACCATTTATTTTCCTGTTGTGCAAAACAATACAGGTTTTATACAGCCTACGCATATATCTATTCCCATTATACTATGAAATTTCCGTTAAATTCCAACTTGTAGTTATTGGAAAAATTGAAAAAAAAAAGTCAGGTTAATAATTTGAAACGCAGTATATATATATATATATATATATATATATATATATATATATATATAATTTACAAGCTTATGCTCACTAATACGCAAATTATCCTACCAACACAAGAATGTTTGGGGCTATTTTATTCGAATTTTTAGTGAAAATTTTCACTTTGTGAGATGAATGCCGAAAAGATTCACATCTAATATTTTTTAGAAACCGGTTGGCAAGAGGTAAAACTAAAACTTTACACACGATGTCCAGTAAATATTATCAGAAAGAATATCAAAATTCACCCGAGGAAATTAATTTGTTTCACAAAAAGATTTCACTGATAAGATGAAAAAAAAATAAAAATAAAAATAAATAAATAAAAGGCCCCCCCACGCCAAAAAACTTCAACAAAAAAACAAAAACAAACCCAACCCCCCGTCCCGCTAAAAGAAAAAGAAAAAAAACAACAAAGAAAATACAAAAACAAAAAAAAGAAGCTTTCTGTGATAAAGACTTGAAACGACTTTACTACCTGACAAACTGGTTGGGTTCCAATGTTCATATTGAAGTGTGTAGGGCTCCTCACGTACTATAATCGTTAGCAAGCCAGATTTGAAAACCATTAATAGTGAGTTCGATTCTCATTATGCGCCCCATACTTCTGACCTTGTGCCACATCTAAGCTAAGCTTAGCAAATAACTACATTGAGGTGTGTAAGTTTGTTTTCATGGAGGTGATGAATAATGAATAAAATTGAGGTGAAATTAAAGGTAGTTTATATTTGCTATTGTTTATTTTATTCAAAAGTGTATATTATTTTCTCTTTCAGTCTCTTATAGTCTTTCTTTCTTTTTGAACGGAAAAAAAAATTCAGCCAATATGGTTACACGAATGACTCACTAATTAAAAAAAGTAATATCCTTTTGTCTTATTTGTATTAAAATTTAGTGTTTTGATAAATGTATATGTATGAAAAAATATTACAATAATCGTGCAAAAGAAAACAGCTCTAATACAGCATAATTCACTTTATAAGATCAAGTTCAGTATACAAACAAGGTTAAAATATCTAGTTTTGAGGGATTTTAAGACTTTGGCTGCTACAATACGGCGATGGCAGAGGAAAGGTTTTGAATCATAACACAAGAAATGCGAAATGGACCGAGAGTGGGAAACAGCAGTAATTAAACTGACGACACAGATCATAAAACAATGCAGCTCTGAAATACCCTTACAACTTAGATTCAATTTCCTTCTCTCCCTCTTTCCAGCTATTGTAAGCACTCTGACTCCACATGATTGGATTCTCTTATTTTAATAGATGTTATTCTATCAAACTCAGTTTCCCATTTGCCTATAAAACACATTATAGGTGACTCCTGGTACGTGACAAACTAAGCGATGTTTTTACGATGAATCCAAAAGTAAAATTGCAGTGTTATAAATACTCACTTACAAAAAAAAAGTGTTGAAGAACAATATGGAGTGTTATATATATATATATATATAATATATATATATATATATAATATACAAACTTGTTGGTAACCCTTGCAGTAAGAAAAAACCCGGCAAATAGTTTGATTGTAAAAGTATACTACCAAACATTACCTGGGGAGAAAAAAACTTTGAAAAAAGAAAAGACCAAGATAGTTGTACCAACCGAAAATAATCGGTTGATACTATAATACTTGGCCAAAAAGAAAAAAAAAATTTATATGTATATATATATGAAAATATATATTCATATAAAAACCGCCAGGATATATTAAAAAAATAAGTAAAGAGTGATCAATACCCTAAGTAGAGCAAATAATAAAGATAAACCTAATGAGTCAGATATACCTACTAAAAGTTTCGCTTAGTGCTCTTCAGGGCTAAGATCTGACTAAGATCAGATCTAGTCATGAAGAGCACTAAGCGAAACTTTTAGTAGATATATCTGACTCATTAGGTTTATCTTATATATATATATATATATATATATATATATATATATATATATATATATTTATTTTATCTATATATATATATATATAAGCATAAAGTATTTTAAATTAGCCGTATCTGTCTGGGCCAGATGAATATGAGATGACTCGCATTAAGTCACATGGGAGACCTTTGCTACTGGTAGGTAAGAAGTTAAACTAAGACTTTATATACAGTCTAGTAGATGCTAGAAATCGCCGGTGAAAATTCATTTGTATTACGAAAATATTTTGTTGGCAATATTAAGACCAGATAAGGAATACGAAAGGAGACAGGAAAAAAAGTGATAAACATTTTGGCGATACGCTCAAAGACTGAAGTGCGAATCCAAGTGGCAAAATACCACAGACATTATAAAGAGATACATTGCCAATTCTGCTTCATCATTCGTATCTTGACCCTGTGACCCCCCCAAAAAAAACAAAAACAAAAAAAAACTTATTTCTTTTGTACTTACTTGGTTGAGACAATTATTTGTTTTTCTTTTAAAGTTTTTCAAACGTGTTGTATATACTCGATTATCATTATCGTGCGAACACCTGAAATTTAATCTACGAATGATGATTTCACAATATATCATGCGAATCCAATTTTTGATAGGCTAGGCTCAGAGTTATATATAGAGGTTGTGTGTGTAAGGAAATGGGCTCGTCGGTATGAGTTTAAATCCTGGACGATGCTGTTTGCATTTCACATAGCACTAACACCCTCGAGAAAGGCTTGAATCCAACTATCCTCCCTCTTGCTATGGATAAATAGTAGGGCGGATTGAGCTCTTTAACCTTGGTTAGGCAACCAGTCCAGGAGAAGGAAGACTCCTAATTCAAACCTGTTAAACCCCACTTAAGAAATCGACCTTGTGTTATATTTTACGCATGCAAAGAGGTTGGTATATATATATATATATATATATATATATATATATATATTATATATGTTGTGTGTGTGTGTGTGTGTGTGTGTGTGTGTAAGTGTGTTGTGCAGTAGTCCTTTCAATGAATATAAAATAATAGTTGTCTACTTATGACCAGTTAGGGTCCCAATCGACTGTTAATGATCGATTCAATCATAAATCAAACTGTTATATAATCCATATACAACCCATTTTACAGTTTTGTCTGGTTTGATTTACTTGTGAGAGAGAGAGAGAGAGAGAGAGAGAGAGAGAGAGAGAGAGAGAGAGAGAGAGAGAGAGAAGAGAGAGAGAGAGGTGCGTTCGTAAGGTACGGTACATTGATGCAAGCACTTAATGGTGCTGCCTGATGCTCGAAATTTCCTTTTTAAATGTTTTTTCGCATAGAGTAGATAAAAATTTACACAGTGTCAGGGAGGTGTTGGACTAATCCGGTCGCTTTCTTTGTTACAATTGGAGAGCTAATGCCGTGCAAATACATAGACAATCAATAACCTTCCTTTCGTTCTAGGCTGGTCTAACCGTAGAGAAAAAAACCATTTTCCTCTTAGCCGACATCACATCTCTCTTATTATAATGGAGATTGTGTGTTTTTATGTCTGTAACCGAAACTAATATTACTATTTAAATCACAATTTCCTTATTTATCTTATTTTCAATGATTTTTATTTTTATTTAAACCTCAATTATTAATAAAATTTATATACCAAGGTTAAAGTGCCCAAATACCCTACTATTTACCCATAACTGCTGGTAGAAAATTAGATTCATGCCTTTCTCAAGTTATTAGTACTATGTAAAATGCAAACAGTCACGTCCAGGATTTGAACTCAGTTAGCCGTGTTCATTTCCTACGACTGTACCTATTAACGCCACAAACACCCTTTGTGAATTTTGTTGTATGGTAAAATTTAGTTTATTGTGTGTTTTCTAACATCAGAAGAGTATTCTTAGTCCCGACGACAGGATATCATAGAAGAAACGTTAGAATAGACGTAGCAGGTGATAATGAAATTAATTTACGATAAATAACAGTGGAATTGAAGGACAGAATCAATAATAAAAAAAGGAAACTTGCTTTGGCATATATGTCTATGTTTACTCGAGTACAATGCAATCTCAGATTTAATGCTTCCCTACTTTGAGTAGATAAAATCTTTAACATATTTTTATCTCCTTATGAGATGATTTTAAGCATGATAAAAATCAGCTGGTACCATATAACCCAATACTACCTGCCGCATGACAATGTTAACAAGACTCACTGGGCATATACTTCCATAATGGGAAAAAATCGTAAATATGTAAAATAACCGTGTTACTTTACCATTTCCAGGCAGGTTCCAAGATATGTCTATCCTATTCAAAGAATAGTGGCAAAAAAGATCAAGAATGGGTTAATGGGACTGTCATGTGACACCCCACGAGGCATCCAATGAACACGGCTATTTTCTAAGGGAGATATTTATTTAGTATCCAAATTATATTTTTATAAAGATTTCATTAAATTAAATAAAGTTTGGGTGGGTGGGTCTTATTAAATTTCAATCTTTCTTACAAAATAAATTAATTCAATTCAATTAATTTATGCCATATGAATTTCATCAGCATAAATTTAAATAGGGCATGCAATTATATTGCTCTCAGAGGAGGAGATGAGTACACGGGTAGTCATTTTACGTGAGCAATAGAAGAACACACAGGTCGGTTGACACTCGTATCGTTTTTCCTCGTATAATAAATACATGTGACTTTTATTCTGATAGATAAAAGTCTAGAGGCTATTCGATAATAGCCGAAGCCAGTTTTATGTGTCCTCATTCTTGTTGTCTCCCTATCATTCACTATTTCTTTCTATCTTTTTTTTTTCGTTTGTTTGTCTTTTTCGTTTCCTATTTTTTCCTCGCTTCATTGTTAGAAGCTTAGATAAGGAATTTTCTTTAACTCAATTTTATAATCTTCTCGCGTGGATCTATTGACACAGGTTGAAACGAAGAAAGAGAATTTTTTTTTAAACAAGGCAAGCTTTAACGTGAATTTCGATTTCTGAGATATTGACATTCAACTTAATTGCTTTCAAAAGCAGAAATTCCAGCTACTCTAAAGCTTCTTAGTCAAAGTACAGAATCATAACGCCTGCTAATATATTTGGATACTAGCAAGGGTATCGGTGATGTTCGGTATATAGAGATAATTTGTATTATCTGAATTTTTTCGGACTATTGTCCTCATCTTATTGTGTTATATACACAGACGTTTCGGGCCGAGTGCCCCTCGCGCGCGAGCGGCGAACCTGAATTCCCTTCTCGTCGACCTCGGAAATCTCAGAAATCGAATTCACGTAAAGCTTGACTTGTTAAAAAAAATGTCTTCTTCGTTTCAACCTGTGTCAATAGAATCACGCGAGAAGAATTATAAAAATTGAGGTTAAAGAAAAATTCCCTTATCTAAAGCTTTCTACATGAAGCGAGAAAAATAGGAAACGAAAACGACAAACAAACGAAAAAAAAAGATAGAAAGAAATAGTGAAATGAATAGGGAGACAACAGAATAGAGGACACATAAACTGGCTTCGGGCTATTATCGAATAGCCTCTAGACTTTTTATCTATCAGATAAAAAGTCACATGTATTTAATTATAACCGAAGGAAAAACGATTACGAGTGTCAACCGACCTGTGGTGTTCTTCTATTGCTCACGTAAAATGACTACGTGTACTCATCCTCCTCCTCTGGAGAAGCAATATAATTGCATGCCCTATATTAAATTTAGTGCTGAGAAATCATATGCATAAATTAAATTGAATGAATTAATTTATTTTGTAAGAAAGATTGAAATTTAATAAGACCCCACCCACCCCCAAACTTTATTTAATTTAATGAAATCTTTAATAAAATATAATTTGGATACTAAATAAATATCTCCCTTAGAAAATAGCCGTGTTCATTGGATGCCTCGTGGGTGTCACATGACAGTCCCATTAAACCCATTCTGATCTTTTTTTGCCACTATTCTTTGAATAGGATAGACATTCTTGGAACCTGGCCTGGAAATGGTAAAAGTAACAACGGTTAATTTTACTTATTACGATTTTTTCCCATTATGGAAGTTATATGCCCAGTGAGGTCTTGTTAACATTGCATGCGGCAGGTAGTATTTGGGTTATATGTACCAGCTGATTTTATCATGCTTAAATCATCTCATAAGGAGATAAAAATATGTTAAGATTTTATCTTACTCAAGTAGGGGAAGCATTAAATCTGAGATGGCATATCGAGTAACATATAAGCCAAAGCAAGTTTCCTTTTTTTTATTATTGATTCTGTCCTTCAATTCCACTGTATATTTATCGTAAATTAATTTTCATTATCACCTGCCTACGTCTATTCTAACGTTCTTCTATGATATCTTGTCGTCGGGACTCAAGAAATACTCTCTGATTTAGAAACCATAAACTAAATTTTACCATACAACAAAATTCACAAAGGGTGTTTGTGGCGTAATAGGTACAGTCGTAGGAAATGAACACGGCTAACTGAGTTCAATCCCTGGACGTGACTGTTTGCATTTTACATAGTACATAACTTTGAGAAAGGCATGAATCTATTTTTCTACCAGCAGTTTTATGGGTAAATAGTAGGGTAATTTGGCACTTTAAACCTTGGTAATTAAATTTTATATAAATTGAGGTTTAAATAAAAAAAATCATTGAAAATAAAGATAAATAAGGAAATTGTGATTTAAATAGTAATATAGTTTCGGTACAGACATAAAACACACAAATCTCATTATAATAAGACGATGTGATGTCGGCTAAGAGGAAAATGGTTTTCTCTACGGTTAGACCAGGCCTAGAACGAAAGGAAGGTTATTGATTGTCTATGTATTTGCACGGCATTAGCCTCTCCAATTGTAACAAAGAAAGGCGACCGGATTAGTCGCAACACTTCCTGACACTGTGTAATTTTTTATCTACTCTATGCGAAAAACATTTAAAAGGAAATTTCGAGCATCAGCAGCACCACTTAAGTGCTTGCATCAATGTACCGTACCTTACGACGCACGCTCTCTGCTCTCTCTCTCTCTCCTCTCGCTCTCTCTCTCTCTCTCTTCTCTCTCTCTCTCTCTCTCTCTCTCTCTCAACAAGTAAATCAAACCAGACAAAAACTGTAATGGGTTGTATATGGTTTATAACAGTTTGATTTATGATTGAATCGATTCATTAACAGTCGATTGGGACCCCTAAAACTGGTCATAAGTAGACAACCTTATATTTTTATATTCATTGAAAGGACTACTGCACACACACTTACACACACACACACACACACACACACCACACATATATATATATTATATATATATATATATATATATATATTAATATAACCAACTTTGCATGCGTAAAATATAACACAAGGTCGATTTCTTAAGTGGGGTTTAACAGGTTTGAATTAGGAGTCTTCCTTCTCCTGGACTGGTTGCCTAACCAAGGTTAAAGAGCTCAATCCGCCCTACTATTTATCCATAGCAGAGGGAAGGATAGTTGGATTCAAGCCTTTCTCGAGGGTGTTAGTGCTATGTGAAAAATGCAACAGCATCGTCCAGGATTTAAACTCATACCGACGAGCCCATTTCCTTACACCACACACCTCTATATATATACTCTGAAAGCCTAGCCTATCAAAAAATTGGATTCGCATGATATATGTGAAATCATCATTCGTAGATTAAATTTCAGGTGTCGCACGATAATGATAATCGAGTATATAACAGTTGAAAAACTTTAAAGAAAAACAAATAATTGTCTCAACCAAGTAAGTACAAAAGAAATAAAGTTTTTTTTGTTTTGTTTTTTTTGGGGGGGGGTCACAGGGTCAAGATACGAATGATGAAGCAGAATTGGCAATGTATCTCTTTATAATGTCTGTGGTATTTGCCACTTGGATTCGCACTTCAGTCTTTGAGCGTATCGCAAAATGTTTTATCACTTTTTTCCTGTCTCCTTTCGTATTCCTTATCTGGTCTTAATATTGCCAACAAAAATATTTTCGTAATACAAATGAATTTTCACCGCGATTTCTAGCATCTACTAGACTGTATATAAAGTCTTAGTTTAACTTCTTACCTACCAGTAGCAAAGGTCTCCCATGTGACTTAATGCCGAGTCATCTCATATTCATCTGGCCCAGACAGATACGGCTAATTTAAAATACTTTATGCTTATATATAATATATATATAGATAAATAAATATATATATATATATATATATATATATATATATATATATATAATATATATATATAAAGATAAACCTAATGAGTCGATATATCTACTAAAAGTTTCGCTTAGTGCTCTTCATGACTAAGATCTGATCTTAGTCAGATCTTAGCCCTGAAGAGCACTAAGCGAAACTTTTAGTAGGTATATCTGACTCATTAGGTTTATCTTTATTATTTGCTCTACTTAGGTATTGATCACTCTTTACTTATTATTTTTAATATATCCTGGCGGTTTTTATATGAATATATATTTTTCATATATATATACATATAAATTGTTTTTTTCTTTTGGCCAAGTATTATAGTATCAACCGATTATTTTCGGTTGGTACAACTATCTTGGTCTTTTCTTTTTTCAAAAGTTTTTTTTCTCCCCAGGTAATGTTTGGTAGTATACTTTTACAATCAAACTATTTGCCGGGTTTTTTCTTACTGCAAGGGTTTACCAACAAGTTTGGTATATTATATATATATATATATATATATATATATATATATATATAACACTCCATATTGTTCTTCAACACTTTTTTTTTTGTAAGTGAGTATTTATAACACTGCAATTTTACTTTTGGATTCATCGTAAAAACATCGCTTAGTTTGTCACGTACCAGGAGTCACCTATAATGTGTTTTATAGGCAAATGGGAAACTGAGTTTGATAGAATAACATCTATTAAAATAAGAGAATCCAATCATGTGGAGTCAGAGTGCTTACAATAGCTGGAAAGAGGGAGAGAAGGAAATTGAATCTAAGTTGTAAGGGTATTTCAGAGCTGCATTGTTTTATGATCTGTGTCGTCAGTTTAATTACTGCTGTTTCCCACTCTCGGTCCATTTCGCATTTCTTGTGTTATGATTCAAAACCTTTCCTCTGCCATCGCCGTATTGTAGCAGCCAAAGTCTTAAAATCCCTCAAAACTAGATATTTTAACCTTGTTTGTATACTGAACTTGATCTTATAAAGTGAATTATGCTGTATTAGAGCTGTTTTCTTTTGCACGATTATTGTAATATTTTTTCATACATATACATTTATCAAAACACTAAATTTAATACAAATAAGACAAAAGGATATTACTTTTTTTAATTAGTGAGTCATTCGTGTAACCATATTGGCTGAATTTTATTTTTTCCGTTCAAAAAGAAAGAAAGACTATAAGAGACTGAAAGAGAAAATAATATACACTTTTGAATAAAATAAACAATAGCAAATATAAACTACCTTTAATTTCACCTCAATTTTATTCATTATTCATCACCTCCATGAAAACAAACTTACACACCTCAATGTAGTTATTTGCTAAGCTTAGCTTAGATGTGGCACAAGGTCAGAAGTATGGGGCGCATAATGAGAATCGAACTCACTATTAATGGTTTTCAAATCTGGCTTGCTAACGATTATAGTACGTGAGGAGCCCTACACACTTCAATATGAACATTGGAACCCAACCAGTTTGTCAGGTAGTAAAGTCGTTTCAAGTCTTTATCACAGAAAGCTTCTTTTTTTGTTTTTGTATTTTCTTTGTGTTGTTTTTTTTTTTCTTTTTCTTTTAGCGGGACGGGGTTTGGGTTTGTTTTTGTTTGTTTTGTTGAAGTTTTTTGGCGTGGGGGGGCCTTTTATTTATTTATTTTTATTTTTATTTTTTTTTCATCTTATCAGTGAAATCTTTTTGTGAAACAAATTAATTTCCTCGGGTGAATTTTGATATTCTTTCTGATAATATTTACTGGACATCGTGTAAAGTTTTAGTTTTACCTCTTGCCAACCGGTTTCTAAAAAATATTAGATGTGAATCTTTTCGGCATTCATCTCACAAAGTGAAAATTTTCACTAAAAATTCGAATAAAATAGCCCCAAACATTCTTGTGTTGGTAGGATAATTTGCGTATTAGTGAGCATAAGCTTGTAAATTATATATATATATATATATATATATATATATATATATATATATATACTGCGTTTCAAATTATTAACCTGACTTTTTTTTTCAATTTTTCCAATAACTACAAGTTGGAATTTAACGGAAATTTCATAGTATAATGGGAATAGATATATGCGTAGGCTGTATAAAAACCTGTATTGTTTTGCACAACAGGAAATAAATGGTAGCTATTTGCAATATTAAAACGATATAGAAGTTTTCCAAACTATAAACGAGTGTCATTGTAATCGTCACAAATGTGACTTGGCCCCTTCTGAGAAAAATCTCATAACATCTGAACTTTCCAAGACAAATCCACATCAGAAATATCGAAATAATTTGAATGTATCACCATACTGCTAGAATATTTGTTGCATCTCCTACGAACGTTGGTAAGAGGGTCGATAAGGGTCATTTGAGGGTTTTTTCCGGACGTTCTTTGAAACTGTAAATAACCCATGCCTGACTAGTGGAAGACTTTTCAGGAGCATTAAAGAATCAATGGTGTCCAGATGTACTCGCTGAGGTTGGGGCATCAGTGACAAAACTCCGATTCACAAAAGTACCCATACAAATGAGACTTGTGCAATACTTGATGGCCCTGATGGTTTGAGAAAAGATTTGGTTGTAAATGGACGAGATCATTATCAACACTTGAGGAAGGGCCAGCAGAAGCCTAGCTACAAAGGCAAATAATCACCTTCAGGAGAACAGTCATATTTATGCAAGATAATGATCCTTCGCATTAAGCGCATAAAACTACGAAGTACCTGTAAAAATTAGGTTTCTGTGGATCCCGGAAGGTGAAGTTGCCGACCAATTCTCCACACATAAACCCAATTGAAAACTTGTGTAGCGTTCTGACACAACGTGTTTAGGAGAATGGACGCCGATTTAGAAGCAAGGATGACTTGTGTTAGGAACTAGTAAACGTATTACGTGAAATTACATCAGATAAATCTAGAAATTTATATGTGCGAAAGACCAGGGCCCTTTTCAAGTCATTTAAAAAAAGGTCACGTATTTCATATTAACCAATTTCACTATATTATTTCATCTCTGTTTCCCTCTTTATTTTCAATTGAATTTCAGCAGTAAATGAAGTAATTAAAGTTTTATGTTCTTTTTTTTACATGGGCTTTTATTACACCTCGCTAATAATTTGACTCACTAATACTTCAGTAAATTAGGTAATGACCGTAACTTCTGTTTGGATTTCTACGGTGTTGATGTATATACATGTTGTTATCATTCTTTAATAATTTCGTCAAATTCAACATTTTGGAAGGGATGGAAAAGTGTCACTTCGTTAATGATTTAAAACGCGGTATATATATATATATATATATATAATATATATATATATATATATATATATATATATATATATATATATATATATAAGGGTTTAAATTTTGCTTGAAGCATTGTGTATATATTGGTTTGGAGGTTGATTTTGAAGGCTATCACAATGCAGGTGTAAAGAAAAAAAATAAGGTAACAATGGTGTTGTTTGTTAACCTGTGATTTATTCTTGATATTTCGAGATAAAATCTCTTTTTCAGAAGAACACTGGAACTGAAGTAGTTTTCATCTTGTTATGGCATTTTTAGTTTAAAAATTTTTTTTTTTCTACTTAAGTTCCAGTGTTCTTCTGAAAAAGAGATTTTATCTCAAAATATCAAGAATAAATTACAGGTTAATAAACAACACCATTGTTACCTTACTATTTTTTCTTTACACCTGCATTGTGATAGCCTTCAAAATCAACCTCCAGACCAATATATATATATATATATATATATATATATATATATATATATATATATATATTGAAATATAAATATTTTTACTATGAATTAATGTTCACATGGATCAGTTGGTACAAGAAATTTATGAATGGTCTTATTTCCCTGTTTTAGTTCTTCCATTGAAAAGGTTGCATTGAATTTAGATTTGAAACAAAAGGGATACGCATGATACAATTTTTTACAAGGTACAAGTTTTTTTAATGGCGCGGGCAAGTGACGTTCTGTTCTGTGAATAAAATCTGTCGTCCGACAGTAGTTAATAGCGTTTTTTCAAACAAATTCTTCGATGGCACAGGCGTCGGTAAACGGAATACATCAAAGCGCCGATATGTTACCGTAAGATGCGCGATCGTTTGTAGTATTTAGAGCGATGCACTTTTTGCTCTTCCCAAAGATGGGTAGCATTTTCGTTGAAAAAAAAAATGTCGATATACGGCCAGCGGAATCTCTTACCCTTCAGTGTTTTCAGGTTTTTGTAAAAAATTTCCACTGGAAATTACGCGAGAAAAAACTTCAAAGCCTTCCACAGAGGCCAAAAGATTTCTCACTCTGTTCTTTTCGGTCCCATTTATCCAGACATCAACGTCATCATCCCAGGGTATAAAACCATGATGGCGCCGGCATCCGAGCATAGAACCTCCGTACAGCATATAAGTGATTTTTGCTTTGTTGAGTGTGTTTGCAAAATGTCGCCAAGGTGTAATAGAATATGTTTCGCTCGTCTGAGTTTAAGGCAATGCTGTAAAGATGAAGAAGGGATTTGTCTTTTGGGTAAGGAACTTTAACACGTACTCCATTTAATCTGTAAGTAAAATTATCCTGGAGCCGTGCTTTTTCAAAGTCAGTTTCATACCAACCCACGCTCTGTTGGGCATTGGAAAAGGTAAGTTTAGAATTGGTCTTATTCTAAGTATGTATAAACTTCCCCCGCATAGCATGACGAAAAGAAATAAATGAAATATTCTGAAAGTCATGTTGCGTTACAGATTAATTTAGTGGCCGGTTATAGAGGGTTTTTCATTTGATGGACACGTTCTCATAGAGGAAGGGCGATTCCAAATGGCCGCGGTCTGGATTTCTGTACACTGGATATTTGCGCTTAGCTGCTTCTGCTGCCATTGAGTAACAGATGAGAGAAAAAACGTCTAAACCATTTTCTGAAGCTGTTTGCTTGGTTACACGCCAAACTTTTCGTCTCTCGGGTTAAGAAAATCTCTTAAAGACGAACCTGAAATGAATAGAAAATCAAATATTTATTTAAAAAAACAAAAAAACAATACAATAATTTATTATTCTCTCTCTCTCTCTCTCTCTCTCTCTCTCTCTCTCTCTCTCTCTCTCACTATCTCTCTTTCTCTCTCTCCTCTCTCTCTCTCTCTCTCTCTCTCTCTCTCTCTCTCTCTCCAGTAGAACAGATACGATAAGAGGTTCTGTATAATAAAAGTAAGTAAAGATGGTGTACAACTATTTTGTTGGTATCATCCGAACAGTGGGGATGTCTATCCCATTTTTGCTATCGCGAGGGAGATCGTTTTTTCTGAGTTTGAGCGCCACACCCATCGTCAGCTCACAACTTTATCACATAGATTAGATTACCCAAGCTGTGCTACTCATGTGCTGAGCTGTCAGGAACCAGTATCGAATCCTGGATCTTGAGCATGTGCTCTACCGACTTATTACTAATGCATAGTTGCACCACTTGGACCATAACAAAATGCCTGTAGGAAAAGATATGGAAAACCACACAAATAAATGTTGCATCCAAGTAAGACGAGAGCAAGAAATGCTGTGCACTTTTGGAGAAGTAAGGAAGAACTCATAAACGACGTTCTCAAATGTGATACATAATGGATAGGCATAGCATATCACTTTTAGCAAGTAGTGTAGATTAATTCGAAATATGGTAAAATAGTGGAAAATCCAGTACTGTAGTCATATAGTTTGATTGGCAAAGTTATCTCGGGGTTAATCTGGAACGAGGTTCTCATTGATTTAGAGGATCACGTGACCAGGGGACGCTGGGAAAATAGAATTATGAATTAGTAGAGTTGAGTCCAGTGGCCACTGTGGACAAGGGGTGTTTTTCCCGTCTCTGTTGTGCGTGTCAACATTGTATCGGGAAAAAAGGCTTTCGGGGGAATAAAGATGTGTGAACACAAGAAAATGTCTCCGTGTCGTTTCCTGATAAAATAACAGGTTTTTACCCTGAGAAAGAGAGAGGGAGGGGGAGAGAGAAGAGACAATGAGAGAGAGAAAAAAGAGAGGAAGAGAAGAAAGAGAGGGAGAGAGAAAGGAAAAGAAAGGGGGAGAAAGAGGGGACAGGGAGAGGCAGAAAAAGAGAGATAGGCAGAAAAACAGAGAGGGTGAGAGGAAAAGAGAGAAAGAGAGAAAGAGAGAGAGCGAAGAGATGAAAGCCGGTCTGATAGAAGAACATAAGGAGACCTGGCTACGCTACACTATGGATTCTTACACACTGGGCGACCAGAAAAAACTTACATTCACCTGCTCGGACACTGAATGCCGTCTATAGAATTTACCATGAGCGATAGGTGATAGGGATGGACGGCAAGAGAGAAAATCAAGGGAACCCGTACTCTCAGCTTGATGATGATGAGGAGGGGGAGGATGATGGTTTCTTGCGACTGGAAGAATCAATCTACTCTGTTCAAAATCATCAGCTCTGTACGGACACTAGATGCCGTTTAGAGAATTTACCAAGAGCGATGGATGATAGCGATGGATGGCGAGAGAGAGTAAAAAAAATCCGTGCTGTCAGAACACTTTGATGATGATGATGATAATGATGATATCTAGAGACTGGAAGAATCAATGTTGCAGATTAACTATTGTTTCAATTCTTTTGGCGCGAAAAGAAGTTAAAAAAAGACAAGGGAATTTGGAAACAAAGGATGTTACAGACAGACGTCTGGATCGAATAAAGAGGAAGAGTGAGTAAGATCTGAGGCTTACTGCTGACCGGGTCAAACGAACTGTCCGGAAAAACAACAATAGCAGGATGACAAAGGACTTCCTATTGACTGGTGACAAATCTAGGATTGTAGGTCACGCAGTACAGTTCCGGTATAATTTGAATAGACCAGAGCATGCTGGGTAAAAATTGAAAAAGTGACGGTTAGACGGTGGAGTTCGGCAGTTGAGATTTGGTAGCCACTAACTTCAGTCACTCCCGTCGACTCTCCGAAGAAGAGACTTGTTATAACTACGGTTCATTTCCACCACTCATCCAAGCCGGCGCACACCTCCTTTCATCCACGCCAACCGAGGGAAGAAAATAAAGTCCAGCTTTCTTTTGTATACCTGTGTTGGTTTTTAATCCAGTGTACTACACACCAGCGCTGTCAATTGATACAGTATATAACATCAATTCGCTATGTTCATAAACCTAACAGAATCGATTATCGATTGAAACTATGACGAAAACAGTGAAATATTTATATAATGATTCAAAGTAACAATCACATCATGATAAGGGTTGTTCGTTCATGTGAATGTACATGCTGACAAATTTTCCAATTGATTTTCGATTAACAGGTGCCCTAATAATAGAAAAGTATTATATTTCTTTTGCTTTTCTCTTTTCTTTTTTTTCTTTTTTTTTTGTATTGAGTAACTCCTTCAAATTTAGATGATTAAATAAAACGGAAGAAAAGATAAAAGGTGATAACATTTTTAAAAATGAGAAAAAAAGAACCAAACAATAAGAAAATAAAAGAAGAGAAATCAACTGAGTGTGGAGGTAGAATAAAGAGTATAAAAAGAAAGAGAGATGGAATGAGTGGTTTAATAGAGAGGATGAAAATAAAGTGACAAGAGGGCGAGAGGTCTAAACCAAAGTGGATAAAAAGAAAGAGTAGGGGTGAGTTCTGAATAAATAAATTAAAAAGAAAGTGACAGTTAGGTAATAGCTCTGAATAAAGAGGATGAAAGGAAAATTGGTGAGCGGTAAGAATAACGAGGGTAAAAGGAAAGAGTGAGTAGAGAGAGAGTGGGGCGGTCAGAATAAAGAGGATACAAGGAAGTGAGAATAGAAAGAGCAGTGGGAATAAAGAGAGCAAAAAAGAAAGATAGAAAAAGGAAAGAGATCTATGATAAATTTCATGTTTATTGAAGTAAGCATTGAATTAATTGAATAACCTCATTTAATTTTTAAAGAACAAAATAAAATTCATATAAACTAAAATTAAAATGCTATTTTGATAATAATAGTAAATAAAATTAAACCGTATTTTTTCATTAAAAATAAATGTAAACGAAATTACTTCCGGTTGAGTCGTATCATTTGTTTCTGTTTTTCTCTTAAATCAAGTGATTTAATATTCTAATATTTTAATATTAATTTTTTTATATTTTGATTTTATTGTAAGAAAGATCTCCTTTTTTTTTAAATTATCTTGATTTTAAATTACGTAAAAGTAAGGCAGATGCTAAACCGGATATACAATTGGATACAAAAAATATTAAAATGTAAGGCATGTGAAAGTTAAGGTGAACTTTCTTGTTTGAAGATAATTTTTTCGTAAAACTCTATACGTTAGATAACTTTAAATAGATATTGAAATGAACTAAACTACATATAAATTAATAATACCAGGCATGTATTTATTAAAACTTTTTAAATCACACTTTTGTTACGTACTTCTGAGTATATCTAAAAATCAACGTTGTTCATTATTTTATGTAGTAATTATATTGACTGTAAATTACATACTCATTAATAAACTTGCTTAATTCCTGAAGTGAGTGTGACATAAATAGTGGTGTAGTTTCGCTTACAGACAGAAAAACACTGAATTTCCATTTATATATAGATTATTATTATTATATAAAAAGCTCTAGCACAGATATTAGGCACTCTTCTAATAATACTGCAAATATTGGCCCACCCATAACTCACCAAATGTGATAGTGATATATCTAATATATAAAACAGAGATTTTGGTATGTACGTGTCGACGTATAACAAAAAAACGGGAGTCACTCAGATTCAAAATCTTGCATACACATTGATATCGTTCTAACTAAGAAAAATTCCAAATTTGGTTATTGATTTTTACTGATTAAGGGATTTAATCGATTAATCAAACAAAAATCAAACGATTTTTCGAAAGCCATAGCATAGATGCTGCTGCTGCTAATACTTGGTCTATCAGCTGAGGCTCGCCTGACTGTTTATCAGCAGAAAGAAAGAAAGAAAGAAACAACGAAAATGTTAGCGACTCGCCTGGCTGTTTTTAGCAGCAGAAAGAAAGAAAAAAGAAAGAAAGAAAGAAACAATGAAAATGTTAGCGACAAACTAAATTTTAACGTAAAATAAATTCGTTTTTTTATAATCTTTCTAAATATTTATTTATATTTATCGTATGTTTTTGAAACTAACTTTTATTGTACAATGTACACACACTTAATTTAAATTGTTGTCATGCACAAAAAATTGTAGAAAAATGAAAATTGTTTCAAAACACAAGTTTACGGTTACATTTTTTAAAAATAAGATTTTAAATGTCAATAAAAATCAGTCACCAGTATAGGGTTGTATAAATGTAAATAAAAAAAAATGATAAAACGAGTTGTTTTGTAATTAATACTAATGGTTTTAAAAAAAAAGTCTTAATAGTTTAGAGAACTAATGAAGACGTTTTAAAATGTAAGCAAAAATAGATATTACATTCTCTTTATCGTTAAGAACTAGATTTGAATTGTCATG
>CM042139.1:81378760-81448760 GCA_023376005.1 Doryteuthis pealeii | reverse complement strand
GGCGGGCTCCCCCAGGCTATACCCTGGGGGAGCCCACCCCTCTCCAGGTCTGGTTTGATTTGAGAGTTTTCCTTGTAGACTGTTTGCGATACAAAGGTGAAAGATCCCATCTACTCTACTATCTACTCATAGCTGGAAGAATAATAGTTGAATTTGTGACTTTCCCAAGGGGTATTAGCGGTATGTGAAAGGCAAACGGGCACATTCTGGATTTAAACCCGAGTAACTGAGTCAAACTACCACAACCATTATGCCATTAGCGCTTTTATCATTGACATATATATATATATATATATATATATATATATATATATATATATAAGAGAGAGAGAAAATGCGAGAGAGTGAGAGAGAGAGAGAGAAGTGCTTCACATTTCAAATAGCTTAGGGCTTCAGCGTGTGCAAGTCCGGTTTTACACAGGACACTTGACTCAATTTCCTTACTTCTGGGCATAAAATAACCCTAGACGGGTGGCATGCCGTTAAAATCAATGAATCAATGAATCAATAAAAAAAAGAGATAGCTAATAAAGATAAACAAAACGGGATCTCAGCATACTGTCTCTTAAAACATTTTTTTTTTCAACTATAAAAAAAATGTGTATAACAATTAGAACATAGATGAACCTCATATAATCAATAATGAAAATACTCACAATCAGCATTAAACATTTTCATCAATAGCATCACCATAAAAAACGTGCACCTTCATCGCCGGTAACATTTAATCGAATATATTTATTTCGGTTCAACATTTCAATTCGTAGTTTAGAATATTTTCATATTCCTGCAGTGTATTATATTTCTTTCATTGATGTCTAATGAGACATAACTTTCTTGTTATGTAAGTTTTTTTTTCTCTTCTTTTTCTTAAAAATATGCTGATACGCCTATTATTCCTCATGCGCTATAATGACGTGTTATATGAGCAGTGACCGGTGTCTTCAAATCAACTTAAACAACTAACATGATGCGAGGAGGTCCGACCTATCAGCGACTGATAAGCGTTTTTGTTTGTTTGTTTGTTTGTTTTGTTTTGTTTTGTTTTGTTTTTCTCTCACTAGCAGCAGCTTGACAAAAAAAAAACATATGGTGTTCGTGAATGCTAATTCTATTTTATCGCAGCAGCTGATTTTTCTGGGGGTTACTATCGTACGACCATAAGTAATAATTTGGTTTGATATAAACAATTGAAATTGTTGAATGAGACACTGTACTTTATCACTTTGTATCAAAAGTGGATTATCTTATCGGCTGAATATTGATCTTTCCATCTCTTAGAGAAATTGGTGTTTATTAAGGAAACTAATCTAAGAAAAGATCATTTGAAATATTATATTTATTTACCAGTCCCTCTGCACGATCAGGATATGACACAAGGTCTATTTTGAGTTTAACAGGTTTAAATTCAGAATTTTCCTGCCGGTTGCCTTTAAAAGGCCTGTCTGACCTATATTTACCCATAGCTGGAAGGAGAATGACTTATGACTTTCCCTAGAGTATAAGCGGTATGTGAAATGCGATCAGCCTCGACAAGGATTTGAACTCAGGATACTGTGTCCATTTCCAACGATGAAATTAAATGTTATTGAAGTAATAATAAAATGAACTAATTGGAATTCGATTGGATTATAAAATCACTTTCATTATCTAACAACATTAGTAGTGATGTCTCTTAAAAGAAAGGAAAAAGAAAACTAACCATCCTTACGTGATTATTTTCTAGGATTACAACAATTTACGCTTGAATATATATATATATATATATATATATATATATATATATATGTGTGTGTGTGTGTGTGTGTGTGTGTGTGTGTGTGCACAAAGCATGAAAATGTGTAGGATACAAAAATTATTATTGACAAGAGTAAAAAGAATGTGTGTATTTTTTCATGGAGAAAAACTATTTAAAACCTTATATATCATAGTTGATTAGAACAAGCCTGCCCAAATGGTGATAGGTTGAAAAACACCGGTCATTGGTTAATGGTGTGAAAATAATAGCACCGGACTCAAAAGTTGGTCTCAGCCTCTGTTAGTGGATGTGAGATACCATCTTAGCCCCATTAAAATGAAAATCATCAACTGTATCAGATACATGTTGTACGATTGCGTTATTTGAATTGCCAATTCTAATATCGCATTCGTGCTCATATAACTGCTTTTTGATATTTCTGTATGTCCCGAGGATAATTTAATTTCAATCTTTACATGGGTTAATGTAAACACCGTAAACAATTGATTAAATTTCTAATAGTTTTTGAAAAAAGTGACAGGTTCAATACCAAGGAGGTTTATATTGTTTTCTATAAAGAATTATTTGGTAAATTTTGTGTCTATGGAATAGTTTGTTACTATTAGAAAGCAATTGGTTAGAGGTTTGAGGTGGAGTTTTTAGTGAATCTTGGGGGCTTCGGATTTAGCAAGATGTATAAAAGAGTTTCCATGTAATCAAATTCATCATTTAAATGCTTAAGTATACAAATGCTAAGAGTCCAGAGGTAAAAAAAATCTATAATAATTCCTCTTGTTTATTTTGCTGTTGTGATTAGTAAAAATGTATATGGTCATTCTTGTTAATAGATTTGGCATGAACTTTGAACTCAAGCTTGTCATTGCTGTTTATAATGCGTCTATTTATTTGTTTATTAGTAAGACATCTAAAAAGTAAGACGTTGTTAGTTTCTAGTTCATAAATGAAATCTATGGTGGGTTTAATTTTATTTACACTATCCGTAAACTTTATTAAGTCAAGTTCTTGTGGATACATCAACAAAATGTCGTAAACCAGATTCGAGGAATTCCAGAAAAAGGCATGTGAGAAATCGACTTCGAGGTGATCCCATAGGCAAGCCAAATTTTTGTTCATGAAATATGATATTATATTGAAAATAGCGAGGTGCATCATTAGATACAAATTTTAATTAATTAAGAGACAGGTAGGGTTAAGTTAATGTTTGCTTTCTTAAGGGGGTTTTCTAAACGTTTAATATTAGCTCAGTCGGTAGAGCGTTCGGTAGGAAACCACAAGGTTCCTAGTTCGATACCCGCCCTCGCCAACTCAGCGTTATGAGTAGCACAGAGATCTGTGCGGTAAAGTAAGGAGCTGATGGTAGGTGTGGCGCTCCACCTCAGACGCTAAAATAATCTCCTTGGTCTAGCGCTAGTGAAAAAGGGATAGACTCCCTCGCTGCATGGCTGATATCGACATTAGGCCGCCCCGACGAATTTACTTACTTATATATATATATATATATATATATATATATATATATATATATTCTAATAACTGTAAAAAATATACATTTTTTGTACTTTACACACACACACACAAACGGTTTCATATAAAGCTACTTTGTTATATTCATTTATTAAACTATAGTGAAAGGTTATATTTATATATAAATATATAGATATATGAATATATATTTGTTATGTTTATCAAACTCGATGAAAGGTCAAATATATCTTTGTTATGTTTATTTATTTATCCCAGGGCAAGGTATATATATATATATATATATATATATATATATATATATATATATATATATATATATAAGGAAGTTAGGTATTTACGTGTCGACGTATAACTCCGAAAAGAGCGGTTACTCGGATTTGAAATCTTGCATACACTTTGATATTCTTACGAAGAAACACACCAATATACCACAAATTCCATATTTAGAAAAATTATTTTCTTTTCTTTCCAACAATATAAATATTTTCTTTTTATAATATATAAATATTTTTAAGTTTGGGCCATAAATAGGCGATAACATCTGATACATTTTTAGAGGAATTAGGCAATAAGAGTTTTAAAAAAAAGGAAAAAAGAAAATACTATTATAAATCAAAATAGAAATTGTCACACGGACAATTGTAAATACTTAGTTCTTAGCATTTTATTGTTACATTTTAATAGGGGAAAAAAGGACGAATAAACGAATACATTTTCTACCATCAACAGACAAAGAACTAGCTTTTTCTTTGAAATAAAATTGTTTAAAATATGTAAACAATAAAAAAGACTATTATTAAAATAAACGAATATTATAATACACTAATTCTTAGCTTTATCGTTAAATCTTTAAACTAACAATTTACATTCAAATGAATCCAACAAATAAAGACACACATTGGTTGGTTGGATTTTACACCATGTCAACCCTTGAGTTATTTTATGCCGAAGTCGTGTTTGTTTTATTCATTATTGTTGGGTATTCATTTTTTTTAATTCATTTTCATCTATTTACCCCATAGATATGACTCTAACATGTACTACCACTCCAGGTTAAAGTGGACTTGGGAATAATGGCAATGCAGGGGTAATCTACACTTCTAAAAGTTCCAGAATGGGAATCTCACCACTGGATGCAGTTTAACGTCATACCCAAGGTTCTAAAACCATCAGCAAACATGATGAAAGTACTAATTGCGGAATCCAAATTGAATAAATTACATTGACACAGTTAGGAGAATAACCATGTCGTCTACATGCTAATATTTCAGACAAAACACCCAAATTATCGTTAAATCTTTAAACTAACAATTTACATTCAAATGAATCCAACAAATAAAGACACATATTGGTTGGTTGGATTTTACACCATGTCAACCCTTGAGTTATTTTATGCCGAAGTCGTGTTTGTTTTATTCATTATTGTTGGGTATTCAACTTTCTTTACTCATTTTTCATCTATTTACCCCATGTATAGGACTCTAACATGTACTACCACTCCAGGTTAAAGTGGATCTGGGAGTAATGGCAATGTAGGAGTAATCTACACTTCAAAAAGTTCCAGAATGGGAACCTCACCACTAGATACAGTTTAACGTCATACCCAAGGTACGAAGATAGTTTGCCAGATTGGAAGTAAATGACTGTATATCTGCTGTTATTATAAAGTGCTGCTTCCAGGATTTATTCAAAACAGTACACAATATCCTTGTGTAGTTTCCATCTACCTATTTGTATTAAAATCTAACCGTCACTTATGTAATATGCATATTTTTATAGGTTATATTTCCGTCATAGATTTAATGACTGTATCTCATTTCATTTACCAAAACTTTTAAAAAAAAAGTCTTTTAGTACATACGTTTTTAGTACTCGTTATAAAAATAAATAAAAATTTAAACAATTTAAAGGCATTTCCTTTTATATTTCCTTTTTAAAGCAAATCGTGTTGATTATAAATACTGTGGTAACAATAGTATTGTTACAACTATTTTATTTTAACCCTGGCACACAAAAAGATGTATTTATTTTGTGAAACTTAAGAGGGGAAGGTAACTGTTGTTTGTCTGGGATCGTTTGTGTGATTGTAGGTAAGTGATATAATAGCTGTTGTTCTGTAGGGTATTACTCCCAGGATTTGTTAAAAACACCACGTACTACCCTTGTAAAGTTCCCATCAAGCTTTTTCTCCAGATGTTTCGTTAATGTCCAAATGGTGCCACAGCTTGGAATAATTCCCGTTTTATTTTATCACATGGGTCAGATTTACATATGGTCAATAATCTGTCAATAGCAGTCCATGCATTACCTATGCGTATGTTGATATTGCTTTCAGTAGATTAGATACTGCTACCAAGGTATATTAACCGGTCTACTCATTTCAGATGGTCACCATTTAATAAGGAGACGACATCATCTTGATCACAACAGATCAAATCTTCCTAACTGTATTTAAATCGTTCGAATTAGTCAATCTCTGATTTCTAGAATTACCCAAGGAAGAAGAGACAACAGCAACTCAAGTAAGCATCAGTGTTTGTTTGTAGTCACTGCACCAGAGTTTGCCATTCAAAAAGTGGCCTGTTACACCACTCACACAGATGCAGATAAAAAATTGTGGATACTACGCCATCGTCTTTAGATGCTAACAACAACCCACACGTATATATGTGAGTGCTTGTACTAAAACAGAACCTTATATAAAATCTAGCGTAGGAAGCGCGTGGTGTAATAGTTAAAGTCATAAGAAATGGACTCGTCGCCCCGAGTTCAAATCCTGGACATGGTAATTGCATTTCACTTAGCGCTAATATCATTGGGAAAGGTATGAATTCTACTCTCCCTCCAGCTATGGGTAAATAGCAGGGCAGACTGGGCTCTTTAGCCTTGGTTAGGCAACCGGTCTAGGAGAAGGAAAACTCTGAATTCAAACCTGTTAAACTCTGCTTAATAGATTGACCTTGTGTCACATCCTGCTCGTGCGGAGGGGTTGGTAAATATGTATATATAATCTAGTTACGTGAGTACATCACTCACTAACGCTATACTAGCTCTTTAATAAACAATATCATACCGAATTAAAACAAAGAAAAACATCTTTTCTTTTCTTTCTTTTCTTTCTTTCTTGGCGAGCTTAATCACAGTGATAAAACTGATAAAACCCTATACAATGCAACCTTATTACTTATTTAACATAAGGATTGTGAACTACTACGAGACTAAAAATAAATTTAGCAGATGCCAACTTCATTTCATGAGGAAACGTCAAGTATAATAATAAAAGCGAATGTCAGTGTGTCAGTGAGTCACATTTTTTCGACTTTACTCTTAAAGGCCGTAGACCAACATATCATACCATTTTGAAATCAGACCGATTCCTTGAGTAAATTAAAACATTTCGGGCCAAATCTGGACCAGCAACCCTGAAATTTTAGATTCCCAAATTTCTATTACTGGGATTTCTTTTCGGCAATTTTTTTTACCTGATTTTTCTTGGCAACGAAATTTTGTACAAAAACAATTTTTATAACTTGGATATGAATTTGGGAATGAAGTAAATAACTAAAGTCGACAGAATTGCCTAATGTCGGTATCAGCCAGACAGCGAGGGAGTCTATCCCCTTTCTCTAGTGCTAGACTAAGGAGATTATTTTAGCGTCTGGGGTGGCGCGCCACACCTACCGAGCGGGATTAACACAAGTCCTTTTTAACGTGGGGATTTTTGTGTTCCAGCGAGGATCGGCAGTCGATAGAGCACCTAACTTGGAATCGCAAGGTTCTGAGTTCGATACTGGTCCCTGTCAACTCCGCAAATGAGTAGCGCAGATTGGGTGATCTGATATGTTCGGTAAAGAGGTGAGCTGGCGGTAGGTGTTGTGCTCCACTACAGCATAAACAATCTCCTTGGTCTAGTGCAAGCAAAAAGGGGATTGACTGTCTCGCTGTCTGGCTGATACCGACAATATGCCTCTCCGCCAACTTATTCAGTAATAATGGATAGGCGATACTAGCTTGCTAAACATTACACCACGAAGGGATTACTTGGATTGAGATTTATCAGTATATCTGCTACAAGGAGAAAGGAAAATACACGAAAAAGAGGACATTGAAATGCAGATTTGGTACAGAATATCTTACTGGGTAAAAGTAAGTAAAGTAAAGTCGACGGGGCGGCCTAAAGTCGGTATCAGCAAGTCAGCGAAGGAGTCTATCCCCTTTTCAATAGCGCTAGACCAAGGAGATTGTTTTTAGCATCTGAGATGGAGCGCCACACCTTCCATCAGCTCCTTACTTTACCGCACAGATCCCTGTGCTACTCATACGCTGAGTTGGCGGGGACCGGTATCGAACTTGGAACCTTGTGGTTTCTGGCCGAACGCTCTACCGACTGAGCTAACCCGGCCCCTAACATCATAGAAATAATTAAAGAACACGCTGCCATTTGTTTGAGATGAGACTTGATAATTTGTATCATTTGGATTATTCGAACCATTCATCCAGATGGACACATGCTGCAACGGATATAAGATCTAAGGGATAATCATCTGTAAGTTGCAGGTTCAATCTTGACTACGGGCGATAATGATATAGAATATTATATTCCTTTTATTAATAATTTTATTTAGCTCAGTCGGTAGAGCACCCGCCTAGGAATTGCAAGGTTCCGGGTTTGATACCGGACCCCGCCAACTCAGCGTATGAGTACCACAGATTGGGTAATCTGATATGTGCGGTAAAGTGGGGAGCTGACGGTAGATGTGACGCTCCACCTTAGCAAAAAACTCCCTGGAAAAGGGGATAAACTCCCTCGACTGATACCGACAATAGGCCACTCTGCTAACTTTATTTTCTTTACTTTTATTGATAATTTTGAAAGGTACTATTCTTGATCTTCCTAATTCCAGTTGTTTGGGTTTTTTTTATTACAACTCACTTCTACTTCTCAAGGGGGCGAGTCTCACTGGAAGCTTAATTTTTTAAATCTTTTTACCGATATGCACATGCTTTTTACCCGTTGTTGTAAAAGCAACACCCCGGTTGAATTGTGATAAAAATCATTTTATATATATATATATATATATATATATATATATATATATATATTATATATTGGTTAGGAGGTTGATTTAGAAGGCTATCACAATGCAGTTTGGAATAAATAAAAAATAATGATACGGTAACAATGGTGTTGTGTGTTGACCTATATTTTTATTATTTCTTGAATTTTAGAGGTAATACCTCTTTATCAAAAGAATTGAACTGAAGCAGTACAGCTATGGCATTTCTTCCCAAATGAATTTTTTTTTTTAAATGACGTTATTTTTTAAATAACTGTATTCCCGTGTGAGCGTGAATGCGTTTATTTTTGTTTGTTCGTGTGCGTATGTTGTAATGCGCGTAACATTGAAAATGCGTGTTGGTTGTGACATTAAGACTGTATCCTAGCGCGGGATTTTGTACGTGTGTATGTGCTAATAAAAAAGCGTATTTGTGTTTTGTGACCATGGTGATGTTTCCTGTTGGATTTTACATCAATTTAATCCTTTAATATTATTATTATTATTATTATTATTATTATTATTATTATTTGTTTATTTACTTATTTATATCTAATTCAATTTATCTTTTTTTATTTTATAATATTTTTAAATATATATATATATTTAATTTATTTATTTAATTTTTTTTCCTTAACAACTAGTGTGCAATGGCTTGTGTGTTTGTATGTGTGGGCGAGATGTTGGGCTATAGATTTGAGTGCGCGTTTCGTATTAGTCTTCTCGTTGTAGATTTGTTTCATTAGTAATTCTCCATTGTGCATGTGGGTATGTGTTTCGTGTGTGTGTGCATATACTGTTACATGTGTGCGTTGGTTGTGGGTTTATTGTATGATGAACTCTGCGCTGAGTTCACTCCTGTTATTGATCTCTGGGTGTAATCTAGCGATTAGCAAGGCCTCTTTAATTCTGAGATTACCCAGATTTCTCTTTCAGGCCTCTATATTGACTGTTATATTTCTTTCTGTGATGTTGCATTTAACTAAGTGTTTACGGAAAGTGGATGCTTGTGTGTGTAAGTGTTCTTTGATTCTAATGTGTAGTGGTCTTGTGGTGCTACCTATGTAAAATTGGTTACATATGTTACATTTTGTGCGGTATACCACATTCACTTCGGAAAAGTAAGTATGCAAAGCGAATAACATTTTTTTAAATAATCATAATAAATCCGGCTGATCATCATTTTGTTTGTTAAGCTTTCTAAGAAATGGAATGTTTGACCTAATTTAAGCTACTGGTTGTTGCTTGTGAAATCTAACATAGAAATACATTTCAAATTCTCCCGTTTCTCTTTCTCTCTCTCTCTCTTCTATCTCAGAGAGACTAAGCTTATATAACGTGGAGGTAATCAAGAGATAGACAGAAAGTAAAGTAAGAGATTGGTCAGTTTTGAGTTAATTGCAAATTACGACTAATTAGAACCAATTAAAACGAAAAAAATTTTCAAACATAATTCAATTCTAAAAGTAGGGAACAATTTAGTATAATTTTCGTGTAAATAAATTAAATAGGAAAAAAGATTTAGGGAACCAAAAGTTGATTCGCTCAGCTTTAGTATAATAATATTACTACGCATCGTTTATTTATTTTTTTATTTTTTATTTTTTATTATTTTGACTTTTATTATAGCTATCATTGGGCTCTGTCGGCGGGGCTTAATATACGCTGAATTTGAATATTGATCGTCGATTTTTTCTACAATGATAACCGCGCCTCTAATAGACAATATATATAACGCATGTTTTTTCCAATGAAATAAACAACTGTCAACAGTCGTGTCGGTTGCACCCCTGGGGCCACCCATTGGCCGTGGGTGGCAACCCCTGATGCTTAAGAATTGAATCCTGGTCAATGACCAGTCCATGACAAGCAAAACCCCACTTTGGCCCTTACTTACGCTAGACGGGTGGTCGGGGAGCCCCCCTTCGATCAATCGGCTGGTCACATCAAGCCATAGCACCTATACGATTGTCCTGACCCTATTGTCCTTATGACAAGCGCCAACCCTTTTAAACATATATGTGCTAGAAGGCGATGGCTGAGTGTCTTCATGTTCTAGGAATGACGTTAAAATCTATCTGATAGTGAGATTTCAGTTCTGGAAGTCTGGGGAATGTGGAGCACGCCTTCATCACCATTACTCCCTGGTCGACTCTGACCCGGAGTGGCAGTACCTGTTTATTTGTTTATAAAAAAAAGAGTATCGATCAAGAATTAATTTATTTTAAAACTTTGTCGGCATTAAATGACCCACCGAGATTGATATGCCGCAAAATAAAACAAACATACAACTGACAAAAAGCAATCTGGAATTAATCAACTATGTCGGCAAGGCTTAGAATAAGCTGACTATATCCCATGCAAAGGAGTAAGATCTCTCCCTCTCACAATGAAAGGGTGTCCTGGTTAGTTATTTACCCAACCCGTTCGCCACAGGTAGGATGTGACAAAATATCACAAGATGGGGCATCCTGCAACGATAAAACTAGCTATTCAATAGCAATAGATTTGTGAGACTAGCTTGTTAACCATTACACCACGATGGGACGCCCAGTAGGGATGTCGGTGTGACACTTAACTGCATCTGATAGTGAGGTACCAGTTCTAGAGATCAAAAAGTGTGTGGTACTCCATCATGGTTATTACTTCCAGGTCCACTCTGGCGCGGAGTAGTAGTATCTTTTAGGGTAATATCTATTAGTCACATAGATCTGTTTAAAATTATTCGTATTCAATAGGAATATTTAATACCATTTATATAGTTATCAACCCCTCCGCAATACCATATAACTGTGAATTATTTTTATTAAGAATTGTAACTTGAAACATTTGTATAGTGAGGATTATAATTACCGTATTTGACGGCATATAAGACGCAGGGGCATATAAGACGCACCCCCATTTCAGCAGGTCAGATTCAGGAAGAAAAGTGTTTAGCGTATTTAAGTATATATTGTTGAGAACAGTCTAGCTGTGCATTACACAAGCAGAAACCAGCAATAAAATAAGGATGCATTGAGTTTAGGGTAGGTAAAAGTACTGAGCGTAAGCTGGGTTAGTGAGCATCATAGAGAAGATTAGCCTAGACCTACGGGAGGTCTCAAACTTCACCTACAATGTATAAGCAATTCTTTTAGCCAACATTTTGGGAAAAAAAGTGTGTCCTATATGCCGTCAAATCCGGTAGTTACTTGAAGCCATATAACCGAATACAAACAAAGGCTAATATTAAATAGAAATAATTAGGACATGAGGATTCTAGCCGATTTTACCAATGCTGTTGTCTGGATGGTCTCAATACTTCCTCTGATTTCCAATTCCTCTAATCTGTTTTCTAAACCTTTGAGGACAGTTCCAAGTGCCCCAACTACAGTTGGTATCACTTTCATCCTCATATTCAACAGTTTTTCAATTCTCTAGAAAGGTCTATCTTTTCGTTTTCTTTCATCTTCATTCTATGATCAACTGGAACTGCAAAATATACCAGTTGACTAGTTTTCTTTCTCTTGTAGATAAATACTAGGTCTGGTCTTCTGGTTGGAATAAGGTGATCCGTCTTTATCTCTGTTAAGATTCTGACCGCCATCCTTGGCCAGTTGTAAAGGACTTAAAGTAAGTAAGTAAGTCCTGAGTTACAGAATCCTTTGGTAAGTAAATAAGTCCTGAGTTCTGGAATCCTACGTAGTGTCAAAGGTCCAGTGATATAATCCTATGTTCCGTCGTCCACGAAGGTTCAAGGTATTTGTGAGTAGCTAAGATCAGAACGGCCGATATAAATACAATATCAGCAGCAGAGCACTGCCAGTGGTTGGCCTATAGGTTGGTCACATGGTTATCGGCGAGTCTATAAGTAGAAGTGGGCATTTGACACACGCCTTATATACACAAAAACTCCAACAATCTCAAAGTCCCATAGAATTTTATGTTTCATTTTCAAAAACAGATTCTGGTTTATGTATTTACCATTTTTGTATGGTCAAAATTGAGTTTCTTACAGAATTCCCAGTGGATCACCTTTCCAACCCAGTTGTGCCTAGCCTTGTATAGTTGTTATCTAGTTTTCTGCATTCGCTTAATACATGGTCGATTGTCTCATTTCCATATCCACACACCCTACATTTGGTTTTCTGTTGTGTCTTATCTATTTTTGCTTTAATATGATTTGTTCTTTGGCGTTGTTTTGTGTTGCAATTATCGGCGACTTGGTTTCTTTCTTTATGTTTCCATTTCTTAACCATGTCCAGGTCTTTTCATGTGCAATCTCCCTAATTTATCACTTGAAGTATCCATATCATTCTTTTTCTTCCCATTTCGGTTTTCTTGTTTTTGTTACTTTTCTGCCTGTCTATATGCTGCAACTTCTGTTATTGGCTGCTGTAATTAATCCTTCCTTGTTCGTTTTTTGTGTATTCTTCGAGTCCTTTGATTATTGCATCTACACAATCCTCAATTTTGGCGAGATCTCTTCCACTTTTTCTTAATACATATTGTTGTGATGTTAATTCAACAATAAAAAAATAAGTCAAGTCGAGGTAGGGTAAAATGAGACAAGTGTATTGACAATAAGGTACAAGAACGGCTAGCTTGCCGCTAAATGGTAACAGTACAACCTTTTCACTCGGTGTCTCACTATTTATAGTGAGAACCGGTGTATATTCTCCACTGTAGGAACGGCCGGTACAACACCCCCCTTTGAAAATATCCCGTCTGGGGATTAATAACGTTTTTGTTTGGGGTTCACCATAATCAACTCAGTCGATTCCCGTTTTCTTTTTTATCTCCTATTCTCAGGAGTAGTCTCTGGTATGAGCACCTGAAAAGTATCCAACACTGTGTCCATGATGTCCTCCTCGGGCGATCTGGTCACCTCACTGTTCGAGTATTTTTCCGGATTTGGTTAGTGTGACGTTTGTGCACGAAATCTGGTCCCTTAATCATATAGACCATGTTGCCTATTTGTTTATCCACAGTGCCGGACTCCCAGAAAGTCCTATTGTTTTTGTGAATTTTAAAAAATACTTTTTCACCAACTTTATACCGTTTTTTTGTTATCGGTTTTTCTCGGTTTGTCCTATCCTGGCTTGGTAACAACTTGTGGAAAATCGATCTAACCTTGCGTCCGAACATAACCTAAGCAGGTGTCTTCGACGTTTCGATGTTTGCATTCGGAGTGACCCTGTAAACTTGCAGAAACTGTTGGATTGACATAGTGAGAACCGGTGTATATTCTCCACTGTAGGAACGGCCGGTACAACACATATATACAGTCTCTATCATCTCGTGGGTGTAATGCCTTGTGCATCATGATTTATTTTCTTGTCTTTGGTCGATCTGTCAGAGTTCCTCTCTAGTCCATTTGAAGAATGGTCCAGAGTATCTTATAATGGGGATGACAAAGGTATGTATTACCTTGATGAGATTTCTACTGCAGAGCTTGGTTTCAAGAAGTTTTCTTGTTTTTCTGAGGTATTCTTTTTCAACATTTACTTTCATCCCTATTTGATGGTATTCGCTTCTAAAATTCTGAAGTGTTTGTAATTTTCCTTTTCTCTAAGTATTCTTATATTTTCCTGATTTGGTACTTGTATTCCGTCTATGGTTTCTCTTTTACCCTTTTCATCATTAGCATGGCACATTTTTCAATGCTGAATTCCATCCCTGTATCCTGGCTTTATATTCTTAGAGTTTGTACAGGGGTTTCCAGTTCTTTTTCGTTTTTGCTAAGAATTTGATATCATCCAAGTACATAAGATTGTTTATTTTTTCTTGTGATTTAGTGAATTTGTAGCCCCCTGTACACTTCTAAGTATATAGTTGGGTGGCATTATTTCTATAACAGATACTAGTGGTGATAGCAAGTCTTCTTGGAAAATTCCTCTAGGGATTTTACTTCTGGGGATTGCTCTGCTGCTGTTAATTGTACTTTCCAGTTTTCCATCGCCTTTTTTTAGGAAGATTATGACCTTACCGGATATATTATACATTTTTAAGAATTCTATAATCCAAGTTTGCGGGACCATGTCATAGGCCTTTTTATAGTCGATCCATGCCATTGCTAGGTTTTTGCGCCTTTACCTATGTGTTGATCAATATAAAGTAGGTAATCTGTTCCACTTTTCCCCTGCAGTATCTTTTCCGTTTTTCTGGAAATAGTTTGCGCAAATGGAGTGAGCAATATATTTCTTGATAATAGCATAGTCAGAACTTTTCACATTATAGACAAGTAACTGGCCTATAATTTCCAGGGATGGTTACTTTTTGTGGGTCTTCCTGGATTAGGGTAGTTATTCCTTTTTTCACTCATTCGGATATGTTTGCTTCTTGTAAACTTCTATTCAGTTGTTGGGCCGATTTTTTGTGGGTGGAGTGACATTTTGAAAACCAGAATCCATGCATGCCATCATAGCCTGATTTTTCCCATTTTGATACCTTCTTGAGTCCTGCCCTGACAGAGATTATGGGTATGTTTGCTTATGCCCTTCTTCGTGTCCTTCTGGTTCATATTTCAGGTCATATATCCATTTGACTTTTTTGTTGCGTTCTTTTTTCCCAAAATATTTTTTTGTTTATTTTGCATCTGGTTATTCGTATGTCTTTATTTTTTCTCCACCGATTTGCTAGTAAAATGTCCTTTTATTGTTGCGGAAGGTCCTGTTTTGCTTGTATTGTTAGGTTCTGTTTCGGTATCTTTTGAGTCTTCCTAATTTAGCTGATATCTCTTGATTTATTTCTTCCAATTTTATTTGCTGTTGTCTTTTTAAAGTCATTTCAATCGATTGTGTATTTGTGGTTTTCCCCTTTAACGTTTTTGTTTGTTGTCGTAGTTTCTTTATTTGTCCTTCTAGTCCGTACTCCCAACCAGCTTTTGCGTTTCTCTTTGGATTCCGTAGGGGTACTCCAGTTCTATCACAAAGTAGTTCTACTTCTGCATAAATTAAGTTATTTAATTCAGTGATGTTATCTGTTTTTCAGACCCCTGTGGACCGTTCCAAGAGCACCAATTACAATTGGTACGACCTTCACCCTCATGTTCCACAGTTTTCTCAGTTCTTTGGCAAGGTTCAAGTATTTGTTTATCTTTTCACTCTTTTTCCTTTACACTCTGTGATCGACCGATACGGCAAAATCCACGAGATAACAAGTCTTCCTCTTCTTGTTAATCAAAACTAGGTCTGGTCTTCTGGCCGGGATTAGGGGATCCGTCTGTACCTCAAAGTCCCAGAGAATTTTGTGCATCTCATTTTCCACGACAGATCCAGGCTTGTTTAGTTGAATGGTGAAAATTGAATTTCTTGCACACTTCTCAGTGAATCACCTGTCCCACCCAGTCGTGACTAGTCTTGTACTCTCTTTGTGCGAGTTTACTGCATTCGCTTATTATGTGATTGACGTCTTTTTCCCCAAACATTCATACACTTGCTATTCTATTGTGTCTTATCTATTTTTGCTTTTATATAGTTTGTCCTTATGATATTATCTTGTGCAGCAATTATAAGAGATTATGTTTCTCTTTTGAGGTTTCCCCTTCTTAGCCATGTCCATGTCTTCTGATGTGCGATCTCTCCTGTTTTTCACTTGATTATTATTATTATTATTATTATTATTATTATTATTATTACTAATAATAATTTCACTCCCTGAGGGTTTTTCACACCAGCCTTAGCTGGTGGTCGTTCTGGAGGCTGAGTGACAGCAATTCTATTAAGGTATGTAGGACTTTTCTAGCTGATCTTAATAGTGCTGTTGTTCGGATGGTATCGATTCTTCCAATTCATTCAGACTCTGTTCTAATCGTCTGAGGACCGTTGGAAGGGCACTAATTACAATTGGCACGACCTTTACCTTCATGTTCCACAGTTTGTTGTTTGTTTGTTTGTTTGTTTGTTTGTTTGTAGGGGGGTTCAATTCTTTGGCCAGGTGCAAGTTTTTGTCTATCTTTTTGTTTTATTTCATTTTCACTTTGTGATCCGGTAGGAGGGCAAATTCCAAGAGACGTCAAGTTCTCTTTTTCTTGTTAATTAACACTAGATCTGGTCTCCTAGCCGGAATTAGGTAATATGTCAGTATCTTCAAGACCCAGAAAATTGTATGTGTCTCATTTATTATTATTATTATTATTACTATTATTATTAATACAGTATATTCAGCACTTCAAGAAATATGTTGATATGCTAATTCTAAATCAGAACTGATGTGTCAGGACCTGAAGGGATGACGGAGGAAATATGATTGCAAGTCAAGGTTGAAGAGATAATTGTTTTCCCATTATTTGCTCGAAACAAACAAACGAAAACCTTTATTCCTTTTTATAAACAATTTCGTCAAAATATCCAGCCATGGTTGTGACAGAAATTGGCAAGACCATTGATTTTGTTTAGAATATTAAAGCCATCTGGAATTAGGGAGTAATCAAGAAATGTTGATTACAGAAACGGGCTGCCTAATGAATATCCAATCAGAAGCGGATACGTTTTGAAATGTTCTAGGATGTTCTGGAAAATTCTGAAAAAAGTGAACTTAAGACAGGATTCAGAGTTAGGCTAGGCAGTTGGAGCTCAGAGCGACAGGCAGTCAGTTGACTTTTAGAGTCGGACCTGGGCAGGTCGGGGCGACGACGGATTAAGTTAATGAGAGTCAATGCAGTTGAATTAATTAAGTCGGGACTAACTCAGCGAAGAACGGACAAAGTTAAGTAATACATAGACTGAACTGAACGAAAATTCAGCCCATCTCTCTCTCTCTCTCTCTCTCTCTCTCTCTCTCTCTCTCTCTCTCTCTCTCTCTCTCTCTCTCTCTCTCTCTCTCTCTCTCTCTCTCTCTCTCTCTCTCTCTCTCTCTCTCTCTCTCTCTCTCTCTCTCTCTCTCTCTCTCTCTCTCTCTCTCTCTCTCTCTCTCTCTCTCTCTCTCTCTCTCTCTCTCTCTCTCTCTCTCTCTCTCTCTCTCTCTCTCTCTCTCTCTCTCTCTCTCTACTCTCTCTCTCTCTCTCTCTCTCTCTCTCTCTAAATTGATGAAAAGCAAGAAGTACTGTCCTCATCTTTATTTTACTACGCCAAAGAAATCATACGAGAAATCATGAATGAAAGCCATTAACAAACAAACGTGAACAGACAAACGTGAACAGATACTTGACTGATGCTAAGGAGATATATACTTGTCAACAAGTCAAATTGAGCGTAACTAAAAAAAAACACGGTCGTGAAACGTGATACCTTTTGCTTGACCATAAACGAAAGGAGGAAGGAGGATTTCTTTGCGAGCTTCAAGGCTGACTGCTAGATCTGTGTGCGCTTGTAAACGAACGCGCGTTGCCGACCCCTGATAGAAATTGTATACGATAATAGTGCCGTGCATTTTGAGGCACTGGAAGAACTTTACACACCAACTACAATTGGTATCACTTTCACTCTCATATTCCACAGCTTTTTCAATTTTCTGGCGAGGTCCAGGTATTTATCCGTCTTTTCATTTTCCTTCAGCTTCACTCTGTGATCTGCTGGGACCGCAAAGTCAACCAGTTGACACGTTCTCTTTTTTTTTCTTTTTTTTTTTTTTAATCAACACTGGGTCTGGTCTCCTGGCTGGGATAGGGTGATCCGTCTTTATCTCGAAGTCCCAGAGAATTATTATTATTATTATTATTATTATTATTATTATTATTATTCACTCCTTTTGAGTTTTTCACATCAGCGTTAGCTGATGGTATTTCACTGGAGTCTGAGTGATAAGAAACCTTCTCAGGTGTCTAAGACTCTTCTGAGAATTATTATTATTATTATTATTATTATTATTATTATTATTATTATTATTGTTGTTGTTGTTGTTGTTGTTGTTGTTGTTGTTGTTGTTGTTGTGAAAAATAATTGTAATCAATGAGGATTTACAATTTCTTGTATGGCAGCTGTTTTATATTAAATCTAATAATTTAAATGGACGTTTGTCGCTCAATGCAATTATTCAAATAGATATTTCATGTTTTATTCATTTATCAAAAAAACATTTTGAAAGATTTTTTCCAGTGTATCAGCTGTTTCATGTTCAGTACAATTATTCAAATAGATGTTTTATGTTCAATTCGATTATTTCTTAAAAGTCCTTTCAATAATTCGATGGAATACGAAATGTCCTTTTAAATAACTGTACTGATCATGAAAGAGCTGATGTGTTCGAAAGGATGTTCATTGTTGGTTATAAGTAAAGTATCAGCCGACCAGCGAGGGAGTCTATCTCCTTTTAACTATTTAACTAATAGAGATTGATTTTGCGTCTGAGGAAGGGATCCACACCTACCACCCGCTCCCCACTTTCCCGTCCAGATCCAAGCTGTGCTACTCATGCGCGGGGTTGGCGAAGGTCAGTATCGAACCCAGACATTTCTGGTTCTTAGATGGATGTTCTACAAATAACATGGTTCAATTTCAAAGGTAATTCATATATATATATATATATATATATATATATATATATATATATATATATGAGACAAATATCAAACATCAATACTGACAAAAAGTCTTTCAACTACTCTAGTTGAAGGGCATTCTATAAAAGAAAAAATATACATCAATAGTTACTCCGTTTAAAAGGGAGGCGCTAAATTTCCAATATAGTTTTTGACCCAAAAATATCAGTGATTGATACTAAAGTAAAATAGTTATTAAAAAATATTTTTTAGAATCTAATAATATGAGATTTCAAACTTACAATTTTGCTTCTCATATTTTGAATGAATCTTATATATTAATTTATCATAGCAGAAATACTTAAAGTTTTTAAATAAAATAACTGATTCCCTGATTTTTGGTATTTTTTTTTTTTTTTTGCAATCACGAATGTTACGATGTATTTTATAAACACGGATTTTAAGCAAAAAAGAATGTGGCCATCGAAATTGCCCAAAAAATCAAATTTAAATCAAAATTCAAATTTAGATTTATTAAAAATACATGTGTAATATTATTTTAAACGGAACAAATATTAATGTATATATTTTTTTCTTTTATAGAATAATAACCAATTACATTATATCGAAATTACAATTATCGAAATGAGTAAAAGAAAATCTCCAAAGATTTTCATTTTAGTTTTTATTTTCAGATTTTTCGTACTTATTTACTACCTGAGCAGATTCTTTAAAAGAATTTTCTTCTATTCCCACCTTCGGTCTTTTGTCTTTTTATTTTTTCAGAAAATACTATCAATCCCATATATACCACTTCGATATTTTGCGCCCCAAAAACAAGGAGGTCAAAATTAAGTGACCTGAAAAAAATCAGAAAGTTTTGAAATATACTAACTAATGCATTATAAAATCCATTCATTGATAAATCAACACTGAAAATTTCATTAAAATCAGGTAATTCCCTGATTTTTGGTAATTATTTTTCAAACATGGGTGGGGGGTCCAATTGTATTGAACCCTATACATTTTAAAAAAGTAAGCCATATTTTTATCGACAAGTAAATGTAAATATTTAGACCCAAAAAATATTTTAAAGAGTGCCCCCCACTCTTAAATTATTTACATTTACTTGTCGAAAAAAAAAAAATTGTGTGTGTGGGAGGGGGGTAAAATATCGCATTAACTTTTCGGGAAAAACGCATTTTTTTCAGCAGGCCCTGCTTCAGCTAGCGACTTTTTTGAGCTGGCACCGCTTAGCGTTTCTTAAGGCAGGATGACGGGACACAATTCTACGAAGAACCCCCATCAATTTTATTTATTTTATTAATTAATTTATTGTTTTACAACCGAAAAAAACAATTTTAAGTCACATTGTATACGAAAATTTTAGGTAGATTTTCGAGTTAAATTGAAAGTTTAGTTAAAAAAAACAAAAAACTTTTGAAATATAAATAAAGGGGAATACACGAAATTCTTCAAAACTTGTGTGACGTGGCCGTCTTTTTCATACGACTAACTCGCAATATGTAACGTTGTGGCCTTCTTAAATTCGTATACGTTATGTTGTGGCTTTTTTTCACAATGCACTTTTTGTGCGTCTTTACACCGTGCACTCCGTGGGTGCACTATCAAAAGTTATTTACTGGTCGCTAGACGCTCACAAGGCATGTAAGCTTCTGGGGTTGTTTACAACTCCACACAGAATCTCTAGTAGTCGTCGTTTCTATTAAGCAAATTCTTCCACACTTCTTCGCGTGGTCAGGGAAAGGTATCACCTTACGCACGCCGCGGGCTCTTGGTCACGGTCAATTGCCTATCTCCACGGGTGTCTAGTGGTCATCCCATTCACAATACAGTCGTAGTATTTTTCGTCGTAGTAAAGAAGACTATAATACCGAGTCTATTTTCATGAGTTTATTGGAGTAATTCAATTTCAGCTTCTTAACTTCGAGAGAGAGTGTGAGTTTAATTGATATCTTCATATGGCCCTCAGTCTTTGTGGGGGACAAACTTTCGTCAGTTGGTAAATATTAAGGCCAGCCCTTTTTTTCGTCATCAGCGACAACAGATACCAACTCGACTGTCCAACTCCACCCGGCCAACTGCCTTGACTCACTGACTGGATTCCTAGTCGGGTTCCTTATATACTATCTCAAAGGAACAATCCAGAAGAATATTTCCATCTAGAACAATCCATTCCTTTCCAGAAGGAAAAGAATATTCCATTCGTTCCAATGATGCGATCAAAGAGAGTTCACGGCCCTCTAGATCAAAGGACACGTCAAGAATACTGGGTTTTCGTTAAACGTAGACCCCACGTCGCCGAAATCTCGTTAACGTTTTTTTTAATTTCTTTTTAGGCCGGTTCTTCAAAGACCACCCAGTAATATCAGAGAATCAGTACTACATTGTTTTAAGGTTTCTCTGTGTGTCTGGCACAAGGCCACAAATATAGGTGTTCCCGGGTAGGGCCCGTCCGTTATGCTACACTTGACAAGTAATCATCCAACTTTAACAACATTGCATGTCTATGGAGTTATAGATAAAAAGGCTAACTATGTTTAGATAATAGTTTGCAAAGCTAATTAAATTTTAAAAAATAAATACAACCGGGTTGAGAGTGTAGGGACCGTTGTTGTTTGGTGAGTGTGTGGTTGAAGAAGATCCGAGTTTCGATCCCCACAATTTAAATGTACATAACTACGGAAATGTAGTTTCCATAAAAAACAAAAGAAGACAAAATTGATAAAAGAAACAAACTTTATATACATTAATTTACAATTGGTATATTCAATTGTTCTTTCAGCTGTGTTGCAGACTGTATGTCTGTACGTAGTTATGTGTGACAAGTGTGACATGTATTGTTTATATTTGTGCATTTGGTTGTGTCAACATTGTAGCAGTTTTGTCTGTGATTGAAACTTGTGATTGAAATTTGTTGTTGTTGAGCGAGAGCGAGAGAAAATTGGAAACGAAAATACGAGACCAACCTGATATATCATTTTGTGTCTTCGGGCAGCGACTTCTACCCATTGTGTCGATGTTGGGGGAGAACTTTCGCTCCTACTGTCGAGTTAGGAGCATCAGCTCCAACTTTGTTGAGTTGGGAAGAGCGTAAGCTCCCACTCTGTCGGTTTACAGCTCAAAGGGTATTTTTATAATTTTAATTATTCATAAAAAATCAGCTGATCTTTGTGCATTCCATTGAAAATCGGCAGTTTTCTAATGACGTAGATATTGCCATCGGAATGTTCAAATATCAGCTGATTCTGTTACTTGTGGCATTCCAATGACCGTTCAGTTTTCTATTGATATAAATATTGTCATTGGAATTTTCAACTATTATTTCTCGTTTGTAAACAATCCTTTGTCCTTAGATTATCTTCATTGTAAACAATTATCTATTGTTTCTAAAATATTTCCAAACTAATATTATTTCTATTATCTTTTGTTTACCTAATTCTAAACTCATGACATATAATTGTAAAACTAGTTATTTAAGAAAACTTAATTATTCTAATTTATTCAATTCCACATGCCGTAAAAATATAGGGGCCAATCCCTATAAGAGAGAGAGAGAGAGACAGGCAGACAAACAGACATAGATAGCCAGTCAACAGTCACCCAGCCAGCTAGCCAGCTAGCCACCCTGCAGTCGCATTTTCCCTTTATTTGAATCAACAGCATGACTGACTAGAAGGGAACATTTTTCTCCCTTTCTCTCACGCTTGCGCGAATAGATAAAGTAACACATATAATGAGTAGGTATTCTACATATATTGAGAGGGTGGGTGGAACGAAACAGGCAGAAAGTAAATAGAGGGAATGGTGGATTTTTTACTTTATTGCAAATTACGACTAATTAGAACCAAATGAAATGGAATTTTTTTCAAACATTAATTAGATTTAGGATTAGATTATATTCTGGGATTTGTTTTGTGTTATTAAACTATTTAGAAAAAAAGCCTTTAGGTGCCAAAAGTTGATTTTCTCGGCTTTAGTATAATAATAATAATAATAATAATATAGTAAAGTCGTCGGGGTGGCCTAAAGTTGGTATCAGCCGGACAGCGAGGGAGTCTATCTCCTTTTCGCTAGCGCTAGACCAATGAGATTTTAGCGTCTGGGACAGAGCACCACACCTACCATCAGCTTCTCACTTTACTGCACAGATCCCTGTGCTACTCATACGCTGAGTTCTCGAGGGCTGGTATCGAACCAGGAACCTTGAGGTTCCCAGTCCAACACTCTACCGACTAAACTAAAGGTTAGCCTAGACATAAAGCCAACGAGGCTTGACAGATAAAAATGTCAAGTGTAAAAAGAAAAAGGACAAAATCAGGCGTTAGTATCTATTAATAATGGAGATTCGCTTCCGGTTTTTATCTGTAACAAAAACTGCGTCACTGCTTACGTCACATTACCCAACACATAATCTAACGTCATAACATAGAATAAATATACTCAAAATGTGAGTAGACAATCCTCATTGTTTCAATAAATAGATGCCCGGCGTTATATATGTATATATATAGATTGTTTTATTCTAATATAATATTTAATGTTATCGGAACTGTTTCCATTTCAAATTGTCTTTCTTTCTTTTTTTTCTTTTTTTTTTTTTTTAATCCTTTAATAAATTTGACGATTTTACATACTTATGGTACACACTCTATGACATTAAATTTTCAGCTCCCATTCCCTCAGGCAATATCTTTCAAAGAATTATTTTTACATCTTTTTATTTTGCTAGTAAGTATTAATTTTGTAAGATTGAAATTCATAATAGAAAGGACATTATTTTTACATCTTTTTATTTTGCTAGTAAGTATTAATTTTGTATGATTGAAATTCATAATAGAAAGGACATGGAGCAACTTTTAACTTCGAAAATTGATTCCACAACAATTATTCGGTTAAATCGAACTTAACGGACCTAAATTCCGCCATCGTATGTCACCCCGCCGAAAGAAAAAAATACAAAAACTCAATGAATTAACCGAATTTAATTAAATTTTCAGTGTTCATATATTAATGAATAAAAAATATAATGCATCAGTTATTTTATTCAAAAACTTTTACATTTTTTCAGGTCAGTTAACTTTGAACCACGTATATTTGAGAATCTGTGATACGTGGTTGAAAGTTAACTGACATGAAAAAATGTAAACGTTTTTGAATAAGATAACTGGTGCATTATATCTTCCCAAATATTGATAAAATCTTCATTATTTTTGCACAAAAAGCAAGCTCTAGTGATAGTGAATGTATATATATATATATATATATATATATATATATATATATATATATATATATATATATATATACTTTGTCGTTAATTGTTTTATTTTCGTAGTTTTCACCGGACATACACACAACTGACCTTTATATACGTATAAATGATAATAGTTATCTAAGATGTTTCACAGTTTGTGTATTAGCAGTAGGTAGCAGGAGTTAGCAAAAGTTCAATGGAGATGATCATAAAAATAATTACTTACCCAAAGATCTAGCTTCCTAGAGAGTAGTCCTCTGTCTGCAGCTTGCTTGCACACTGGCTCAAATTTACCCAACCCATTTGTCACGGGTAGGATGTGACACGGGGCTGCAAGTTTCGGGAATCCAGCGAGGATCGGACTCGATATTAATCAGGAAAGGATTTGCTCGACAAACTTGCTGACCATGATGGGAAGAGTAGCTATAAAAGTCCCCAAATCAGTCGTGTTACACCTTGTATTCAACTAAGATTAACTTAGATTCAAACCAAATCATTGTCTCCTGTAACGTGTGAAAAATAGAAAAAATATATTTTGGGTGTGCGGATGGATCCCTTTCAGCTATGCGCACTGTGTGATATTTTTAGTATTTGTTGTCTATTTGTTAGAAGCTATACAATAGGTTTCTTTTCTTTTTTTTCTATTGAATGATATCTCACAATCAGCCTTATATCATATGTAATGTACACATACATACATACATACAAACATACATACATACATAGTTCAGTCAGTAGAGCGTGCGCCTAGGAACCACAAGGTTCCTGGTTCGATACCGGCCCTCGCCAACTCAGTGTATGAATAGTACAAGGATCTGTGCGGTAAAGTAACGAACTGGTGTTAGGTGTAGCACACCACTTCAGACGCAAAAACAATATCCTTGGTCTAGCGCTAGTGCAAAGAGGATAGATTCCATCGCTGTTTAGCTTATACCGACTTTAGGCCACCTGACAACTTTTTTTTTCCTCAGATTTGAGGGAATTACATCATATGGCTAAACTTGCAAATCGGTCGAAAAACAATTAAAACATATTAAAGAGTGACCCAGAAAAAACAGAACCAAAATTATTTATTTATTTTCCCATTAAACTAACCCTAAACCTAAACACTAACCCCAACCCCAACCATAAGCGTAACCCTACACCCCCTAGTAAAAATTAACAGTTTTATTACAAAATTTGTGAGTTCTGTTTTTTCTGGGTCAATCTTTTTAACGAGAGAAAGGAGACGATAAGTTTATGTTTAACGAAAAAATAGGATTAGTGACTACCAAGGAGTCTTTGATCTTAAGTTGACCTTAGTCAACCTTAGTTGATCAGAGAGATTCGAAATAATGGAATATTCGATTGTTTCGAGTAAGAACGAGATGGTACCAGAAGAAGAAACTTCTGGAAAATGACTTTGAAATAGTATTTAAGAGACCCGTCAATAGAGTTAGAGGCAGTCGGTGATCGGAGGGAGTTAGAGGCAGTCGGTGATCGGAGGGAGTTAGAGGCAGTCGGTGATCGGAGAGAGTCAGAGCCAGCCAGAGAAATCGTACGGAGTTTAGTAAGCTGTTGTCGCTAAAGACCATAAGAAAAGGTTGTCACCGAGATATTTACGAAGGACTAAAAAAAAACCCCGAAGTTGAATCCAGTTAGAATACAATTAATTAATTATTAAGCGCAGATATTATTAGGGACTCTCTCTCTCTCTCTCTTTCAAAGGTTATAGTGAAGTTTTGAATATAATAAAGTTCTGAAAAGTAAACGTGGTGTTATTAATTTTCTCTATTTCCGACGAAAGATACTACAACAGGTTTTATGAATGGGAACCCTGCCACAAACAAAATAGTAAAGATACTATCGTGGAGGAAGTCAAATTGGCCGTAACGAAAAGCACGCGGTCGTGAAACGTGATACCTTTCGCTTGACCATAAACGAAAGGAGTGTGGAAGAATTTTGGGGCCACAGACGATTACTGCGATGTGTCAGTTGTAAACAAACGACCGTACGAAAATACGATTTGGTAACGTGAAAGGAACAAAGCCCGTACGTACATATCGCTAATGTAGTGCCGTGAAAAGAAAAGGCACTACGTTGCAAGAGTAAGAAATTTTAATTCAATGATTAACAATATTTTTTAAATAAAATATAAATGACGTGATTTGCTAAACGTCAAATTAATATTTAAAATAAAAAGAAGAATTATATAAAGTAATCAAATTTATGTAAAACGATAAATAATCTTTTAAAAAATAACATTATTAATACAGCGTAGCCGATCGAATGTCAAATTATTATAGTAAATCTACTATACTATAAATTTGATAACAATTTGACTTTTTAGGTATTTCCGTGAAATGTATTAGGTAATCTAATGGTATTATCTCTTGCTCACTATTCAGCATTAGTATCGTGATTTTATTTGTATTTCTAATATTAAAATGAATAAATTAACGCGATTATGAAAAATAAAAAAGGCTTTGTTTACAATTGACGAACGACGGGAATTAATTTTAAAAAAAGGTGAGTTATCGTTAAATGTTTTCGTTTGATTTGTTATTTAATTCGCTGAAAAAAATAATTCAATGTATGAAAAGACATACTAATTACATATTTAGAATTTTTGTTTTTCTAACCAAATAAATGTTTTTAAGATAGGAACAGAAATATGCGATGAATAAGATTGGATTTTATGTTAAAATCTAGTATGAAAAAATTATACTACGAATTCTAGGCTGACTGAAGCAAAGTATTATTTTTTTAATTCGCTGTAAAAAATAATTCCATTGTTAAAACTCAATCAAATTATATATTTACAGTACTTTATTCTCTTTCTAACCATATAAATATCTTAAAGACTATTGTACCGTAAATAGGCGAGAAAAAAGAATTCGTTTTTTCCTTAAAATTTAGTCTGAAAAAAAATCATACTTATCAGCTCAGCCAATTTTGTTTTTTTTAACTCACTGTAAAAAATAATTCAATAAATAAAAACGTATACAAATTACATATTAGAATGATTATTTCCTTTTCTTTCCAACCATATAAATATTTTCAAAATTGGACCAGAAATAGGTGAAGAATTACAAGCGGAACGGCTTAGACTGCGAAATTTATTCACTAAAATTAAACTTCACTGCTGTAAATCGCTGTAAATCGTTGTAACAAAATTCAAGCAGGGGACAATATTTTATTATCAGCAGGTGCTGGTATACGGACAGTTCCGCAAATTGGGCGATTTTGGCTTAATTAATTAATTATATCCCTGAATTAGTAAAAAATCTTTCTTAGTTAGAAGATATTAATCCATATGCAAGATTTCAAATCTGAGTGACTCCTCTTTTCTGAGTTATAGATCGACACGTACATACCAAAAACTTTTTTTGATATATATATAATATATATATATATATATATATATATAGTAACTTTAAATGCGTAAACACACTTATATATGCGGATGGTCAATTTTTGCTTTTGTCAAAATTTAATGTGTGAAACATGAAAAACTTTTTTCTACAAGAAAGTAATGAAACTATAGATTGTAAAATCCAGGCAATTTTAAATTTAAGTTCAGTTATAAACATTTTTTTTAAATAATCAGTAAAGTTGTTCTCTCTCTCTCTCTCTCTCTCTCTCTCTCTCTCTCTCTCTCTCTCTCTCTCTCTCTCTCTCTCTCTCTCTCTCTCTGATCGAACAGCATTGGTGTGTGCATCTGTATGAGTCCATTGGAGAACGTGTCAAAAATAGCAGAATATAATTTGGGTGTGCCGATTGGACGCTTTCAGAGATGCGCACTGTTACATGTTTTTGGTCTTTGTCGTTTGTTTGCTCGAAGCTATACAATAGCTTCTATTTTTGTCTATTTTTTCGGAGCGAATGATATCTACATAATTAGAAAAGTTATACGATTTTCCTTGATTATAAAGAAACAAAAATACTCGTTTCAAAGTGCATTTTGTTAAAAAGTGTTCGTTTTTCTTACAATTCAATTACCTCTATTTTATTCTGCTTTCAATTCGATGACAAGTTAATTAATACAATTCAGTTTTCTAATCTCCATTTATTGAAGTATTGTTAGACTTATAGCGAATTTATAATGACCAGTTAGGAAATAGATTAATTGCAAATAATAATAATAATAATAATAATAATAATAATAATAAGATGATGTAAAATCCAGATGTTACGTTTGTGCGATAAAGGAAGATTGGAAGGATAACAATGCATTACCAAGTGCTCATTGGTCGCTTTTAAAGTGCTATTGATTTAGTTAACATTAAAAACGGCAATGGATAATTCTTGCTCAACATAATCAAATAGACATAAACTTCATAGCAGCTGTCATATGGGCAAATTAAAGCGGGAAGACAACAGGATAGAACGCTGTTAACATTTGTCCACTCACCTTTCAATTTCTAGGAACTTGTACACTAAATAAATAGGAATAGAATCTACGAGGGTGAGTCAAAAGTGAATGCCATTTTGTTTAGGACAGGTATAATTACCAACACAGGAACATGTATCATACATCAAAATGAAGCTTGTCCTCTGTAGATTACATTTCTACTCCTCCACATAGTCAACGTTTCTCTTAATAGCAATGTTCCACCTTCGAATGAAAGCATGTATCCCTACCCCGTAAAATTCTGTTAACTGTTCTTTGAGCCTCTTCTTCAGTACAGATTTCACTTCCTCGTCACTAGAATAATGTTTGCCTCTCAAACTCTCATGGGGTCAAAGAGATGATAGTCTGAGGTGCTAAATTTGGTGAGTATGGAGGAAACGGTAAAGTTGTCCACCTGAATGAGGTGATTTTCTTCCTAGTCCTGATGCTTCTGTGTGGTCGTGCATTGTCATATAGAAAGAGGACATTGTCGATTGGCAAGTTGGATATTACTCGTCGAATTCTTATTCTGAGCCTCGTTAGGGTCCCAATGTAGGCCTTCGTTTAATTTTTTTTTAAACAAACTTCACATGAAATAAAGAAAATGACATTACTTTATGACTCAACCTCGTACATAGCACTAAAAATTCTGATTATACCTGAAGTGGTCGCAAAATGAAAATATGAAAATAAATACATTTTATGCTATCTACCCTAGTATAATCATAAATCTGTTCTCAACTTTTATTCATTTATTTGATTAATTATTTATTATTTTATTATTTTATTTTTGTCAATTTTTTTAATATTTTAATTTTCAATTTTTTCAATTTATTTATGAATAGCGTCCAGTTTATAGATTGTGGCATAAAAGGCAATATGCAGACGATTTCCTGGTGCAGACTAACGCTTCTTGCAAATATACCTACTCAAGCCGTATCGCTGCTGCATAACCTGGAGCAGGCAGCAAGAGGCATTGGCCTCTACCTGAACTCAGATAAAACAGAATGTATGTGTTTTAATCAAGATGGTGGCATCACTTCATTAAATTGTAAGCCTCTGAACTTATTATACCAGTTTATATACCTCGGTAGTAATATCTTATCTACTGAAAATGATGTCTACATACGCATAGGTAAAGTATGGACTGCTATTAACAAGTTATCGAACATATGAAATTCTAATCGCTCTGATAAATGAAAATGGGAAATTTTCCAAGCGATAGTCGTGTCAGTATTTTTTGAGAAAAGGCTAGATGGGAAATACACAAGTATACTACGTGCTATTTTGAACAATCCTGGAAGCATCATCCCCAAAAATACCATGTGTACGGCCTTGTATCTCCCATCTTACAAACTATACAAGTGAAACCAGCAAAACACGCTGGTTGCTGCTGGTGAAATAAGGACTAACTCATAAGCGATGTTATCCCATGGAATCTTACACATAGATACAGCAGTGTTGACCGACAAGCCAAAACTTACTTCCGTCATATCTGTGCGGATGCGGGATGCCGTGTATACGACTTACCAAGATCTATGGCTGATAGGGATGGGTGGCGTGAGAGAGTCAAAGAAATCCCCGTTGTCAGCACGTCTTGATGATGTTCATAGGTCCAATTTAAATTTTCTAATATTTGATGTAATATCTAACATGATTCTAATAAATTTCATCAATACTAATTTGCAAATGAATGATGATATTATTTTAATCTTTGGGAGTTTTTCACACCAGCAGTGTGGGTCTTTCACTTGAGTGAGAGAAGGACACTAAAAGAATACATTCCCCCTCCAAGTAGAGAGAAAGTGAGAGATACTGAATGTATATGCCAGAGAGAGAGAGAGAAAGACTATTGTGCTCCCCCCCCCCCCAAAATGTAGCAGTAATTGTTAGAAATGCATGTGTAACGTAGCGGGCTTCAATTAGTATATACGTAGCGGTACCAATTCATATGTTACGTACGGCTTCGTTTCGTTCACGGCATCAAATCGTATCTTGTATATTCGTACGGTTTGTTTGTTTAAACGTCACCCCAAAATTCTTCCACACTCCTTTCGTTTATGGTCAAGCGAAAGTATCACGTTTCACGGCCAAATTGACTTTATCCACGGGTCGTCCCCTTTACTTTACCGTCCATCATTGGTTTCTCGTAGTCACCTTGGTTTGTCTCTAAATAATAAAATTGTATTCTCTGGATTTTCGAGTTTTTATAGTAAACTTCTAACAAGAGAGAGAGTCTCCTAATATGCGCTTAATTAATTGGCTTTTCACTGCTTCTTCGAGGCTCTTTTGTCTAAAAAGTTGTCTCTTCAGAAGTCTTTCGAAAGTTCTCTCGACCGAATCGAATGTTCGATTCCTTCGAAACTGGTCAACCAGAGTTCACAAGCCTAAAGATCAAAGACTTCTCTGTAGCCCAAAAGACTGGGTTTTTCTTAATCATAGACTTTTTGTCTCCAATCTCTTGTTAAAAAGATTTGTATCTTTTTGGGTGATTCTACAAAGACCACCCAGTAATCTAAGATAATAAGATATAATCGGTAGTACATTTTTCTAAAGGTTTTTTTCTAAGTCTGGCACAAGGCCACAAATATAGGTGCTGGGCGGCGATTACGTAACACATGTGCACCAATGACCGACCCCCCCCCCAGTAGAAAATTTTTTTTGACCATTACGACACGTGGTGAATTTTAAAAAAATATTTTTTTAATCGCCATATTGAATTTTATGATTATTGAAATTTAATTTTTTTAGAATTTTATTCAATGTGATGCGATTAGTGATATTTTAATGTAAATTATTTTCAGTCAAAATTTTATAACGAGTTTGATTAATTTTTTAATTTTGATAAGTTTTACCTGTGTAGAAATTAATTTAAAAAAATTAGTTTTGAAACTTTTATTTGAGAATGTAATATTTTTTGTGTTAAGTCACAATACTGTTTTTTCATTCAGATTGAGGGTCTGATATTAAGTCGATTGTTGGAGATTTCGCTTAAGTTGTGTGTTTATGGATCGATTGGAATCACGGTAATAAAAGAAGATTTTACAGAAAGACTCACCGATACCAATGATAGAGATCCTGTTTGGGAAATGCAACCTGCATTTTCCTGTGTTTTTTTTAGTTCTGAATATATCAGAATAAGAGAGAAATGGTGAGGTGTCCTGCTCCAAGAGTTTTTTCGTGTTTAGGAGTTCCTATAATGATGTCTTTGATTTGGATGCGAGCAGTGGGGTGAAGACATGAACATTTTCATTTGGGAGATTAATAATTTTTGGTAGATAAATGGATGAATGAATAGACTCTAGAAAGAGTAAGTGCCTATTTTTGGATTGAATTTTAGAAGGAATAAGGTTTGTTACCCTGATTAATGGGATAATTTAAAGAAACTGATGAATTTATTTGAATTTTGAGGAAAAGAAAAAAATTGCGGATTTAATTGTAAAATCTTTTGGGATTGATTTTGTGAAAAGGATTGACCTTACCCCACCCCCTTGTCTCTCATTGGCTGAAGGATGAATGTGTGTCATTGGGCCCCATAGAATTTTTTTTTTAACAACCAGTCACGTAGACATGGCTGCCATCTTTGATTTAAATGTTTTTTGGGGGTCAAGCGAGTATTTTTCCCCATGTCAGCCATTTTGAATGTTAAAATTTTTAGAAAAAAAAGACAGATTTAAATTTAATTGGAGATTGTTTTTTGAGGAAAAGAGATTTTAGTAAATTGAAATTTTTACAGATTTTAACTGATGTTTTATTGTGAATTTGAAGATGTTTTAAGAGAAGAAATAGACAAACTGTTAAATTTAATCGGAGATTGTTTGGTAAAGAGTAATCTTGGTAACTTTGATATTGATGATGAATTGTGGATTTTTGACTCTGGTGATTTGTTGAAGAAAATTTGTGGAAGAAAGATTTAGGAAGGAAAACTTTGGATTGATTTTGAGAGAAAGGCCCTTGGAGGTCAAATGAAGATATTTTAAAAAGAATGACATTTTGGAGTTTAATAGAAATTAATAATTAATTTTGTGTTTTGCATTTTGTCAGTGATCAGTGGCATAGTTTCGGGTTTTTGAAATTTTTCCCGAATATATTGAGTTAAATAATTTGCTGGAAGAGTTGGTCTTAGTATAATTTTAAAAGGAAAGTTTTGAATTAACGTTAGATTGAATTTAAGAAAGAAAAAGAGGAGGATTAATTGAAAATATTTAAGAAAAGGAAGGTCTTAGCGCCCAATAGAAATGAATAGATGATTTTGTATTTTTCATTTTTGTCAGTGTAATTCAGTTTCTGAATTTTTTTCTGAAAGTTTGAAATAGTTAATCAAAGAGTTGGTTTTAATAAATTTTATGAGTGCCTAAATTTTATTAATGGTTTTGAAAATTTTATTAGTGAATTTTGTGACCTTGCTGAATTTTGTGGATCGAGTTCTGAACTCATGCCTGACTGTTTGGAGATTTTTTTTCGAATTTGTGTTTGGAATCGGTGGAGATATGGTAAAGAAAGTAGTCGTATCGAAGGCTCACAATTCCACGAATTGCGATTCCTTGATGAGCGTCTCATGTGGTTACCGTAGTTTCGGGAAGATATTCTGCGCTCTTTGGGTTTAAGATTCCGATGGTTCGGAATGTGTTTTGGGGTTCTGGAAAGGCAGAATAAGAGAAATGGCGAGTGGCCTGCCCCGGTGTTTTCTGAGGATTAATTTTTTGGGGTGGTTATGAGTTTGGGAATGGTCTCCAAGACGTTTCGGCTGTGGACGGTGTCTCGAGTCTAAATGCGGACAGCAAGGTCAGTGAACAATTAGGAGTAAGGAACGGACGAGTGCCTACTTTTTATGTTGGAGGGTTCCTGGAGAAATTGTAGCCACTGGCAGTGACCGAGTGTGGAAATGTGTTGATCAGGAGAAAACGGTTGTCCCTCAGAGTAAAACTAAGTGGCACGGAAAAATATTTGTAGAAATAAAATTTAAAATACGTAATGGTATTAGTGTGTTGTGTCATGCATGCTATTTTATAAGATAAGGAATTATGAGTAACACATAGCCGATGAAGATTTTTTTTTTGTTGTGCGGTAAAATTGTTGTTGTTTTCTCCATGCATGTTGATGTTTGATGTAATGTCGGGACCATGTGTGCAATGTTCTTGAATTTTTTTTGGTATGATTGTATTGTTGGTGTAAATTGCCTTCCTAGTCTCCAGGTAAGTGACCTGTGGAGCGGAAAACTTGTGAATTGGTCATTGGAATCCATGCGAATGTATTGCTGGTGTGACCAGGGTCACGTTGGTTTGTGACCAGGATTTTTGGACCAAGACGTTGGTCCAGTTGTGTTTTGATTTTGTCAAGAAATTGTAGATGGCCCTGCAGTGTTTTTTGTTGAAAACTTGTAAATGTAATTTTGATGTATACATGGGGGGAATCAGAAAACCGCGCAGAAAGAGAGAATAGAATTGGAAGTAATTTAGAAAGTACCAGAATGCGGTAGAGCCTCGAAATGGAGAGGCAAGTAAAAAGTAAATTCATAATTAAGTATGAATTTAAAATGCATGATTATGTTAATATCATACTTTTTAAATAATACAAACAGCCCATTCTTACTATATTAAATAGTACCATTTGGATAGATCAACTTTGAATTCATGTTAGCTGCCCTTACTGAAAAAGTGGGATATACAATACCCCTTTCAAAATGCTTTCGCAAATTTGACTTTTACTATTTTTCAAATATACACGCGCGTCACCACGTCCTTGCACTAAGCCAGTGGATTGACTTCCATCAGCCAATTCCACGAAGTGATTCTCAGATTGAAAATTGGGGTCCCAACTGATAAATTTAGTTTTATCGTTGATGACATGTTGAGTGCCCCGCAATCAACGCTTTATGTGCTACATATCCAGCAGAAAAGAAATATGTCTTGACCAATCATAGGACATATGGCCCTTTTTCTGACAAGTTTTTGTTGGCGACTTCTTGGTATCCTTCCAATGTCTGCCCTGATAATTTTGGTAGTTGGTATATCTAGTTGATCTGTCCTCATAGCGAGGGTTGATTTTACCCTTTTGAATTGGGTCTTTAGTTGTATAGTTCTATTTTTTGGTTCCCCAGAGTACATACTTTCTGTCTCCTCATAACTACGAAGACTGACTTTGAATTCCGTAAACGTCATAGTCTTATCCCTTTGGGTTATTACTGTTGCAAAGGGTTTGAAATTTGAAGGCAGGCCCTTCAATACCATAGCGATCAACAATCCATCGCTTACAATCTCCCCGGCATCCCTTAATGAGCTAGCAATGCTCTCAGTTTGGATTATGTAATCAGTAATTGATTCATAATCGTTTCTACTTAACGAACTTAGTTGTCGATACAATCCCACAATTCTTGGTTTGCCTTTTGACAAATAGTGGGTCCTTAATATTTCCATTGCTTTTCTACCATTATCACGAGCTTCTCGCATTACGAGTGAGAGACTTCGATCATCCAAGCATTGTATTAATTCTGCGTATATTGCAGCATTTTTATCTACGAAAACTGGGTCCTCCGGGTGGTCAGATGTGCATTGATTATATCATGGAGTTGAAGGATTCGAAGGTATCCATTGAACTTAGTTTCCCAAATTTCGAAGCTGTCATCATTGCCATTGAAAAAGATCGTGCGCGTCTGGGCCCATAACCTGTTGAGTATCTGGCAGCCATCCTTCGTTCCAGATGTAATGAATAAGTAAGCAAGCCAGTAAGAATCCAGTGTTAACGTATTCCTTGTAAGTCCTTCGTCCGAGATAATCCAAGTATCAAAAGCTCCGAATATGGTCTCTATTAATACAGCAGAAGCATCAGCAGCAGTGCCAGTGATTGGACAATAGAAATCCTTCTCAGGTCACGTGTTTATAGGCGAGTCTACAAATAGGAGTGACCATTTACCTGATGCCTTATATTAAAAAAAATCCAACAATTATTAGATTCCTAATATTTATGTACAGTAGTGTAGAAATCAAAATGGCTGTTATAAGTTGCAGCCGGTGGCCTTGAAGGATGAGTGACAAGGCTTGACCTGTCCTGATCCTCCTTCCGGTGGATACCGTGAGAATCGGTGGAGAAGACCCTCTTCCGGTTTAGATTAGAAATAGATTTTTAGTCAGTCGGCCAAAAACCACGACGGTGGTAAGTCCTGTTATGCACGCTCCGACTCAATCTGCGCAGGTAGTCTGGTGGGGATTTCCGAGTAAAATATGATCTAAGTAAATCGAAGTCTTGTGTTATTATCTAAAAACTACCAATGACACAGGGCTTCTGATAAAGATAAATCTCTAATGGAAGACCAGACACGAAGTCCCCAAGACGAAGTCCAGACGCTAGAAGAAGAACCTAAGATAGAAAAGATGAACAGAAGAAGAAAAGAAGTAAGAAAGTAAGGAAAGAGGTATACAACATTTGGACTCGGGTCGCTGAATCCATTTCGACGACGACAACAAACGTCACGCAAAGCATGCTTCCAATAGACAATGTTTTGAACGCATGGTTTTTCTGATAAATAAAGTAAATAAAAGTAAAGTCATCAGGGTGGCCTAAAGTCGGTATCAGCCAGACAGCAAGGGAGTATATCCTCTTTTCACTCGCGCTAGACCAAGGAGATTGTTTATTAGCGTTTGAAGTGGGGCGCCACACCTACCCACAGCTCATCCCTTTACCGCACAGATCCCTGTGTTACTAATACGCTGAGTTGCCGAGGGCCTGTATCGAACCAGGAACCTTGTGGTTCCCCAGGATGCTCTACCGACTGAGCTAGGTCTGTTTAAAACTTATTGGTATTCAATAGGAATTATTGATGCCATATAACTGTAAATCATTTTTACTAAAAGTAGTTCCCTGAAATTATAATTCTTTACTAAGAAGTATTATTAGTTACTTTAAAATATATGTATGTGTGCAAACAAAATGACTATTATTAGATAGAAATAATTACTTGAAACCATATAATTATTAGTATTAGAAAGATATGCTTGAAACCATAAAACTGTGCCTAAATTATTTGTATTCTTTGATTTTTGCAGTAAAGTGAGGAGCAGATGGTAGGTGTGTCGCTCCACCTCTGACACAAAAACAATCTGCATGGTCTAGTGAAAATGGGATAGACTTCATTTGCTGTCTGATTGATACCGACAATAAGCTTCTCCGTTGACTTTACTTTTACTTTATATATAATTGGAAATTATTTGTATTAAGAATGGTTACTTAAAGCTATAATTATTTACTACGGATTATTGTTAGTTACTTGGCACCATACAACTGTATGCAAACAAATGACTTTTATTGATAGAAATAATTAACTGAAACTTATATAACTATTGGTGTTAGATACGAATAAGTTATATCTTATAACTGTGTGCAAAACCTATTAAGAAATAACTTTTAAAATCACTCAATCAATCAATATGGAAGTACTGATATTAATGTTATAGTTATTTACTAACTTTAGCTTAAGTGCGACACAAGGCCAGAAGTATGGGGCGCTTAATGGAAATGGAACTTGTTAAGTTTTTAAATGCCATCCTTGGCCAGTTGAAAAGGGCTTAGAGTAAGTAAGTCCTGAGTTATGGAATCCTTTGGTAAGTGAATAAGTCCTATCCTGCGTAGTGTTCAAAGCAGTTATGCGTAGTTATGACCAGAACAGCCGGTATAAATATTATATCAGCAGCAGAGTACTGCCAGTGATTGACCAAGAGTTTAATGACATGGTTCTCGACGAGTCTATAAATAAAAGAGAATATCTAGCACACACCTTATATCCTAAATAAGTCAACACACCCCCTATTTTGGCATATAAGGTGGGCTGTTCCACTCAGAAATATTAAATCATTTCATTCAGAAATATTAAGATTATAATAATTTCATTCAGAAATATTAAAATTTATAGTAATATTATTTTTGTTTTATTACTTCTAATCCTATTTTTATTAATCCTAATCCCAAATAAGTCAACAGAACTCACTAACAAGGGTTTGCGAATATATTACTCAAAAAGAGAAAGACTATGTTGCATCGCGATTAATTTTCTTTTGTCTATACTTGAACCCCGACGAGTGACGTTGCTGGAAATAGGCAACTACAGGATTTCAGGTATTGATTTTGTGTTAATAAATATTGTGTCGCTAGATAAATAATTGTCAAGCATTTTTTTTTATATATTGAAGTAAAGTGGGTGGGACTTTTTTCAGCAGGGGTATTATTTACACAACATTATGTGTAAACTTTATGCTGATTCATTTCTATAGGTTGACGTCAATATGGACTACTTTTTTATTGGCTAGTTTTGGCTAGTTTTTCTTTATTTTATTTTCATTTCACTCAGACGATGTGTTTCCTATTTATGTTAATGGGATATTCAACTTAAACAGATTTATTTCAGTCAGATAGGATCCTAACGAGTACTATTGGAGTAATGGCAATGAAGGGATACTCCACATTCCCCAGATTTCCAGAACTTGAGCCTCACCATTAGATGCAGTTTTGGTGTAGATAAGAGTAAGTTTCAGTTATTTGTTTAATTTTTTTTTAAACTGAACAGTTCGTCCCCAAAATTGTATCTTGGCTATCGGCTGTAAGACGCCATCTTAGTGGTTGGGAAAAGAAAGACTAAAGAAATTTCAAATTATTTGTATTCTTAGATCTGTACGGTAAAGTGGGGAGCTGATGGTAGATGTGTCGCTCCACTTCAGACGCAAAAACAATCTCCCTATTCTAGTGCAAATGGGATAGACTCCCTCGCTGTCCGGTTGATACCGACAATAACGCAAGTTGAAGAAGCGGTTTTGATTTAAAGGCACAAGGACCGATTGAACGCTGCCATGCTATTCTCATCATTTGGTGGATATTCTGTGATGATTTTTTATTCATTTTAAGGGCATGACAATCTGTCTAGGGTTATTTTATACCTTGAGGTAAGGAAATCGCGTTTTTTATACACGTATATTTACATTTTCTATGTTGTTGTTTCTTAAGGTTTTTTTCTTTTTCTTTTTTTGTTTGTTTGCTTTTTGTTTGTTTGTTTTTATTACTCGAATACGAATAACGTTTAAACATACATATTTGATCCACAGAGGGAATTCCAACAGGTAAGACCCCTCCGGGTTAAAGAGGACCTTTGGAGTTATGGAAATGAAGGGGTACTCCACACCTTCATATGTAGTTATCCAGGACACAGTAGGGGGATATTTTTGTTAATTCTTTTAAAATCTAGAATTGAATAGCAATGACTTTACTATGTTTTTATTTACTTATTTATGTTTTTCAGATCGAACATTTTTCGAATTGAAGTTTTTTTATCTAACTGCAGTTAGCGATCTTTCAGTTATTGTAAGTATTATTAAGACTTTCATATAAGTTTTTTCCCCTCATTCTTTTTCAATCATGTTTGCTTTTAATTGGATATGTACTATTCTTTCATATCTTACAATATATATCATGACTAGCAGGACCTGTGGATATACGACAATATGATAATTTAGCTATTACAATATTTAATATACCACAATATGATGATTTTAAAAAAAACAAAGATTTAGAAAACGTATACTTTCATCTTTACGGATGGTCAAGTTTGTTTTTTAATAATGTACTCACTGATTCAAAAATAAATGCAATCCACTGTAATTCATTTTTATTCTTAGTTAGACCAGCTAAAGCAGGTGCTGGTGCCTGATGTCCAAATAGTCTGATGGTACCTGGAAAATTCTGACACCCAGGAAAGGCAGATAAGTATATTTTAATATATTTGACATAACTGCAATATGATAAAGAAAAAATAGAAAGAAAAAGGAACACTGGTTGAAATCACTAGCATTTACTAATAATCAGTATTTTTCATGTTACATGAATTGATTTGTATGGGAGATACAATTTTAGAAATGTAATCTTTTTAGTCAAGGTTAAAAGCACGGTTAGGGTAACCCGAAGCCAAATATATGTAGACCGTATTTTTTCGATGCGGGTATCATTGGGGAATAAGTAAAAATTGGGTAAACAGTCATGTGTGTGTGTGTGTCTGGCTGATTGAATTCATATATGTGTGTTGGCCTGTGCAGTGTGTGTGTGTGTGTGTGTGTGTGTGTAAGACTAATTCATTAATTCCCTGATCTCGTAACATGGTTTTGTGTGTGGTAGTGCTACTTATGTAACGTGTCTTGGGCAGTGATAAGCTGACAGAACCCATCCCTCTCCAAGTTTGCAACTGATTTGAATTCAAAGTTTCTCTTTACCTAGACAGGTCACCATAGCCAAAAACGAGAGTATCAATTATATTTATTGCTATTCCATTCTGACTCTATTTTCCTTCATCAGTCGATCGGAAAGTTCGATGAAAAGCGGCATCGAAACAAGAAGAAAGAAAAATTACTCAGATATGAATAACTGACCTAAATGACCTTCCAGACATTATTGTTATCAACAAAGCTTGAACTAAAATCTAAAATTGTATGTAGGTCTATTTGTCCCTATTCATTTACGAATATATCATGGGTGCTGGTCCTAGTTAACTCGACTGCACACAGGACCTTTGATGAAATATAGATTGATTCTTTCACTGGTCTTGTAACCTAGTTTTTCGATGTGGGAACGCTACTTACATAATGTGTCTTGGATGAGCTGATTTATCGGCAATTACAGTTCTTAAAAATGTAATCTTTTTAGTCAAGGTTAAACACACGCTTAGGGTAACCCGAAGCCAAATATATGTAGACCGTAGCCATAGCATTACAACTGGTTTGAATTCAAAATGTTCCTTTTCCTAGATTGATTATCATATCAAGGTTAAAAAGCTCAATCTGCCCTACTATTTACCCATAGCTACACGGAGAACAGTTTGATTTCTACCTTTCTCAAAGTTATTAGCGCTATGTAAAATACAAATAGCCTCTTCCAGGATTTAAACTTGGGTAGCCGCTTACTACGACACTAGCCGTTACGCCACAAGCACTTCCATATTAGGTAAATACTGAAATGCTAAATATCAATATTTCTATAGGTCGTCTTAATCATCAATTTTTTTATATCTTAGCTACTTTTTATTGCATATACAATATGCAGTTTAGTTTCCTCGCCAGGACACACCCTTTTCTTTGGGGGTGGACCTTTTTACACGCAATTATATGTTATCAAGTATTCCTATCGAATACAAAATATTTGCACACAGTTTCATAGTATCGAGCATTTATATCTAATAGTAATAATTTATTCCCAATTTTATTGTTTCATGTAATTATATCTATTTAATCATTTGTTTGGACACAGTTATATGGTTTCAAGTCATCATCATCATCATGTCGCGCAATTAGCACGGATATCCATGACAATCTCTTGCCAACCTTCCCTATCACTCATTGCACCTGGGAGGTCCTCTGCGGAGCATCCAGTATCCTCGCATATTTGGTCAATGTAGGTCCTTGCTGGGCGCCCCACACTTGCATGTCCATGTGTTGGCTTCCACAGGAGAACGTCGCTTATGAGCTCGTCCTTGCTTCTCCAACAGTGTCCTGCATGCCTTGTCCGTCTCACTCGGATAGTTTGTGAGATGGGGGGCAAGTGACCGTACAGTTGTCTCCTCGTGGGGTGCTGCTTCCACGATTTGTTCAAGACTGCACGTAGCATTCTTGTGCAGCTTCCATCTAGCTTATTTTCAATACGCTTCGTTAGGGTCCATGTGGTGCATCCATATAGCAGCACTGATACAACCACAGCCTGGAAGAACCGTCTCTTTAGTTTGTCAGGGAGATCGGACCTCCATACGACTGATAATTTGTTTGTGGCCGCCCATGCCTTTGCTATTCGTGTATTAACATCACCTAATAATAATTCTTAGTAAACAATTATAGCTTCAAGTAACTATTCTTGATACAAATAATTTACATTTATGTAGCTTCAAGTATCTCTATTGAATACGAATAATTTTTAAAAAGAACTATTTTACACATAGTTGTGCTCCAAACAGATACTGGCACTTCGAGTCAAAGTGGACCTGGTAGTAATGGCAATTAAAGGGTATTCCATAACCACCAGATCTCCAGAAATGGAGCCTCACCATCGCATGCAGTTTATTGTTTGGTTTGATTTTATGGCATGTCAATTCTTGTTGGGCTATTTTATGCCGAAGGCATTTTGATTTTTTCATTCTTGATGGGTATTCAATTTTTTTAATTTAAACTCATTTTAACTCATTTTTTTCTATTTACCCCATAGATGGGACCCTAACATGCACCACTACTCAGAGTCAGAGTGAACCTGGTAGTAATGGTGATGAATGGATACTCTATACTCAGAATTGGAACTTCATTAAACGCTGATCAACGTCATCTCCTGGACACTAAGACCCTCAACTACCGCTTTCTAGCACATATATGATAAAAAAATATTTGGGGGTTTGTCGTAAGGGCAATAGGATTAGGGCAATCATATAGGTGCTAGGGCTTGGCGTGACCAACTGATTAATTTAACCTCTTTGGCCTCCCGTCTAGGCCAAATAAAGGCCAAGTTGGACTATTGCATATTATGGACGGCTCAGCCACTAGGATTCCGTCCTTAAGTATCATGGGTCGCTACCCACGGCCAACAGAGTGCCCCATTGGGGGGATTTTACCTCTCTGTAGAGGTGTAGTCGTTTTATTCTACAGCCACTGCCGACAGGGCGGTTAGATGCAGTTTAGTGTCATACCCCGGCCAAAGAAAATTGATCGAGAGATTATCTAATTGTACAGATTTTTTTAAAGTAGTACCAACGATGAAAATAGTAGTTTAGATAATTCCTTAAATAATGAAAATTGTTCATTTCAGAATGTTAGATTAAGCTAGACATTTCAGAGATGGATAAATAGATTGATTGATAGAACACATTGAGATAAAATGAGTGATTGAACAGAATGAGATATATAAATAGATAGATAGACCGAAGAGACTAATAGGTTATTAGAAGAAGGGTAACAATCTGCGTGTTGTTTTTAAAACAAAACCAATGTTGGTACCCAATGGCAAGGATGTTCTCTCCCCTCCCCATAATAACTCTTTAATTTATGCATACAAATGTATTTGCGGTTTGCAATACATAGGAAGAACAAACCAGCGATTGGATGCCCGAATTAAGCAACATGTTCCCACGAAGATTAGAAATGGAATCGTCGGTCCGAACGATGTACTAAGGAATACGTATGGTTTCTCTATAGACGAGCACCTCATAAATAACCCCAATTGCGCCAACTCATTTACTGGGAAGTTGAGAGCAAGTCACACTCTTTTTACCACCTCAAAATTTTGGAAACATTGTATATTCTGACCAATAAGCCTGCTCTTTGTAAACAAAGAAAGGGCTTACTTGGTTTGAATATGATCAATCTTTAGATCTTCCCCCCCCCCTTTTAGGTAAAGAAAAGAAATTGTTCTTTTCTTCTTTTTTATTTTCTTACTCGTCCCATTTACCGGTTATTCTATTATCCTCGATATTTAGCTCTGTTGAGCGAGGATCGAAACTAGTCAGAATGCAACTCGTTTTTATTTTCCCTTTATCCCCCCCACTGTTGTACAAAAAACATAATATTTTGTTTCTCCATACAATGAATCTTTTAGGTCTTTATAAAGCATTAATAAAATTCTGTACTCCCCCCCCCAAAAAAAAATATATATATATATATATATATATATATATATATATATATATTGGTTTGGAGGTTGATTTTGAAGGCTATCACAATGCAGGTGTAAAGAATAAGGTAACAATGGTATTGTGTGTTAACCTGTATTTTATTCTTGAATTTTCGATCTTTTTCAGAAGATCATTGGAACTGGAGTCGTCTTCTTATGGCATTTCTAGTTAATTCTAAGCAAATTATAAAACTCTCTTATATATATATATATATATATATATATATATATATATATATATATATATAGAGAGAGAGAGAGAGAGAGAGAGAGAGAGAGAGAGGGAGATGAACAGACACATAGAACGGAAATAGATAGATAGATAGATAGATCGAACAGTCCGATATATATATATATATATATATATATATATATATATATATATATATATATATATATATATATTGATTTGTAGGGGTTTCGCCTATGCTTCGTATATTTGTTGTTTGAGTTAATGACCAGTGTTAATGTTACATAATTCGTGGGTTGCCTACGAATTATAACTGTAGTGTAGTAAGATTTAAATGATGGTATTTTAAATGGAAACTTACCATCATAGCATAACCGTTATAGAAGTGATTGTCAAACACTTTACTGGCCTAGTTGCTGATTTCTCATTGGCCAAAGGCAAAATGCGTGAAGGGAAAAAGAAAATTTGGTGGTCCGTCGAAGACGTGATGGTCGTCTGTTCCCCGGTAAGCCATTTTCTTCCCGCGCAGTTGATCCCTTTTCGGCTTCAGTTTTAATAAAGATATCTGAGAAAAATAAATCAAGACTTGCATTCATTATTAAATAAAACAAAGGAAATGAGCACAGACAAGCGGAGCCCAGCACAACAGAATACCTTATCAACCAGAGGAAGAAATCGCCCAAAAGAAGATGGCGAAATAGAACCCTCCTATGAACTCTCTCCTCTCGCCATTTATACCCGATACAAAAGGGGTATATAACATTAAAAACAAAACTATATGGGTATTAGTAAAAATGATTAACTTAAAACAATACAAAAACGGTCGGTGAGTGCATCGAACATCATGTTGTGCTAAAACAACAAAGATAAGGAAAATAATTCGAATAATTCGTGGGATAATGAGATGCAAAGAAAGGTGGAGAGCTAACCGGTTGAAACGCAGTGATTGAAACCACAGAGGGTGACACTTCATTAATTTTTAACTAGCAAATATATGCACCAAAGGTTCATTGTGCAGTGCCTGCGGCGCCCCATTGAGGAGGAATACCGACGGGATCAACGCATTTTTGCACCCGCCAACCAAGAGCTTCGGTTCGTGGGTGGTCCCACATTAATTGGGCATTGTGTCTAACCCGTACACGTGGGGTATGTCGTAAATATCTAATATGTAGATAAGGCCGACAGTATTAATAATTTAAAACAATTTTATTAATAATTGAGGTTTAAATAAGAATAAACTCATGGAGAATGTTACGTAAAATATCAAGGGAATTGTGACTTGAGAAGTAAGTTTCGGTTACGGACAGACAAACATTCATTCTCCATTAAAATAAGATTTAAAAGTAAAAAGAATTTCTCGAGCTATGCTGAGCAGATGATGATTGAAGATAACAATCGAAATATAAAAAGAAATTCCCCCAACTTGTAATAACATCTTCTCCTACACATGTTCACTCTGCTTAAACACCAAGATAAAAGTAAAGTTGTCGAGGTGGCCTAATGTTGTTATCAGCCTTACAGCGAGGGAGTCTATCGTATTTTCGCTTGCGATAGACCAAGAAGATTATTTTAGCATTTGAGGTGGAGCACTACACCTATCCTCAGCCACTCTCTTTACTACACAGATCCCTGTGCTACTCATACGCTGAGGTGGCGAGGGTCGGTATCCTAGCGATTCCTAGGCTGAGCTAAACCGTTCCCTATTCGCTTCTAAATACAGGTGTGAAACTCATTTGTTAACTGACTGACTGTCATAACAATTGGGGTACTGTCAGGATCTTTTGAAAATCAGAAGTAACAAAGTTATTCGCATTAATAGAAATACGAGACCCCGTTGCCGAAAACACCGTGAGATACAAAGGGAACTATATATGCAAAACTGTTTGGAAAAAATTACACCTCAGCAGAAATCGATAAAAGAAATCTCCTGCCTTTAATATATTTACCAACCCTACCGCACGTGAAAGTAGTTCTCTGACAAGATAGTAGTTATAGCTAATAAAATGAACACATTTCCATAACAGAACGATAAAATATTGATAGCGTGCTATAAGTAAATATGCCTACTCGAGATTTCAGAGAACACGCCCACTTAATACAACTGGACTCGCCGATTCTTTTTTTCTTGCTGTTATGATGATTGCAAAAGAATGCACAGACAGCGTATGATTTATGCAAATTTCGAGATTAATGCCCAAACAAATAACAAAAGTACCTACTATTGAAATATAAGCCAGAATGTGTGATTATTACATAGATAGATAGATAGATAGATAGATAGATTGATAGATATGAACAGACTGGTGTAAATAGATAGGTAGATACGAACAGATTGAGATAGATATAAATTGGATGATAGATAGATATAGATTGGATAAGATAGATAGATACATAGATAGATATGAATGATTTAGATGTCGGCAGATTTATATCGATACTAAAATAATTTTCCCATAAATATCTAAATAAATATTTTTAGATAAATATTTTAAATAAATATTTTTGAATAAATATTTCTAAAGAAATATTTTGAAAGAAATATTTTAAAGAAATATTTTAAAGAAATATTTTTAGATGAATATTTCCCATTAATATTTAAATAAATATTTCCCATAAATACTTATCTCACAAATACTAGAACTTTTTGTTTTCATTCAATCAAAACGTATATCATTAGGTATAATTTATTACCAAACTCTACAGTACTAAAACCCTGTAACTAATATCAATATCTAGAAGTCCAAACATAATTATATCTCTTATATATTCATTCAAATTTTACTTTTTGTTACAAAGTTGTTGCAATTTTATATTTGGTTTGTTGGTTGGTTAGTTGGTGGTTTTTATGGCACATCAACAGTTTAAAGGTTTTCTCCTCCAATTATATACGGTATGAAAAATATATCTTTAATCATTTTAAAGATGTAAACTGGTAATTATTTAGTTCCAGTATGAATGTTTCAAAGAGCTGATGCTTTAATTGTAAGCAATTCCATGGTTTTAAGTACTACTAATGATAATTTATTTAAAGAAATTACATCTTCAAATAACAATTATATCTTCAAGAACTTATTCTTGGTTAAATCGAACTTAACGGACCTAAATTCCACCATCTTATGTCAACCCACCGAAAGAAAAAAAAAACGAATTTAATGAACTTTTCAGTGTTGATATATTAATAAATAAAAGATATAAGGTACCAGTTATTTTATTTAAAACCTTTTACATTTTTTCAGGTCAGTTAACTTTGAACCACGTATCTTTGAGGCGTAACCCAGATTTTCAAAGATACTTGATTCAAAGTTAACTGAGCTGAAAAAATGTAAAAGTTTTAAATAAAATAACTGGTGCATTATATCTGTTATTCATGAATATATCAACACTGATATTCATATTCATTAAATTCGGTTAATTCCCTGATTTTTGGTATTTTTTTCTTTCGGCTGGGTAACATACGATAGTGGAATTTGGGTCAGTTAAGTTCGATTTGACTCTATTCTTAATGCTGATTGGTTGATTGCTTGGTTGGTTTTTACTGCATGTTAACCCTTGGGTTACTTTATGCCGATGACGGTTTTGTTTTATAAATTCTTGTTGGGCATTCAATTTTTAAACTCATTTTTATCTATTTACTCCATAGATAGTACCCTAACAGGTATTAAAACTCCGGGTCAGTGTAGACCTGGGAGTAATGGCAATGAAAGAGTACTCCACACTCCCCAGAGCTCCAGAATTGGAACCTCACCACTAGATGCAGTTTAACGTTATACCGATGGCACTAAGACCCTCAGCAACCGTCTTCTCACACATACATGATAAAAAGAATAGGGAATTTGCCATAAAATCAATAGGGTCAGAAAAATCATATAGGTGCTACGGCTTGACGTGATCAGCCGATTGATTGGAGAAGGCCTCTGCGACCGCCGGTCTAGTCCAAGCAAGGACCAAAATGAGCATAGTATGACATGGACTGCTCAGTCACCAGGATTCCGTCCTTAAGTATCGTGAGTCGGCACCCCAGGCCAACAGCTGGTTTCATTGGGGAAGGGAACTTTACCCCTCTGCAGAGGTGCCGTCGGCATATTCTACAGCCACAGTGGACGTGACGGTAAACTATTCTTAAAGCAAATAATTTGCGCACAGGTATATGATTTCCAATATTACTATCTCATACTGATAACTTCAGGTAACTATTCCTATTTCATAATTATTATTTGTCTAGAGTCAATCATATAATTTCAAGTATTCCTATCTAATACTAATAACTTTCAAACAGATCTATTTGAACCTTAGTTGGGACTCTAACAGATAGTGACGCCCTGGGCCAGGGTGGATCTGGGAGTAATGTCAACGAAAGTGTGTCTCAATAACTTGAGCATCACCAGCGGATGCAGTTAGTATCATACTAATTCCCTAGAAAATGTTTAAGAAGTGTATTCATTAAGGGCGATGATATATACATATATACATACATACATACATACATACTGATAGATAGATAGATAGATAGATAGATAAGCATTTGCTATTTGAGATTGGGCGTCGTCAGGTGAAACTAGTGGTCAATTGACTGACGTAGGAAAAATATTTCTGTCCTAATACGTTATTCAACCAAGCCAAAATGCTCGATGTTGCGTAATAACATATTGCCAAACTTCCATTCATTCGTAATAAATGAATAAAAAAGTAATATTTGAATACAATCAGACACAAAGAATATCTTTTCCTCAAGTAGACTCCATTCAGGTTGAGATATTAAAATATGTCCCATGCTTATAGATATCAATAAATTTACATTAATGTGAATTCATATCTGTCTGAATGTATATGTCAATAGGTATATATATATATATATATATATATATATATATATATATATATATATATATATATATAGAGAGAGAGAGAGAGAGAGAGAGAGAGAGATGTAAGGTATCCAAAACTTGGTAGTAAGGGATGATTCTATATGTGATTTCTAAGACAGACTGTATTATTGTTGTATGATCCAGTATGTATAAATACAGTGCATCTTTAAATCACTACAGAGAGCTCAATGTATTATAATCCTTTTAGATTATATACAGAGCAATATTTATCTTTGAAATAAAGGAAAAATTGATGATTATCCATCTGATGAGCCTTGATTTTGAGTAGCTTTGTTAAATCAACTTAGATTTATAAAGACCACAATTTTGGTCGAAATAAATTTATTATGGAATAATGGTGTTGAGTTTTTCCTTCCTTTCAAATATATATTATATATATATATATATATATATATATATATATATATCCCTCCACATGAGCAGGATGTGATACAAGGTCAATTTCTTAAGCGAAGTTTAACTGGCTTGAATTCAGAGTTTTCCTTCTCCTAGACTGGTTACATAGCCATGGTTAAAAAGCCCAATCCGTCCTACTACACTGGTTTACAAAAACATATTTTTTGTCTGAAGCAAGAATGTGAATAGGTGTTTTTTTACTAATTCGGGTGCGCTGAATTCAAATCTATAAACAGTTTTGCTCTATCACCTCTAGTTTTCTGTCTTTTAAATAGTCTAATTTTAGTATATACAAAGTATATACGTGCTTATTTCAACAGTTGCAGCAGCTTATTACAGATAAAACAAGATAGATAAAGAAATTGACTGAATAAAGATACTTGGAAGGCATTTCTTCATCTGATGAGGAAAGAAGATTCTTATTTACTGGAGGTGTTGTGACAGGAAGATCATCTGAATGGGGAACGGGTCTCATAGCAGATGGGTGGTTGGGATATTTGATCTTTTTTCTAGAAGATGCATTGAAACCAGTTATATTTGTTAGACAAAAATAACAATCATCTGCATGGCTTCGTGGCTCTCTCCAAACCATCGGAACTCCAAAGTTGAAAGCCGCTTTCTTGCCATTAAACCATGCAGTTAGTCCATTGTAGCAGGGTTTACAACAGATGTGTGGAGCCCAAGATTTGTCCTGATCACCAATTTCACAGTCAAAATAATGAAAGTAGGCAGTTCTGAGGAGAGAAGTGATGGTTCGACGCTGTGCAACTGACGTAGCAGAAAGAATTGGCCTTGTTGAGGCATCCTCGATGTTTTGACGAGCTTGAAGCCATTGGAGAATATTAAAAAAAACAAAGTAAAATTAAATCATATGTAAGGCAATAAAATGTGCGTCATTGGAAATTGTAATACAAATATATACCCAAAAGATTGTGTAACACAATTGTCGCGGGACATCTTCCCCCTGCGCTGCGAGGGACGACAACCTCCTGCGCTGACTGCCAGTGCATTACTGGCTGTTGAGACGTGTTGGCTATGCTTAACTGCCAAAATCCGTCTTGATATATAGCTATATATATATAATGTAATGCTATCACTTACATTTATTGCATAATAACTAAAAAAGAAGAAAATATTAGAAATTAACCCTGAATGCATATACGCCTTTATGTACAGTATGTGTACAAAATGTACAGTATGCATATCTAAAAGACTAGAGGTGATGAGTAAAAACGGATATCAAATCTGAATTCAGCACCCCCAAATTAGGTTAAAACAGCTATTTTGTGCTTGCCTCAATTTCTTTGTAAACCAGTGCTATTAGCCTATACTTGGTGGGAGAGTAGTTGGATTCATGTCTTTCCCCAGGTTATGTGAAATGCAAACAGCTTCGTCAAGGATTTGAACTCGGATCAACGAGTCCATATCCTACGACTCTAACCATTACACCATGCACCTCCAATATACATATAAGCCAAATTACTTACCACTAAATTAAAAATAGTGGACCGTGTGGAAAAGAAAATCACCAAAAAAGTTATACATTGCTTTAAAGGATCACAAGGATGATTTTATTAACAACCCAACGTGTAGACTATTGAAGCCTACTATAATACGGCGAGTACTTTTGTGGGCGTCAACTAATTTTTAGCGAAATAGGAAAGTGTAGAAGTTATTTTTTTATTTAAAGTAAATGGATTTGTTAAGATGCAAAAATCAAAATATTATATAAGTTCTGATTTTGATTCTTGTGTTTATAGATAGAAGAAAAGGTCACAGGAGTGACCTAAAGTTGACATGTTTACCGGGGCTGTCAAATAAATTATATGTTTTGGGGGCTGACCTTATTCCGATGACAAAAATAGCTACAATTTTTTTATAAAACAGATGCCCTGAATTGTAACCATTCATTCAGAGACCGGATCGCCAAAAACGAAGTTTGTCACAGGGTCACGGGGCTTCTTCAGAATTGCTGAAATAAGAAAATTGCCACTAGAAGAAATAGACCTTGCCACCAATGATAACTCAGATAAAGAACTAAGTCCACATTTGCTGAGTCGCTCAATGCTAATTAGCATAGAACAAAACGCCAGACTAAGCTCCTCACCGTATCTTTTCTCTCCGACCATGTGTGCATTATATATTCATCCATTATATATCATAATAAAACCGTTGTTATCGTTAACGGTGTGTTATCTCATTTCCACCAATTTCTCAACTGTCACAAAGACGCTTCGACCAAGTTGCATCGATCCCAGTTCTGCGGGTCAAGGAACACGACGTGGGCATAGAGGGCATCGAAAGAGCAGCTGGTGGGAGACACATGCGGTACTCACGGAACTGATTCATCTTATCAAGTACCTCAGTACTAAAACAGAAATGGGTAAAATTATTAAAACAATTTTACATGATATTTGTGCCACATTAAGAACTGCTTTAAACATAAATCAATGGCGCATCACTAAATACTGTACCCAGTGGTTTAACAGTTTTAATAAATAAATGATAAAAATATCTATTTAGGCTCCACATAAAATACCTTAAAAAATGTTACTGTAACCTTAAGACTAGCTTTACGAATATAAGATATATGCACAGAACAGCTCTTTCTAAATATATCAGGGATATTAAAAATAAATACAGCATAGACCCTATTATAAAGTTAGAAATTGTTAAAAGTTCACATAATTATAGACCGGGTAATAAATTTTGTCTTTTATGTTTGGAGGAGAAATTAGCTAGCGCCACCTATTCCAAATCCAAATAATTATTAAACCAAAGATCGGAAATTTTTAACGTATGTAGACACCAACGTAAATGGCGTCTCGATAGTTAAAAATAAACTGCTGGAGTGACAGTTAAAAATCAAAACAAACGCAACGTTCCTACTGCTCACTATGGAAATACGATAGTGTATTTTGTTTACATCCGTTTGGTTTTAATTAATTTTAAATAATTCCACGCAGAATAGTCCTAACGATCCGCCGGAGAAACTCGAGTAGGCTTACTCTGACTGTCTCTCTATCGGTTTTCTAAACCAGCTCGTCAAATGTATTGAGCACTTTTATATTCATTCATAATTACGAATAGTGCTCAATATCTGTGATAGAGCTACAATATAATAATACTTAATAGATGTATATTAGTTGGTGTGTGTATATCTAATTACCGGGATATTTTTTACCTGTGATCCACTGGTCTTATCAAGCAGAATAAAGACTTTTTGAAAAACTGAAAAGTATGCTTAAATATATTTTACGTTGGGATGTTGATTTTAAATCTATTTAGAATATTTTAAACACTAAAAATAGTGAACTTATATAAGTTGTATATAGATTAGAAGGAAAGGTTTATACAGTAAAGTATTTAGAAGAGTGTCTCATTTTTTTTTCTTCGAATCCGTACCGAAATTTTATATATCTGTATGTGTAAATATATAAATATATATAATTTCGGTACGGGCTCGATCAAAAAATGAAACAATCTCCAAGATACCTTACTGTATAGAATTTCTCTTCTAATCTATGTTTAACTTATATAAGTTCACAATTCAACTCATATAATTTCTATATTTTTTTTTAGCGTTTAAAAAATGTTTTAAATAGTTTTTCCAGCAACTCACATACAATATAATCTAATTTTCTACCTTGTACTTTAATCTTAACTTTATAATTTTAATTTTTAACTTAGTCCACCACTGTAGATCTCAACCGGAGAGAGAGACGGACAGAGAGAGACAGGCAAAGAGAGACAGACCAAGAGAGACGGACAGAGAGGTGTATTTAAAAGATGTACCAAGTTGATAAGACAAGTAGGACAAATAACACAAAAACAGAAATGGGTAAAATTATTAAAACAATTTTACATGATATTTGTGCCACATTTTGTTAATTCTTTTTTTAATGTTCTCAACTAATTTCGACATTTATGTCAAGCATGTTTGGGTGTGTTTCAAACTAACCGTGATTGCTGTTATTTTGTTTATTAAGGTGTTTATGTATCAACCCAAAACCGCCTGTTTCGGTGTTTTGAGGATGGTTTAGATTCATATTAAAGACTTTTAATGTCAGTGTTTGGGGATTATTTATCCATTTATCTTCGTGTGTTTCATTTATCGCAGTGATATTATTGATTGGGGGAGGGGCTATTCCTTCTGTAATGAAGAGCTTTGCATCTCTGTCAAAATCGGGACTATTTAAGTAGAAATGTTGTACACTAGCGTAAAAGCCACCCTATTGGGCGGCAATTAAGCTAGTTATTCCCAGAGATATTTCCAAGATATAAAAATAGTTATCGCACAGAAAGATTCGTCGCAAGAAAAATCACGTAAAAAAATCGCTGAAAACAATTGCAGTAATTAAAACTTGTAAATACAAAATTTCATGATTGCGGAACAAGATTTGGCCTGAAATGTGTGTAATTTGCTCACAGAGTCGGACTAATTCCGAAATAGTATGATATGTTGGACTACGGCCTCCAGAAATAAAAAAATGCAACATACTGACATTTGCATTTATTATCTGTGAATTATTAGTTTGTTAGATCTGTAGATTTGAATCTCTCTCTCTCTCTCTCTCTCTCTCTCTCTCTCTCTCTCTCTCTCTCTCTCTCTCTCTCTCTCTCTCTCTCTCGTGTTCCTTTTTACCTGTCGCTCACACATTCGCCTTCACCTTCTTTCTGCCACTCTTTTTCTTTTTTCAAACCTGTTCAGCTTTCATAATCTCTCGTGCTTCTTTTCTCTTCCTCTCTCTCTCCTTCTCTCCTTGTCTGTCTCTCCCCTCTCTTTCTCTCTCTCTCTCTCTCTCTCTCTCTCTCTCTCTCTTTCTCTTTCTCTTTCACTCCTTCTCTCTCTTAAAAAGTGGACTGTGAAAGAATAGCCCAAGGCCGTTAATTGCAAATTCTTGTTTAATTTTTTTTACTCTATAAAGAGTGATAGGTGCTGGAGGCCAATTAAGTAGAATCAGACATGTCTAGATGCCATCTGAACATTAATGATAAATAGATAACAGTCAAAAGATATCATTTGACAGCTTAAACATCTACTCCACCTAGTTGAGACATTTTTATTTCGCGATAAGAAAACCCACAACATAAAATAATTGGACACTATTGAAAAAGAACGTTTCTGAAAAATGAACAATCTAAAACCAATTTTTGGTAAAAAAGATATCTGGACCTACCTTATAACTTATTATAAGGCGCGTAGTGTAATGGTTACCGTCGTAGAAATTGGAAGCGGCGAGACAAGTTCAAATCCAAGAGCACGAATACCCTCGGGAAAAGTATGAATCCAACTATTCTCGCACTAGCTATGGATATATACTTGGGTAGACTGGGCTAATTCACCTTGGTTTGGCAACAATTCTAGAAAAAGGAAAAATCTGAATTCAACTTGTTAAACTGCGTAAAGGAATAGTCGGCAAAATGTAGTGTATTTAATTGCCGGTTTCTTAATAATGATTAATTTATTATCTAGTAGAGGGATCACCAAACTTTTTTCACGGTGAGCCGGATAATTGAAAAAATAACGAGCACGGGCCACATTATTATTGTATTCAATACTTGCTAGCCAGAACAAAAGCTCTGTTAAAAAAGACTGTAATTTTATTAAAAATCTATTATATATTGAAAATATAGGGTTTGCCCTTTCCAAAAATGTTTGTCTAATAACTTTTGACCAATTTGTTGCTTCACATTAGCTCTTTGAAAATTACCTGTGTTTTTTAAGCAGTCGTAACATTTAGTTTTAATTTATCCTACCTAGAGATGGAAATGTCTTTAGCTATCTGATTTTTATCAACGTATGGAAATTTCCCCATGCTAAGAACTGCTGTTTTAGTTTATAAATTTGTTGTCTAAGTTCGTTGTTGTCAGTACAGATTCTTAGTCTAATTGCTAGTGAACAGGGGAGGCTGTCTTTGAGATGTTTGGGTTGAGATGATCTTTAATGGAGATAGTTTTGTGTGCTTGTGGGTTTTGTGTTATTTTTTTTGGTAGTTGTATGTTCTTGTCAATATAATATATATATATATATATATATATATATATATATATATATATATATATATATTCAATAAATGAAGTTTGAGATGGGCAGGGATAGTTTATTTGAATGAGGAGGTGAAGCTTATACTTTGGGTGGGATGTGGCTTAGATGTGGAAATGATTTCTTGGGAAATAGTTGTAAGAGTGTACATATAAAATGAGCAAAAGTAAAAGACTAGAAATAAGGAATAAAGTAACCCAAATAATAATAAGTAAAAAATAGGTAAAAATTAAATAAACAATAAAAGATAAAAATAAAATATAAAAAAATGAAAAATAAAACTTGGTTAAACCACACAGGAAAAGATCATAACTACCGGAAAAAATATATATATGGTATTTGTGGAAAAGGTGACTTATAATATATATACATATAATCGAAAAGTCCTGAGAAGAAATCTTTCTTACGACATATGAGTTCTTTAAAAAAAAACCTGTCGCAGTTTGCAGAGCTCAATGTGTGCTCTTATTGTAAGAATCACAGAGCAGATTTATAAGTAAAAATATAACAAAAGACTTAGAATTTTTGCATTATAGTCTATTTCAAGGAAGCTTAGACAAAGTGTCGAACTCTCCCAAATCATCAGAAGCGAATGATGAATTCTTTATTACTTTTAAGGCATTTGAAAACCGATTTTTTTATTGTCCTGTTACTCTTATCTGTGGGGTAATAAAAAAGATATTTGACCATTTGTTGTCGGTAATTTGTTAGGAATTTCTGTTGGATCAATCTATTCCAGATTTCAACTAAAAGACCACCCCAGTTCATTTAGATTTCATTTATTTATTTGTTTATTTTTTCCTCATATCTTCCTATTTTCTTTAATTTCCTTTTATCTTATTTCATTTCATTTTATTTTTTTATTTTTTTCTAAATTACTTATATATATATAAATGAGGATCCAAGAAAAACTGTTTTATCTACTTACTTACATGCCCGTACACATGCATGTATCCACACACACACACATCAACACATACATGCACATGTACTTGTACATATACATATCCATACATCTACATATCCAAATAAACATACTTGAGATTTATCCAATCATATACATCCACATTCAAACACCCCCACATTCCCCTCTATTCAACACACACACACACACACACACACACACACATACACTCACATGCATATACATATATATACACACATATACACTCACATACATATACATATATATTCACACGCATACACACACATACATACACGGTTTTGCCCATTACCGTTTCAACATTAACAACATTAACATTTTTTCATACTGTGCGTTCATATATTACGGATTTCACGATGCATCTTTGTTTTAGTGGACAGACTTTCATGATTCTACAGGAACATGTTGGGACTTCTTTAGGTTTAGGTCTGGTTGTTATTATGGATTTCATGGATGGCCCACAGGAGTAACTGAGTTTTTTTTTGTATTTCTGTAAATAAAAATTGTATGGTATTTATGTTGGGATGGGAAATGGTTATCTATTAATTCTAAGCATTTTCTGCCTACATTAGTTCAAAGATATAGATTTATGAACCAGATAGTCTTTCTATTCCATATTTTGGATTTATTAGATATGGTTGCGTCTGTTATTTTGTCTTTAAATTAATTAAATTCATGCAGGTCCTTATTGTAGTAGGGAGCAGCTTTCTCAAAATTGTTTTTCTTTGAGGATAGGCTAGAGATTCCGCAGCTAATACTAAGGACTAAGTTTTTAAAAACTAAAGGCGGGTGTCAAGAAACTATATTTATATGTTTTATTTTCTCGTTAGGATTATTGTGGCTTATAGGTTCCGTTTTCTATGTTTGAATTAACACCAAGAAAATTAATATTTTTTAGATTTGTATATATAGTAATCTTAAGGGCCACGTTGTGTAGGTGTGCATTTAAATCTTTACGAAGTTTATCTAATGCATGGTCGCTGTAGTTATGACATAGACACTGCCCATCATCTCCGTAAATCCCGAAGGTGTGTTCTGGAAAATTTACATTTTAATTAGGAGAAATAATCCGATATAATCGCAGATGCTGGTGCTGTCGAGAGAACTCTTCGATTTACATGCAAGGCCTAATGCCTTAAATTGGAGTGATTTTGTGATTGAGGATTGAAAATATATATTTTACCACCCATATATATATATATATATATATATATATATATATATATATATATATATATATATATATACAAATCTTCAGAGACCCAGAATACTATCTACGTGAAAGTCAAGTCGGTCTGATTTTTAACTATTCGATTTTTAATCGTATATTAAGCTATTTTTATTAAGCACTTTTTTTTCGTTTTTGAGCTGTGAACTCCGAAGTATTCAAATTTGGATATTTATTTATTCTTTCTGGATTGTAATCGTCGATTACGATATATATATATATATATATATATATATATATATACTAAACAAAACGTGACCCGTTGAGTCACCCATTGAGCTATGAGTAGATAACTGTGATTAGGGAGAAGTGAGTTATCAAAGTTTTAAAAAAGGAAATATGATTGGAGAATTTTTTTAAAATCATTAAACTCATTTTGTAAAATTTCTAAGAAAGGGAACGTTTGACCTAGTTTAAGCAATGGGCTAGCTGTTATGAACCTTAACATACAAATGTTTCACACTCTATATAAATGACTCTCTTTATACACACAGAGAAACTAACATATATAATGAGGAGGTAATCAAGATATGCATACAGAGGGGAAGTGACTGACAGAATGTGAAATAAGGGACGGTTCAGTTTTTACTTACTTGCAAATTACGATTAATTAGAACCAATTAAAATGGATTTTTTAAAAACATAACTCAATCTGAGAACTAAGGAATAATTTAGTATAAATTTCGTGTCATTAAACTAAACTGTAAAAAAGACTTTAAGAGATAAACATTGACTTGCTCAGCGTTAGTACAATAAAAGATATATACATATATATGTGTGTGTGTGTGTGTGTGCGTGCGTGCGTCTCTCTCTCTCTCTCTCTCTCTCTCTCTCTCTCTCTCTCTCTCTCTCTCTCTCTCTCTCTCTCTGTGGGGTGTGTGCGTATGTGTGTGTGTGTGTGTGTGCGCGCGAGCGCGCGCGTGTGTGTGTGTGTGTGTGTGTGTGTGTGTGTGCGAGAAGTGTTGACATGCTGATGGCTCAATTAATGGTGGAATGATCAAGAGCTATGAAATAGGCATTCTATTTCCCATATTCCTCTTGCAGTTCAACGTATTTAGTACATCGCTTCTCAAGCTCCATTGACCATTCCCAAAGAATTATAAAATGTGATAGATTTTTATAAAGTTTCCACACCCACGTTTACATCAAAAGGATCTACATTCTGTTAAATCGTTAATACATGAGTTTAATATACCATGTGTATTAGCTAACAAATATCGTTCATCACGGTCATGGGATATTCAGTATACATGATGTTTTTGAAATTCAGGTTTGAATAAATAAAACTTCTGTGTAAATTCCATTTTAAATTTTATTGCTTTCTTTTCATATATAATCAATACTTTTTCTTCATGACATTTACAAATATAAAGCCATTAAAATATGGCTTCTTGAATAAATAAAATGGTTTCTCATTTATATTTTTGTTTATTTAGCAGCAGTATAACAATTTTTTATCGATTCCGATAAAATCCACTTTTGATAAAATCTACTTTATATATATATATATACTAGCAAAAAATGCACTTCCGCTGGTGTAAAAATTAATTTTTGAAAGATTTTGCCTGAAGCGGTGGGAGTTTAAAATTCAGTGTCCGAGGGTTTGTATCATAAATAAGTAAAATCATCAAAATTATTAAAGGAGTAAAAAAATAAAACAGTTTGAAATGGAAACTTAGTTCTGTCCCTCTCAAATCAAATGTTACGTGCAGCTACTAAATAAACTAAGTAAATAATTATTTTGAATATTTTATACATAAATTTTACACAAAATCGTAGGTATTTATTTATTTGTAAACTTTTTAGTTAACCTCATAATACTGAAAAAAAATTATTATTGCTTGTTTGTAAATAATTTTCTCGTAAAACTCTATACGTTAGATAACTTTAAATATGTATAAAAATAAAACAAATTATATATGAATATATAATACTGGGCATGTATTTATTAAAACATGTTTTAATAAACAATAAGGACCGTCTAATTTGCATATACAAATTTTGAGTGCATATAAAATAAGGTTATTCTTTATTCTATTATTGTATTGACAACTTTGTGTAATGTGGCGTAAGCAGTGGCGTAGCTTCGGTTACAGACAAATTCAGGCCGAATCCTTATTATATATATATATATATATATATATATATATATATATATATATATATATATATACTAAACAAAACGTGACCCGTTGAATCACCCATTGAGCTATGAGTAGATAACTGTGATTAGGGAGAAGTGAGTTATCAAAGTTTTAAAAAAGGAAATATGATTGGAGAATTTTTTTAAAATCATTAAACTCATTTTGTAAAATTTCTAAGAAAGGGAACGTTTGACCTAGTTTAAGCAATGGGCTAGCTGTTATGAACCTTAACATACAAATGTTTCACACTCTATATAAATGACTCTCTTTATACACACAGAGAAACTAACATATATAATGAGGAGGTAATCAAGATATGCATACAGAGGGGAAGTGACTGACAGAATGTGAAATAAGGGACGGTTCAGTTTTTACTTACTTGCAAATTACGATTAATTAGAACCAATTAAAATGGATTTTTTAAAAACATAACTCAATCTGAGAACTAAGGAATAATTTAGTATAAATTTCGTGTCATTAAACTAAACTGTAAAAAAGACTTTAAGAGATAAACATTGACTTGCTCAGCGTTAGTACAATAAAAGATATATACATATATATGTGTGTGTGTGTGTGCGTGCGTGCGTCTCCCTCTCTCCCTCTCTCTCCCTCTCTCTCTCTCTCTCTCTCTCTCTCTCTCTCTCTCTCTGTGGGGTGTGTGCGTATGTGTGTGTGTGTGTGTGTGTGTGTGCGAGAAGTGTTGACATGCTGATGGCTCAATTAATGGTGGAATGATCAAGAGCTATGAAATAGGCATTCTATTTCCCATATTCCTCTTGCAGTTCAACGTATTTAGTACATCGCTTCTCAAGCTCCATTGACCATTCCCAAAGAATTATAAAATGTGATAGATTTTTATAAAGTTTCCACACCCACGTTTACATCAAAAGGATCTACATTCTGTTAAATCGTTAATACATGAGTTTAATATACCATGTGTATTAGCTAACAAATATCGTTCATCACGGTCATGGGATATTCAGTATACATGATGTTTTTGAAATTCAGGTTTGAATAAATAAAACTTCTGTGTAAATTCCATTTTAAATTTTATTGCTTTCTTTTCATATATAATCAATACTTTTTCTTCATGACATTTACAAATATAAAGCCATTAAAAATATGGCTTCTTGAATAAATAAAATGGTTTCTCATTTATATTTTGTTTATTTAGCAGCAGTATAACAATTTTTTATCGATTCCGATAAAATCCACTTTTGATAAAATCTACTTTATATATATATATATACTAGCAAAAAATGCACTTCCGCTGGTGTAAAAATTAATTTTTGAAAGATTTTGCCTGAAGCGGTGGGAGTTTAAAATTCAGTGTCCGAGGGTTTGTATCATAAATAAGTAAAATCATCAAAATTATTAAAGGAGTAAAAAAATAAAACAGTTTGAAATGGAAACTTAGTTCTGTCCCTCTCAAATCAAATGTTACGTGCAGCTACTAAATAAACTAAGTAAATAATTATTTTGAATATTTTATACATAAATTTTGCACAAAATCGTAGGTATTTATTTATTTGTAAACTTTTTAGTTAACCTCATAATACTGAAAAAAAAATTATTATTGCTTGTTTGTAAATAATTTTCTCGTAAAACTCTATACGTTAGATAACTTTAAATATGTATAAAAATAAAACAAATTATATATGAATATATAATACTGGGCATGTATTTATTAAAACATGTTTTAATAAACAATAAGGACCGTCTAATTTGCATATACAAATTTTGAGTGCATATAAAATAAGGTTATTCTTTATTCTATTATTGTATTGACAACTTTGTGTAATGTGGCGTAAGCAGTGGCGTAGCTTCGGTTACAGACAAATTCAGGCCGAATCCTTATTATATATATATATATATATATATATATATATATATATATATATATATATATATACTAGACAAAATGTAATCCGTTGAGTCAACCATTGAGGTAGATAATTGGGATTAGGTAAAAGTGAGTTTGCAAAGCAAATTAAATTTTAAATTAATAAGTACGGTTTGAGAATTGAAAAAAAAACATTAAAATCATTTTGTAAGATTTCTAACAATAAGAAAGTTTGATCTAATTTAAGCTACGGGCTTGCTGCTATGAAACTTGACATATAAATATATTTCAGACTCTCTAAATCACTCTTTTTATGCCTCACCCACCCACAGAAAAACTAATATTTATAAACAGGAGGTAAACAAGATATATATAGTGAGAGGTAAAGTGACAGGCAGAATGTGAAGTAAGAGACTTGTCAGTTTTTTTTACTTAATTGTAAATTACGCCTAATTATTATTAAAAATATATTATTATTGTTAAAATGATTGGTTTAATTGGTAAAGTACAAATAATTTATTGTGTGTTGAAAGATCAAAGGAAAATATCGTATTACTAGATGGGTGTGTGTTTTGAAAAAATGTTGGTGGTACTTTAGTTATAATTAAAGGGAAGTTTATATATAGTACACTAAGTGAGACGTTGTTAGATGTAGGGAATTTTATGATTCTTGAGAATAATTTTGGATAGGTATGGCGATAAAAGGAAAAATCCGGGTCTCTGTTTAATTGTATTGAAAATGGAGATGGTGCTAGATTCTATGATTTTTCTTTCTTTTTAGTTGTGAATTCTAACTAACAATTTGGATTCTTTAAAATTAAACGAATGGTTAGTTTCTGAGATGTGTTTTGTAAGTGCGTTGTTCATTTGGCCATTTCTGATATCTTTCTTATGTTCTGGGGTTCGTTGGTCAATGTGTCTGGGCGTCTCTCCTATGTATTGTTTGTTATAATCCAAACATTGGATGGTGTATATACCAGCATCAGACCTTGTATGAGTGGTGTTTTTATTATTATTAATAATACTTTTTATTGTTTTGGAGGAGTTTGATACCGTTTTTATCCCTAAATTATTTAGGTTTTTTTCGATAACAGTTGTAGCTAAGTTGTTTGGAAGGATGATATATCTATTTAGAAAGTTGTTGGTAGGAGTATTTTTTATTGGATTGACACCATTTTCCTTTACATTCTCCTTTTTTTATCACCCACACACATTCATACTTTTCCACGTGAAGATCTCACAATAAATCTCACCCTTTATGTATCATATATTCACATGTATGTGGATACCCATGTATGTGGATTTTTGTGTATATGGGTGTGTATATGCATATTAAATAATTGATAAATGCACAATTATAATAAAATAACTAACAAAAATCGTAATTATAAATACCCAATTTTTATTAACAAATAATTATTTATATAAATAATTACAAATACACATCATTTTTTTGTATAAATAATTACTAAAACACAATTGTAATAATAAAAAATCATTATAATACACAATTACAATAATAAAACAAAAATAATTACAATTTAACCACACAACTTTTACTATAAATTTTACCCCTTCCACACAATCACCCTTTTTTCTTATCACTTACTTAAAACACAAACGTATAAATATAAACATACGCAGATGTCTTTTTTCCTAACACCCCCTCACTTACACCCCCACACAGCAACTCAAAAGTTAAAAGGATATTTTCTCGCAACTTACTTGAAACAAACATTTTTCTTAATGAACATGCATGCACACTCGCATACACATACACACACAACATTGAGGATTGTTTCGATGACGTCTTTCGTAACATATATACACACACACACTCACACACACAACACCTATAAAAATGCTCAATGACATTTTTCGATACACACGCACACGCACACACAATCACACACACACCATAAAAGAAGAATGCTTGACGTCATATTTCAAACCGTCTACCTTTCCAGCGTTTCTTCAAATTTCAAATTTGAACAGATTGATAAACAAGGACCATCACAGTTCTCCCAATTATTCTGTGATAAAAATTGTTTTACACTTCCTTATATCAACAAAACTCGTTAAAAGTCTGGGTAAAATATTCGACAATAGCATGAAGGACAGCGGCTCTATCCGACAAACAGCAACCAACCTCAAAGAGTGGTTAGCAAAAATCGATAAATCAGGGCTGCCAGGCCGATTTAAGGCATGGATGTACCAGCATGCCATACTACCCAGACTGTTATGGCCACTTTTAATCTATGAGGCCTCGATAACAACAGTGGATAAAATGGAAAGAAACATTAGCGGGTTTCTGAGAAGGTGGCTGGGCCTTCCAAAGAGTTTATACAGTGCAGCGCTATATGGAACAACTAACGCGCTGCACCTTCTGTTCAGCGGCCTAAAGGAGGAATTTATAGTAACTAGAATAAGGTAGGCCATGCTATACAACGAATCCAACGATTCTAAAGTGGTTGCAGCTCGTGTAGAGATTAGGACGGGGAGAAAATGGAAAGCAACTAAGGAATTACAGGTGGCTGAAGAGAGACTTAAGCAAAAGGCAATGGTAGGGATAGTAGCCAAAGGAACAGCAAGTCTCGGTTATTTCCCAACCACACAAGTAAGCCAGGCAAAAGGCAAGGACAGGCGTCACCTTATCCAGGAGGAAGTTCGGAAATGTGTCGAAGAAAATCGATAATGCAAAATGGTAGGGCCCACCCAACAAGGAGCTTGGACAAAGTGGGAGGACACCATTCAGCGTAAAATATCGTGGACAGACCTATGGCAATCCAACTTCAGCCGAGTAGGTTTCCTCGTCCAGACTGTATACGACACCATACCAAGCCCCGCAAACCTACACACATGGGGAAAATCGAATCGCCAGCGTCTCCGCTCTGCACAAAGAACAGGACGCTGCAGTCATCCTAAGCAGTTGTCCAAAAGCCATGAACATATATCGCTGGAGACCTGATCAAGTGCTCAAGGTTATCGCTGACGAAGTATCAGCCATCATCAAAACCAGCAAATACCAACCAAACAAAAGGGTCAGTCATATAAACTTCATCAAACCTGGAGAAAAGAAACAAACCCAGCGGAAAGAAATACCAAGCCTTTTAACGTCAGCGCCAAACTGGCAAATCCGGGTGGACTTGGGAAAACAACTTAAATTCCCTGAACACATTATAGAAACATCTCTACGCCCGGATATGGTCTTGTTCTCCAACACAACTAAGCAAATAATAATAATCTGGGAACTTACAATTGATTGGGAAGAAAATATAACGACGTCCAATGAAAGAAAGCGCTCTAAATATCAAGAGTTAAAATAACAGTGTCAAGCAAAAGGATGGATAACTTTCCTGGACCGAATAGAGGTTGGATGCAAAGGCTTTGCTGGGAAATCTCTGTGCAAAGCCTTTTCAAAAATCGGCCTAGTTATAGTAAGAAAGAGGAAAGCAATAAAAAATATTACAGAGTCAGCAGAAAAATCGTCACGCTGGTTTTGGATGAAACGAGCAGATACTTGGGACAGTGCAAAGTGAAGAAAAAAAAATACGAACTATAGTTTACGTTAAGAATTTTTTTTTTTTATAAACCCAACTGCCACACACATTCTATTCAATTGGTCATATATTTTTTAGTTGGGGTTAACGTACAGTATTAAAACAAACTACCATTAAGATTATAGTAATAATAACAAAATATAATACCAGGGAGGGGGGCCATCTATTTTCATGCTAAAATAATTTTTAGTAAATAGTACTTTCCTGTCCTTCATGAAAATTGACGTTTTATTTTTTTTCTAGTATTACACTATAAATAGTTTATCTAAAAGTATATTAAACGTATTTTCTTGCGCATACCAACATAATGACGAACATTCAATTAAGGTAAGGGATAAAATAAGTATTTTCAGTTGGGGGTCAATGTACAATAATAAAATAAACTAGCACTATGAAATCAGTAATATTAACAGAATACAATACTAGGGGTGGGTCAAAAAAGTCTCATCTTAATATACAACAGTCTCGGTGTTGTGGGCGGTCTTCTTGGCTGACCAAAAATGAAAAACCAAGGAAAAAGATCTCTGCCTTTTTAAAAGCTATGGCACATGCCGTGGCGGGGAGGAGGATGCCCATTGGATGGCGGTACTCGAAGCAAGTAGCACTGGCCAATGGGAAGCCACCACCCTGCCTCGACATGGCCAAATAATCTCTTATAAAAGAACACTGACACAAAATGCCATATTAAAACAAACGAAACCACACAATGCAGTAGCAGGATATTGCTGGGCTGCAAGCCCGAAATTTTAACATTTTGGATTGGGTCACCTGTGCGAACCAGTATAATGTTGAAAGACCCGAAACTGGTAATGATCACAGGTAAAACATTACTGATCATGCATCCCAGCGCATCTTAAAGATGTATTTTCCAAATATATATATATATATAGTGGAACTTCGACTTACGTGAACCCCAACTTATGAGTTCCCCGAGTTACGAGCTGTCACTGAGTCGATTTTTAGGGCTAAATATTTCAAGTACGAGCGAACTTCAGATACGCTTATGCTAATGTGCATTTTATTTACCAAATGCATTACGCCAAACTAAAATAATATTTATGAAAAAATAAACATTAAAACATAGTATAGCATATAATTCATCACATTTTTTGTAATATGTTTTTATACAATACAGTGCTATTTTTATTATTTAGTAAACAAATGCATACACACACACACACACACACACACACACATATATATATATATATATATATATATATATATGAGATTTAACATAGCACTAATACCCTTGGGAAAAGTATCTATGCAACCACTTCTCCTCCGGCTATGGGTAAATAGTAGGGCAGACCAGGCTCTTTAACCTTGGATACGTAACCAGTCTGAGAGAAGGGAAAAAACTGTTAAACTCTGCAAAAGAATTGACCTTGTGTCACATTTTACTCATGTGGAGAGGTTGGTATATATATATATATATATATATATATATATATATTTGTCCGTTTCTTTGTTAGGAACCGATTTTTGCATATAACTATCACTGAAACTGCTTTTCTTTTCGTTACAATATTTACCTAATCTTAATAAGATGCGTCACAAGATCAAATTTTTAGGTGGAGGCCTCGCCTCTCCCGAACGCATAAGGGCTGTGCACTTCCTCCTTGGGAGGTGCGTCAAGTATTAGGCAATGAACCTGAACTTTGCTGTTTTATATAAGAAGGCAGGGTGGGAATGACCGTCTAGAGGCAATCTCTTCAATATGTCAACAAGAATCGAAGCTTGGGCTTGGTTTCGTCACAATTAGTATTCAGTGTCGAACAAACACACACACACACACACACACACACACACACACACATATATATATACATATATATATATATATATCTTTGAAAGGAAGGAAAAACTCAACACCGTTAAGTCTTAAAAAGTCTTATTTTTTATATTTTATATTTTTTGTTTTATCCTTGCTTTATATTTTTTAAGACTTATTTAATTCTCAAGTTGTTAATTTAATTGACTACTATCCCCTGAAAAAACTTTGACCTGAAAAGTATTCTTTTTTCTCATTTGACTTCCTGTCGCCATGATGACAGTCTTTTAATGTATACAATTTGTAAAGAAAAACATTTTTTTTTAGGAGAAAATTTTTCTGTTATGCAATTCAAACTATTGTTGATTTTCCATCTGATGAGACGGAATTTTGGGAAGCTTTATCAAATCAACTTCGATTTATAAAGGCCTCAATTTTGGTCGAAATAAATTTATCATGGAATAACGGTGTTGAGTTTTTCCTTCCTTTCAAAGATAAATATTGCTCTGTATATAATCTAAAAAGTTTATTATACATTGAGCTCTTTTTAGTGATTTAAAGATTCACTGTATTTATATATACTGGATCATTCAATAATAATACAGTGTGTCTTAGAAATCACACATAGAATCATCCCTTACTACCAAGTTTTGGATACCTCACATCTATATATATATATATATATATATATATATTATACTAACGCGGAGAAAATCAAATTTTATCCCTTAAAGACATTTTTACTGTTTAGTTTAATTACACGAAAGTTATACTAAAATATTCCTTAGTTTTAGGATTGAATTATGTTTGGAAAAAAATCCATTTTAATTAGTTCTAATTAGTCGTAATTTGTAATTTTTGAGGTGCCAAATATCGGTGTGGTATATATCTGATTGATACTAATTTCTGTATGAATAAAAAGACAAAAGACTGAGGCTCTGAATAAAAGAAAAAAGTTTTTTTAAGAATCTGCTCGGATAGTAAATAAGTACCGAAAATCGGAAAATGAAATGAAAATAAAAACTAAAAAAATAATTTTTGGAATTTTTTTTTACTCATTTCGATAATTATTTAATCGGCTATTATTCTATGAATGAAAAATATATATATATATACATCAATATTTCTTCCGTTTAAAGGGGGGCGCTAAATTTCCAATACAGTTTTCGACCAAAAAATATGGGTGATTGATACTAAAGTAAAGTAGTTATTTTTTTTTTTAAATTGTTTTTAGAATCTAGTAATATGACATTTTAAACTTAAAATGTTGCTGCTCATATTTTAAATGAATTTTATATATTAACTTTTCATAGCAGAAATACTTAATTAAAGTTTTGAAATAAAATAACTAATGCATTATAAAAGACATTAATTGATAAATCAATGCTGAAAATTACATTGAAATCAAATAATTCCCTGATTTTTGGTAAATTATTTTGCAATCGCGAAAGTTACAATTACTTTATTAAACAAGCCATTTTTAAGCAGCCTCTCAGGCCGAACGCGTTCGAAATTGACCGAAAAAATCGTTTAAAATGTACTAAAAATAAATTACATGTGTAATATTATTTTTATTTTTTTATTGATGCTCATTATATTACTACTTTTCGACTTAGATAAAAATTTCACCTTAAATAATCGATTTAATTAATTTTAATTCGTTTTTAGAATTCGTAGTAGCCGAATTTTTGGATTTACCTAGGTCAACCGTTTCATAGAAATTTTACAAAATGATTTTAATGTTTTGTTTTGTTTTTGTTTTGTTTTTTAACTCTCTGGCCGTATGTCTTTTTTAAATTTTCTTTTTCTTTAACTCTCCGGCCGTTTTTATTTTTTATTCTATTTAATTCACTTTGCAAACCCTCTTTTATAGGCACTGTTGTAGTTGCCGAAAAATCCGCACTTTACAAAACAAATTAAACCCTCACCCCCACCCCACTGATTGAAAAACACTTATCAAAAATCAGGGAATTATCCAATTTAATGAAATTTTCAATGTTGATTTATTAATGAATTAATTTTATAATGCATCAGTTATTTTATTTCAAAACTTTCTGATTTTTAGCCGGTCACTTATCTTTGACCCCCCCCCTTATTTTGGGGGCACAAAATATCGGTGGGGTTATATACTTTTCAAAATAATTACAGTATAAATAAAAACACAAAAGACCGAAGGTGTGAATAGAAGAAACAAAAAAAGATTTAAGGGAGATATCATGATAAAAAAATAAGTACCGAAAAACGGAAAATAAATTCAAAATAAAAAATAAAAATATAATTTTGGAGAACTTTTTTTTTAGTTTTTTCGATGAGTATTTGATTGGCTATTAAATTATAAAAGAAGAAATTATACATCGATATTTGTTTTGTTTAAAAGGGGGGCTAAATTTTCAATAGAGTTTTTCTACAAAAAATATAAGATAATGATTATAAACTAAAGTACTTATTAAATGAAATATTTTTTTTAGAATCTAGAAATATAAAATTTGAAACTTAAAATTATACGCTTCATATTTTAAATGAATTTAATATATTAATTTACCATAGCAGAATTACCTAATTGAATCAGAAAGTTTTTAAATAGAATAAAATTGATCATTGATAAATCAACACTGAAAATTTCCTTAAAATCGGATACTTCCTTGATTTTAGGTAATTTTTTTTCAAATGAGGAGGAGGGGTGAATTTATTTTATGAAATACGGATTTTACGTCATCTTTGGCGGTTAAGATATATTTGAGCAAAATTGCCTGAAAAAATAGTTCAAAATGTATTAAAAATAAATTACATAAATAAATTACTTAGACAAAAATTTGACCTTAAGTAGTCAATTTAATTAATTTTAATTCGTTTTTAAAATGAATAGCAGACGACATTTTGGCAGACTCTATTCTTTTCCCTAATCCCAATTATCTAGCGAGTGCTTAATGGGTGACCCAACGTGTCACGTTTTGTCTGGTATATATATATATATATATATATATATATATATATATATATATATATATATATAAGTAAGTCGACGGGGCGGCCTAAAGTCGGTATCAGCCAGTCAGCGAGGGAGTCTATCCCCTTTTCAATAGCGCTAGACCAAAGAGATTGTTTTTAGCATCTGAGGTGGAGCGCCACACCTTCCATCAGCTCCTTACTTTACCGCACAGATCCCTGTGCTACTCATACGCTGAGTTGGCGGGGACCGGTATCGAACTAGGAACCTTATGGTTTCTAGCCGAATGCTCTACCGACTGAGCTAATACGGCCCACAATATATATATATAAAGTGCTATATTTAGAATTAAATTGCGCTAAATACCGTTGAAGTACCGTTGATTTCATGTCTACGCTACCTTAACACACACACAAACACACGCGTATATATATATATATATATATATGAGACGTAAACAAACAGACGATGTTTGTGATATGGCTATTTTTCAGCCGACAATATTTGGGAGAATATGTGCTTAAATGAAGTCGAACCTATTTTTTTTAAATTTAATTCATTAATAATTAATTAGGCGGGATTAAACTATTTAAATGTAAGGCTAAACAAATCGAGAAAAATCAATCTCTGTATGTACATTTCGGCCTATTAGGCCTCATCAGCAGAGCTATAGATACGAAGACCGCCCCGTGTGTGATTCGAAACCTGTCTGTCAAATTAGCAGGCAAGTGTCTTACCTCCACACCAAACGGACTTAGCCAGATTTTCTTCGCTTTGTTAAGTAGTAGTATTTTATATTCCTCTTAAGTGACCTCTACACGAACTTACGAGACGTAAACAAACAGACGATGTTTGTGATATGGCTATTTTTCAGCCGACAATATTTGGGAGAATATGTGCTTAAATGAAGTCGAACCTATTTTTTTTAAATTTAATTCATTAATAATTAATTAGGCGGGATTAAACTATTTAAATGTAAGGCTAAACAAATCGAGAAAAATCAATCTCTGTATGTACATT
>CM042139.1:81343760-81376260 GCA_023376005.1 Doryteuthis pealeii | reverse complement strand
TTTTTTTTTTTTTGTCTGTTAATATTTATCTATATCTCTATCCATCCATCTGTCTATCTATCTATCTATCTATCTATCTGTCTATTTAGCTTGAATGTGTTCATGTCTATCAATCTGTTGTCTATATGTGTGTCTGTTCATCTATTTTTGATCTTTCTGTCCATCTGTATGTCTGTTTATATTCTGTATGTCTCTATTTTATCTATGTATCTGTCTATATATCTAACTAGAGTGTGTTCATATCTGTCTCTCTGCCTGTCTATAGTCTGTTATTAGTCTGTCTATCCATAGTCTGTTAGTATCTACCTATCTATCTGTGCATATATCTGTATTTAGTGTGTTAATATCTGTCTGTCTGTCAGTTCATCTATCTACCTTTAATCTGTTGGTGTCTATCTATCTATCGATCTATCTGTTTTTTTTTTTTTATTTAAATCTTTTTATGTGTATGCATATTTTGAAGGGTTGTAAATGTTTGTGTGTATGAGTGTATGTGTAAGTGTGTGTTTATTAAGATTGTTATTGTTTGTGTTTGTTTTGTGATGTTGTTGTTGTTATTGGCTTTATGCTAAGTGTTGTCTTGTTGTCTGTTTGGTTTGTAACTATCCATGATGGTTTTACCTAGGTGTGAGGATATATTGAAGAAGCCGGATCTGGAATTGATGTTGGGAATGTTGCTAATGGCACTGGCTTCGAATATTTGTCGTAATCTTTTGTTGTGGATGTATGCGATCATGGATGCATTGTTGAAATTAAACCTATGTTGTGTTTTAAATATGTGTTGGAATAAACAGTTGTTGCTGTCACCTAATTTTATATTGCGTTTGTGCTCATATAAGCGTTTTTTTAAATTTCTGGAGGTCTCGCCTATGTATTTCCTATGGCAGTCTGCACAAGGAATCATGTATACACCGGCTTCTGATTTTACTTGTTGTCGGGAGTTTTGTTTATTATGTTGTGTATGGTTTTGGATGCTAAACTGACTGTCTTTATGCCTAGGTTGTTAAGATTTTTGGTGATGTTGCTGTTTGTGTGGTTATTTGGTAGAATTATGTGTCTGTGTGGGGAGTTGGACTGGGTGGGGTTCTGGAAATGGTTTCTGGTGTGGATTTTGAGGGCTTTGGCCTTGGCGTGTTGTATGAAGGATGTGGGATAATGGAGGTTTTGGAAGGCGTTCATTATGTGGGTGAATTCATCATCTAGGTGTTTGGGTGTGCAGATGCGGAGGGCTCTAAGGTGAAAACCTATTATAATTCCTCTTTTGGTGTGGGTGTCATGGTGAGAGTAGTAGTGTATGTGGTCGTTTTTGGCAGTGGGTTTGTGGTGGACTTTGAATTCTAATGTGTTGTTTTTTAAAAGTAAGATGTCTTTCGGCACTCCCCATTCCAGAGAGAAGAAGAATCCACTAACCACCCCCAACTACACTTCCCCCTACTGACGACCTTCCGTTTTCAGCATTTTGAGAATTTCCATCATTGGAGTAAGAACTATATTCAAGTCCTGAAGATGGTCTAATAAGAGACCGAAACGTTGCACCGTCGACAATAAACATCAAGTTTCCACAACATCCCGTGTTTGTCTACTTTTCTCCACATACTGTCGGATTAACCTCCTCACATTTCTACCATATATATATATATATATATATATATATATATATATCACATCTCTCTCTATATATATCTATCTATCTATCTATATCTATTTATATATATAGATGTTATGTATATATATATATATATATATATATATATATATATATATATCACGCGAGCAGGTTGTTATACAAGGTCAATTTCTTAAGCGGGGTTTAACAAGTTTGAATTCAGAGTTTTCCTTCTACTACACTGGTTGTCTAACCAAAGTTAAAGAGCTTAGTATACCCTACTATTTACCCATAGCTGGAGGAAGAGTAGTTGAGTTCATACCTTTCCTAAGGGTATTAGCGCTAGGTGAAATGCAAATAGCCTCGTCCAGGTCTTGAACTCGTTGCACCGTATCCCTTTCCTATGACGATAACTATAACACCACGCGCTTCAAACGTTTATAATATTGTTTTTGTTTTTTTTTTGTGGTTGGGCTCTGCAAGCCTAACAAGTTTGACAAGGTTCATTTTTTTAATATTTTCATATGTCATATATATTATGACATATAAGATTTATCTGTTTCTGAAGTCATTTACAAATTCTTGTATCATTTTACTCAAGGACAGAAGTATGGGGCTCCTGCTAAGACTCCAACTCACGTCTTAACCAAGCTCGTTAACGATTACACAACTAACTCACAATGCATTATAGGCGTTTTTTTTTTGTTTTTTTTGTTTTTTGTTTTGTTTTCTTTTTCTGGCACTTTCGCTAAAATATATCTGCTCTAATATTATTACTTTTGAAAATATCTCCATTTTTTGTGTAGCTCCGTCGGTAGAGCACTTGACTAGAAATCGCAAGGTTCCTGGTTCGATACCGGCCCTCGCCAACTCAACTCAACAGATTTCTGTGCAGAAAAGTGTGGAGCTGGTGGTAGGTGTGGCGCCTTTTCTGTTTCTGGCACCTTCGCTAAAATAAATCTGATCTAATATTATTACTTTTGAAAATATTTCCATTTTTCGTGTAGCTCAATCGGCAGAGCACTTGCCTAGGAATCGCAAGGTTCCTGGTGCGATACCGGCCCTCGCGAACTCGGACACAAAAAACAATCTCCTTGGTTTAGCGCATGTGAAAGGGGGACAGACTCATTCGCTGTCAGGCTGATACCGGCATTAGGATACCCCGACGACTTACATTGGAATCAGTGGCTCGGTAGGAAAATCTCAAGTTAGAAACCCGCAAAGTGATGCCATGTACCAGGCATTTTGTTTAGGACAGGTAAAATTATCAACACAGGAACATGCATTATGCATCAAAATAAAGCTGCTCCTCTGTGGATCACATCCTTACTTCTCCACACCGTTTCTCTCAATAGCAATGTTCCACCTTCGAATGTGAGCATGTATCCTACTCCGTAAAATTCTGTTGACTGTTCTTTAAGCCACTTCTTCATTACATATTTCACTTCTTCGTCTCTGGAATAATGTTTGCCTCTCAAACCCTCTTTCATGGGGCCGAAGAGATGATAGTCTGACGTAGCTAAATCTGGTGAGTATGGAGAATGCGGTAATGATGTCCACCCGAATGCGGCGATTTCTCCCTTGTCCTGATGCTTGTGTGTGGTCGAGTATTTTCATGCAGAGGGAGGACATTGTCGTTTGGCAAGTTGGATCTTACTTGTCGGATTCTTGTTCTGAGCCTCGTTAGGGTCTCAATGTAGGCCTTAATTTTATAAAAAATTAAAAAAATTAAAAAACATAAAAAATTCACATGAAATAAAGAAAACGGCATTTCTTTTTGACTCACTTCGTACTCCTGAAAATATCTCCATTTTTCGCGTCTTAAATTTGAATCAGTGGTTCGGTAGGGAAATTTTAAGATAGAAACCGACAAAGTGATGCCATGTAAATTCAAAACATTCCTTTCTCGTTTCAAGAAAGTTTCTCGAATAAAAGCGTAAGAATTTAATTTTCATCTTTATTTCGGTAAGTAATGAAATTTATTAAACAGAACATATTTATCGAACCCGTTCGCCACGGATAATATTTGACACATGGTCGCAAGTATGACGAATTAAGCGAGGATCGTGTCCTGGGTATGACGTTAAACGGCATCTAATGGTGTTCCAATTCTGCAGCACTGGAGAGTGCTGAGTGCCCGTTCATCACAATTTCTCCCAGGTCTACTCTAACCTGGGGTGGTAGTATCTGTTAGGATCCCATCTATGGGTTAAATAGATAAAAAATGATTTTAAAAAATAGAATACCCAACAGGAATGAATGAAAAACATCTTCGGCATAAAATAATCCAAAGGTTGACATGCCGTAAAATCCAATTGATCAAACAAGGAGGATTGAATTCGCTATTCAGTGGTAATGAACCTGCGTATATATATATATATATATATATATATATATATATATATACTTTCAAAAACTGTTACACTAAAGATATACAATTATGTCGTTGGCCGAGAAACGAGTAGCGGATGTACTAATGACAAAACGATCGCATAACTTGTACGCTTTTTGGAACATCAATGTTTTCGTTTTGAATTCAAATTATTTTCAGCTTCTCTCTCGATGAGACCGGAGTAAAAATTGATGATTTTTATAAATCGAAATATTGTTCAATATTAGCTATGAGTATGATATAAAATATTTTCATTTTAACAGCATTGTGTGTTTTCAGATCCTTTTATCTATCTATCTATCTATCTATCTATATATATATATATATATATATATATATATATATATATATATATATATGTGTGTTTGTGTGTGTGTGTGTGTGTTATATATATATATATATATATATATATATATACATGATGAGTCTAATTCTAAATGTATATATTATATCGGTATATACGTGTGCTATAGGACCAGTTTAGCTCAGTCGGTATAGCGTCTGACTAGTAAACCACAAAATTCCAGGTTCGATACCAGCCCCCATCAACTCAGCGTGTGAGTTGCACAGATGCCAAAAACCATCTCCATGGTCTAGCACTAGTGAAAAGTGGATAGACTCCCTCACTATCTTAGCCCACTCCAACGACTTCTTTTTTATATGTATTAAATATATATATTTATGTGTGTGTGTATATGTGTGTGTGTATATAATATATATATGTTTGGATTAAGTGTGAAGCATGGGTAAAGTGTGAAATAAATGAGAAACGTGTTGCATGATACGTGCTAAGTTACATTTTATTTCCTCCTATATTTCGAGAGCATTATATATATATATATATATATATATATATATATATATATATATATAAAGATAAAGATAAAGATAAAAACTTTATTATTTGCTCTACTTAGGTATTGAGCACTTTTTTACTTATTAGCCTTAGTTTCCTGGCGGTTTTGTATGAATATATATATCTTATATATATATATATATATATATATATATATATATATATATATATATATATACATATAAGTTGTTTTTTCTTTTAGCGAAATATTATACCAATAAATTATTTTTGGTTGGTACGATTATCTTGGTCTTTTTTCTCCCCTGGTGATGTTTGGTAGTATATTTTTACAATCAAATTATTTGCTGAGTTTTTTCTCATCGCGAGGATTTACCAACAAGTTTGGTATATAGAGGGGCCGGATTAGCTCAGTCGGTAGAGCGTTCGGCTAGAAACCACAAGGTTCCTAGTTCGATACCGGTCCTCGCCAACTCAGTGTATGAGTAGCACGGGGATCTGTGCGGTAAAGTAAGGAGCTGATCATAGGTGTGGCACTCCACCTCAGACGCCAAAACCTTGGTCTAGCGCTATTGAAAAGGGGATAGACACCCTCGCTGACTGGCTGATACCGACTTTAGGCCGCCCCGACGACTTTCCTTTTTTACTTATATATATATATATATATATATATATATATATATATATATACCGATATTCACGCACGAGTAGGATGTGACACAAGGCCAATTTCTTAAGCGAGATTGAACAGGTTTTAATTATTTCCGCTAGATTGGTTGCACAGTCTGCCCTACGATTTAGCCATGGCTGGAGGGAGAATAGCTAAATGCATACCTTCCACAAGGGTATTATTGTTATGTAATTATTCATGATAATGATTATATATATATATTATATATATATATATATATATATATATATATATATATATATATGATAAATTCACGCAGACACAAAAGATAAACATAATACAAATTATCAATTAGGATTTTATCATTTTATTGTATGCTATATATTCTATGAACGACGGGTTCCTTTATTGTAAAAACATGATGCATACTGTAGCGGTCGAAGTGTTAATCGATGGTGTTTTTATGTTAAAAATAAAAAAAACAACAATTAGGAGCGGTCATGTCTTATATGAAAAATGCATATATATATATATATAAAACATAACCGCTCCTAATTGTGTTTTTTTTTTTTTCGTTTTTAACACAATAGCGTGATCGTTAGATATCGGGCTGCCAAACGGTCAGTCTGAGTTCGACCCTAGCCAAAGATAGTTGTGTCTAGCCACACTGAAGAGGCGTGAAACGCCGAAAAGCGTGTCTGTTGATGACTTATTAATATATGCTCCCATAAATTTGGTATGAGCTCTCTAATTGGTAATTTAAATTAGCTCTCACTACTAAGCATATAAGCAATGATCGTTTCCCCGGAAGTTTGATCTCTCTGTGACCGTAAAATACATAAACAAAGCTATGTACTTGATAGTTTAAAAAACGCAAGTGGATGAGGGGATTAGATATCGGGCTACCAAACGGTCAGTCTGAGTTCGACCCTAGCCAAAGATAGTTGTGAAACGCCGAAACACGTGTCTGTGGATGAATTATTAATATATATATATATATATATATATATATATATATATAATAATATCTATGCAGACGTATATATATATATATATATATATATATATATATTATATATATATATATAACATGTATGTACTTATGCAAATATCTACAAATAAATATGCACATTCATATATATGTATTTATATATATATATTATATATATATATATATATATATATATATTATACATGCAGAAATGATTATACATATAAGCATGTCTATATATATATATATATATATATGCACACACATATTCAATTAGACACATATATACGTATATATATATATATATATATAATATATATATATATTGTGTGTGTGTGTGTGTGTGTGTGTGTGTGTTTATATGCATATATTTTTATGCATGCACATACATTAATAAAATTCTAATATATATATATATATATATATATATATATATATATATACAAAGAGAGAGAGAGAGAGGGGGAGAGATAGAAAGAAAGACAGAAAAAGACGAAGACAAAGAGTGTTTGTGTGAGAGAGAGAGTGAGAGAAATGTAGCACCAGGGAGGGGTTGAAAAAGTGAAATTAGGAGAATAAGAGGAAAATGCTCCCATCCTGATCAATCGGCTGGTCCCGTCAAGCCCTAACACCTATATTATTGTGCCAGCCGTATTTCTCTTTAGGCAAACTACCATCCATAAAATTCGATGGTATGACGTTAAACTGCATCTAGTAGTGTGGTTCCCATTCTGGGGCTTTTGGAAGTATGAAAGAAACGTCAAGATTCTTTTAGTTGAAGAAATAGAGTAATGTTTACTATTTTAGGAAGCTCATGGTCGAAGCAATAGGAGTATTTTGAATCACTGCTTCTATAAGCAACACCCAGACAAAGAATAATATTAACAGGAGTATTGCAGCCTGTATAAGTTCCACAAATCGATTGATTTTTGTTTAATTTATTAATTACATAACTTAATCAGTAAATATTAATAACTAAATTTTCTGTGTTTCTTAATTATAAACATATTACAATGTAAATCTGAATGACATCTCTTTTCGTTGTTACGACACGTACGTACCACGACATTCCTTTCATATATATATATATTATATATATATATATATATATATATATATATATATATATACGCACATACATAGGAACGCACTAAGACATATACATAAACACACAACTAAACTAAACCTAACCAAACGCACACATGCACACATACATATACACACACAACAACGACAAAAACTTTACTACACAAATGTATAAACCACAAAATAAAATATAATAATTATATAATACAACATGTATGTGTATGTGGGTATACATATATATGTATACATGTATGGATATATGTATGTACAAACTAAATAATGTAAAAGACACACACCAATCTTATTTTAGATTTAATTCTTATTTCAAATTCAATCCCTATGCGTATATACATACAAACACCAAATACAACCATGTACATAGACACCAGCACGAACACGAACACACACACACACACATAGGAACACACCAAAACACACACACAACTAAACTAAACATAACCAAACACACATGTATACATAAGAAAATTCAAACTATATAATGCAACATATAGATACGCATATATATATATATATATATATATATATATATATATATATAATATATATATACATGTACAAACTAAATAATGTCAAAAACACACACAAACCTTATTTTAAATACTTTTAAATACAGTTAAATTTAATTCTTCGTTCAAAATTCAACTCTTAGGTATGTGTATATATATACATATACACACCAAATACAACCATGTACATGGGCACCCACGCGAACACGCACACGCACACACATGCGCACACAAAAAGTAAACATAGACACATATACATAGACACACACATACACACACCCCAAAAGTATAATTTTAAGTAAAACCATGGAAATTCTCTAGAACAAAAAACAAATTTCAAACATACACACCTATCATATCAAATGAACATCTAATGAACTTTACCTATTAAAAGAGTAATGAAAGCTCAGTTAATAAATTTATTACTAAGCCGTGACCTGCGTGCGACTTACGCGCAAAGATTATAGAACGTTACATCATTTTTTCTTAATTTTTGCGCGCAGGTCGCATACAAATCACGCGCAAATCGCACGCAAGGATTGAAAAAAATAACGTAGCGTTCAACCGTTATTAAACAGCCATAACAGATAAATTGCAGAAACACACACAACCTATCAAATATCGGACACATTCTGACAAATTAATAACTCAATGCCTGAAGAAGACAACAAATCAGAAACACGTGTCGCGTATGTAAGATAAAAAGAATAAAACATTTTTTTCTGAGAACATAATACATTTTGCGGACCTTCTTCTTTTATATATATATATATATATATATATATATAATATATATATATATATATATATCGGGTTATTTAATGGCGAATCAAGTCATTTTATAAAAACAAAGAATACAGTTTGCTAACAGTATCTGTTACTTAAGTGGTCACTCAATTAAGTATTGAACAGGCTCATCGCGGCTTAACTTTGATAATCTAGCGGGAAACGGTGCTTTTAGCGTGACTTGACCATGATAAGAAAATTCTGGAACATGAAGATGACAATAACATTTATCATAGCTGGGGTACTAGAAACAATACAATAGAATTCCGTAAAGAGAAAATGGGAATTAGAAACCTAAGGAGGAATTGACACCGTCCAGATCACAGCACAGAAAATATTTCAAAAGATCTGAGAGAGCTCAAGAGACTGGCTCACATTCGTTTGGACTCCAGTGAAAACCACCATTTACTATTGGTACAAAAACCTCGAAAAGAGTAGAATAATAAGAGGTTTACAGTGCTGCCTATTTCCGGTTTCATTGTTTGCTTCGACTAACAAAGTGTTTATCGACCCAGAATGGTATGATAAAAAAGTAAAATGGGATGAAGCCAGTAATAAAAACGAAACAAATAGATATTGATTAATTCCAGATCTATATTCTCTCAAATTAAGAGAGGCCTATTATGGATATTAGCCGTCTCATTTTTAGAGACCTTTAATACAAAAAGGAGATCATCACTCCAAATCCATATTCTATCAACTCCAAGAGACCTATTCAGTATCATGAGCATCGGCCTTCTTTTTAGAGACCTTTAATACAAATGTATCATGAGCAAGAGACCTTTAATACAAAAAGGAGATCATCACTCCAGATCCATATTCTATCAACTCCAAGAGACCTATTCAGTCATGAGCATCGGCCTTCTTTTTAGAGACCTTTAATACAAAAAGGAGATCATCACTCCGATCCATAGAGACCTATTCAGTATCATGAGCATCGGCCTTCTTTTTAGAGACCTTAATACAAAAAGATCATCACTCCAGATCCATATTCTATCAACTCCAAGAGACCTATTCAGTATCATGAGCATCGGCCTTCTTTTTAGAGACCTTTAATACAAAAGGAGATCATCACTCCAGATCCATATTCTATCGAGACCTATTCAGTATCAGCATCGGCCTTCTTTTAGAGACCTTTAATACAAAAGGAGATCATCACTCCAGATCCATATTATCAACTCCAAGAGACCTATTCAGTATCATGAGCATCGGCTTCTTTTTAGAGACCTTTAATACAAAAAGGAGATCATCATCCATATTCTATCACTCCAAGAGACCTATTCAGTATCATGAGCATCGGCCTTCTTTTTAGAGACCTTTAATACAAAAGGAGATCATCACTCCAGATCCATATTCTATCAACTCCAAGAGACCTATTCAGTATCATGAGCATCGGCCTTCTTTTTAGAGACCTTTAATACAAAAAGGAGATCATCACTCCAGATCCATATTCTATCAACTCCAAGAGACCTATTCAGTATCATGAGCATCGGCCTTCTTTTTAGAGACCTTTAATACAAAAAGGAGATCATCACTCCAGATCCATATTCTATCAACTCCAAGAGACCTATTCAGTATCATGAGCATCGGCCTTCTTTTTAGAGACCTTTAATACAAAAAGGAGATCATCACTCCAGATCCATATTCTATCAACTCCAAGAGACCTATTCAGTATCATGAGCATCGGCCTTCTTTTTAGAGACCTTTAATACAAAAAGGAGATCATCACTCCAGATCCATATTCTATCAACTCCAAGAGACCTATTCAGTATCATGAGCATCGGCCTTCTTTTTAGAGACCTTTAATACAAAAAGGAGATCATCACTCCAAATCCATATTCTATCAACTCCAAGAGACCTATTCAGTATCATGAGCATCGGCCTTCTTTTTAGAGACCTTTAATACAAAAAGGAGATCATCACTCCAAATCCATATTCTATCAGCTCCAAGAGACCTATTCAGTATCATGAGCATCGGCCTTCTTTTTAGAGACCTTTAATACAAAAAGGAGATCATCACTCCAAATTCATATTCTATCAGCTCCAAGAGACCTATTCAGTATCATGAGCATCGGCCTTCTTTTTAGAGACCTTTAATACAAAAAGGAGATCATCACTCCAAATCCATATTCTATCAAATCCAAGAGACCTATTCAGTATCATGAGCATCGGCCTTCTTTTTAGAGACCTTTAATACAAAAAGGAGATCATCACTCCAAATCCATATTCTATCAATCCAAGAGACCTATTCAGTATCATGAGCATCGGCCTTCTTTTTAGAGACCTTTAATACAAAAAGGAGATCATCACTCCAAATTCATATTCTATCAACTCCAAGAGACCTATTCAGTATCATGAGCATCGGCCTTCTTTTTAGAGACCTTTAATACAAAAAGGAGATCATCACTCCAAATCCATATTCTATCAGCTCCAAGAGGCCTATTCAGTATCATGAGCATCGGCCTTCTTTTTAGAGACCTTTAATACAAAAAGGAGATCATCACTCCAAATTCATATTCTATCAGCTCCAAGAGACCTATTCAGTATCATGAGCATCGGCCTTCTTTTTAGAGACCTTTAATACAAAAAGATCATCACTCCAAATCCATATTCTATCAGCTCCAAGAGACCTATTCAGTATCATGAGCATCGGCCTTCTTTTTAGAGACCTTTAATACAAAAAGGAGATCATCACTCCAAATCCATATTCTATCAACTCCAAGAGACCTATTCAGTATCATGAGCATCGGCCTTCTTTTTAGAGACCTTTAATACAAAAGGAGATCATCACTCCAAATCCACATTCTATCAACTCCAAGAGACCTATTCAGTATTATGAGCATCGGCCTTCTTTTTAGAGACCTTTAATACAAAAAGGAGATCATCACTCCAAATCCATATTCTATCAGCTCCAAGAGACCTATTCAGTATCATGAGCATCGGCCTTCTTTTTAGAGACCTTTAATACAAAAAGGAGATCATCACTCCAGATCCATATTCTATCAACTCCAAGAGACCTATTCAGTATCATGAGCATCGGCCTTCTTTTTAGAGACCTTTAATACAAAAAGGAGATCATCACTCCAATCCATATTCTATCAACTCCAAGAGACCTATTCAGTATCATGAGCATCGGCCTTCTTTTTAGAGACCTTTAATACAAAAAGGAGATCATCACTCCAAATCCATATTCTATCAGCTCCAAGAGACCTATTCAGTATCATGAGCATCGGCCTTCTTTTTAGAGACCTTTAATATAAAAGGAGATCATCACTCCAGATCCATATTCTATCAACTCCAAGAGACCTATTCAGTATCATGAGCATCGGCCTTCTTTTTAGAGACCTTAATACAAAAAGGAGATCATCACTCCAGATCCATATTCTATCAACTCCAAGAGACCTATTCAGTATCATGAGCATCGGCCTTCTTTTTAGAGACCTTTAATACAAAAAGGAGATCATCACTCCAGATCCATATTCTATCAACTCCAAGAGACCTATTCAGTATCATGAGCATCGGCCTTCTTTTTAGAGACCTTTAATACAAAAAGGAGATCATCACTCCAGATCCATATTCTATCAACTCCAAGAGACCTATTCAGTATCATGAGCATCGGCCTTCTTTTTAGAGACCTTTAATACAAAAAGGAGATCATCACTCCAGATCCATATTCTATCAACTCCAAGAGACCTATTCAGTATCATGAGCATCGGCCTTCTTTTTAGAGACCTTTAATACAAAAAGGAGATCATCACTCCAGATCCATATTCTATCAACTCCAAGAGACCTATTCAGTATCATGAGCATCGGCCTTCTTTTTAGAGACCTTTAATACAAAAAGGAGATCATCACTCCAGATCCATATTCTATCAACTCCAAGAGACCTATTCAGTATCATGAGCATCGGCCTTCTTTTTAGAGACCTTTAATACAAAAGGAGATCATCACTCCAGATCCATATTCTATCAACTCCAAGAGACCTATTCAGTATCATGAGCATCGGCCTTCTTTTTAGAGACCTTTAATACAAAAAGGAGATCATCACTCCAAATCCATATTCTATCAGCTCCAAGAGACCTATTCAGTATCATGAGCATCGGCCTTCTTTTAGAGACCTTTAATACAAAAGGAGATCATCACTCCAAATCCATATTCTATCAGCTCCAAGAGACCTATTCAGTATCATGAGCATCGGCCTTCTTTTTAGAGACCTTTAATACAAAAAGGAGATCATCACTCCAAATTCATATTCTATCAGCTCCAAGAGACCTATTCAGTATCATGAGCATCGGCCTTCTTTTTAGAGACCTTTAATACAAAAAGGAGATCATCACTCCAAATCCATATTCTATCAAATCCAAGAGACCTATTCAGTATCATGAGCATCGGCCTTCTTTTTAGAGACCTTTAATACAAAAAGGAGATCATCACTCCAAATCCATATTCTATCAACTCCAAGAGACCTATTCAGTATCATGAGCATCGGCCTTCTTTTTAGAGACCTTTAATACAAAAAGGAGATCATCACTCCAAATTCATATTCTATCAACTCCAAGAGACCTATTCAGTATCATGAGCATCGGCCTTCTTTTTAGAGACCTTTAATACAAAAAGGAGATCATCACTCCAAATCCATATTCTATCAGCTCCAAGAGGCCTATTCAGTATCATGAGCATCGGCCTTCTTTTTAGAGACCTTTAATACAAAAAGGAGATCATCACTCCAAATCATATATTCTATCAGCTCCAAGAGACCTATTCAGTATCATGAGCATCGGCCTTCTTTTTAGAGACCTTTAATACAAAAAGATCATCACTCCAAATCCATATTCTATCAGCTCCAAGAGACCTATTCAGTATCATGAGCATCGGCCTTCTTTTTAGAGACCTTTAATACAAAAAGGAGATCATCACTCCAAATCCATATTCTATTAACTCCAAGAGACCTATTCAGTATCATGAGCATCGGCCTTCTTTTTAGAGACCTTTAATACAAAAAGGAGATCATCACTCCAAATCCACATTCTATCAACTCCAAGAGACCTATTCAGTATTATGAGCATCGGCCTTCTTTTTAGAGACCTTTAATACAAAAAGGAGATCATCACTCCAAATCCATATTCTATCAGCTCCAAGAGACCTATTCAGTATCATGAGCATCGGCCTTCTTTTTAGAGACCTTTAATACAAAAAGGAGATCATCACTCCAATCCATATTCTATCAACTCCAAGAGACCTATTCAGTATCATGAGCATCGGCCTTCTTTTTAGAGACCTTTAATATAAAAGTAGATCATCACTCCAGATCCATATTCTATCAACTCCAAGAGACCTATTCAGTATCATGAGCATCGACCTTCTTTTTAGAGACCTTTAATACAAAAAGGAGATCATCACTCCAGATCCATATTCTATCAACTCCAAGAGACCTATTCAGTATCATGAGCATCGGCCTTCTTTTTAGAGACCTTTAATACAAAAAGGAGATCATCACTCCAAATCCATATTCTATCAGCTCCAAGAGACCTATTCAGTATCATGAGCATCGGCCTTCTTTTTAGAGACCTTTAATACAAAAAGTAGATCATCACTCCAAATACATATTCTATCAACTCCAAGAGACCTATTCAGTATCATGAGCATCGGCCTTCTTTTTAGAGACCTTTAATACAAAAAGGAGATCATCACTTTGAGCATTTGCACTCATCTTAGAGAATTTCAATATAGAAAGATGGTCGTTCCAGATCCATATTCTATCAAATCCAAAAGGCCTATTCAATATTATGGACATTGACCTTTTCTTTAGAGACGTATAATATAAAAAGATTATCATTCCAAATCCATATTCCATAACATCCATGAGACCTAGTCAATATTATCGACATTGGCTTTCCCTTTAGAGACCTACAATATAAAAAGATGCTTACTCCAAATCCATGTTCTATCAAATCTAAGAAACATATTCAATATTATAGACAATGAATAAAATAATCAGGGGTTTATGGAACAATAATGTGACAATGATTCCAGTCATCATTAAAGTCCTTGGAACAATCCGAAGGAACCTGGAAAAGAGACTGGGTGATTTATAGATCAGAGAAAGAATTGAGACACAGAAGATAAGACCTGTTGCGATAGGTTAGACTATTAAAATAACTAGCAAAATAAAAACACCCTCGGGCGGTGTAGAAGTTAATTTTTGAAAGATTTTGCCTGAGGTGTGGTAGTTAAAAATTCAGTGTCAGAGGGTTTGTATTATAAGTAATTAAAATCATCAAATTTATTAAAGGAGTAAAAAAAAATAAAACAATTTGAATTGGAAACTTACTCTGTCCCCTTCAAATAAAATGTAGCGTGCATCTATGAATTATTAATTAAATAATTATTTTGAATATTTTACACATAAATTTTACACAAAATCGTAGGTATTCATTTAATGTAAACCTTTTAACCACTTGATACTGAAAGAATGACTATTTTTTGTTTGTAAATAATTTTTTCGTAAAACTCTATACGTTAGATGACTTTAAACGTATATTAAGACAAAACAAACTAGAAACATATGTATTTATTAAAACTTGTTTTAAAAAATCAATAAGGACCTTCTAAGTTTGCATACTCAAATCTTGAGTGTATATAATATAAGATTGTTCTTTATTCTATATATTGAAGATTTTAGGTAATGTGAAGTAGTCAATGACGTGGTTTCGGTTATAGACAAATAAAGACCGAATCTCCATTTATAGAAAAATGTTTTGAAGAACTGTGTATTTCTGGTTTCATTGTTAGCTAAAGCGAACAAAATGTTTATCGATCCATAATATTATGGGAGGAAACCAGTAATAAGAATTAAACAAATAGATATTGATTAACACTGGATTGGTCAGAGAGTAACCCTGGGAGAATCAAAAGCATGTGCATTAAACTCAGAGACCAGGTGTGTTTGTGACTACTGAAGTCATCTTTGGACAAATAGACTTTCTCGATTGTCCGTTCTTAAAAATCAGTGAAAAAGATTGCTTACGTATTTTTCTTTCAATTCTCAGTTCAGAACATGTATATCAAGCAACAGTTTTTTTTATGAATCCAAGCATTGAATATGTATTCATAATTCAAAAGCATTATATATATATATATATATATATATATATATATAAGAAAAACTACATATATAACTACTATACATATATATAGCAAATACTATGCACACACACACACACACACACACACACACATATATATATATATATATATATATATATATATATATAGCAAGCAATATATATATTACAAGTACTATACATATACATAGCAAATACAACACTCACGCACACACATATCTCTCTCTCTCTCTCATATGTGTTAGTCATGGAACTAAGTCTTAGTTCCATGACTAACACATATGTTTCCTAATACATGTTTCTAGTTGCTCAGTCAGTGAACCACTTAGTCAGCTCACCGAGATGAGCATATGACTCCAAGGCCATTTCTCACTGCGGCAAAATAACAAAAATATGATTTTAACGGTAGTCTTTGTCCGTAAACCTTTTGACAAGTAAGTCTGCAGGTTTTAACTCTTTAAGCCCTGCCGCACACATGACAAACAAAAGAACGGTGTGCCCACGCTGTTTTTTGTTGTTTCTTTTTTTTGGGGGGGGGGTCAAAAAATCCTCAGAACTTGGAATTGACGCTACTTCATCGGAGCATTTTTGTTATATACCCCTTTACTCGGGTATATAATGGCGTGAGACAGACAGACAGACAGACAGATAGAGTAGAGATATAATGAGGGGTTCTTACTTGTTTTTCTGTCTACTTGTTTCTGCTGCTAATTGGTCGACTATTTCCTCAGGGCTTATTCTCCGTGTTACTTTCCTCTTTCTTATTCGGGCTGGTTATGTCTTGTTTTAATGAGTTAACAAGACTTTGTGTTTTTTTTAGTCTTTATTAAGAACAACCCCAGCCCAGGATTCAACCGCGCGGTGAGGATAAACGACATCTCGGTGAGACAGAGTTTTGCGTCCGCTCACTCTAGTTGCAACTAAACTAAAACTTAAAATTGTCTCACGCTTTCAATCACGTGCTTCTGGAAGGTCAAGCGAATTTTACCACTTATCAATCATCGGTAATGGTATTTTTTTTACTTAACTCCCGTTATTTTGAATCTAACGAACTCTGATTAAAAAATATATTTAACTACAGTACGTACATAATTCAAAAGCTACCTGTGAATTGTGGAACATTTTGTTAGATTGATCGACTGTTGGTCGAAACAATTTTTAGGATGTTGACCATTCAAAACTCGCACACTTGATCATCTCACTACGTGAAGTGTGGAACAAACCGTCCAGCTCAGAATGTACCCCAGTCTTTTATTATGACAAGGTACGACCGATTGTCCAATCAATGCACGCCGATTCCTTTTAAAAAGCCGGATTTTTTTATTTTGCCAAAGCTGGAAAGTTTCAGAACACTCCGCCGTACAGTGGTTACGGTTAAGGTTAGAGATTAGGGTGAATTCATTCAAGCAGATATGCTAGATTCATGTGTTTATGAATTCTTGTGGTGAGAGAACAAAGAAAGTAACACTTTCAATCAAATTCTTAATGATGTAGTTGATTCACAAAAAAGCATTTTTCAAGCCGATCTATCACTTAATGGTCTTAATTTTTTTAAGGTACAAGAATTTACTGGCCACCGATTCTACGGGCCAAGAAAGTGCAAGAGTGCCAAAAAAGGACACTTTCATATTTTTTGAACGAAGCAACAATATAAAGAGATAACCGGGGACTAATATTTTGTCATCTAAGTCAGGATTTAAACAATGTACTTTTCAACTAGCCTGACATGTTTGGTGTGTTAACGTTAAATATCTCTGAAATAACAAACACACACAAACACACACACACATACACATACATACACACACACATACACACACATACATGTACCCACACACACACATGCACTCACATATGCATATAGAACCACACACACACACAAATACTCACACACAATTTGTTTTGTCTTTTGTGTATCAAAATTTGTTTTGTCTTTTGTGTATTAAAATGAATTTAAAAAAAAGATAATGCTGTGGATGTAACGAGAAGTACTGCAACTTAGTAAACCAATTGAAAACAGTATTCGAGTTCCTCAGTTAGTAGAAGAGGTTTAATGTACGATCAGGATTAAAACTTCATTAATTGAGTTGGGAACTATTTGAGGTTGCGGAAAACTAGGCTCTTTATGTAGTGTAATTATTATGGTCTGCGGAGAATTTGGTGATTGAAAAGAAAACGGTAATCGGATTTCTGGAGAAAAGAAGAAAAGTTAAAGTTTAGAATTGTAAACAGTCGGCGGGTGCCAGCTATTGACCAACAAATGAACCTGGAACTAGATTTAAAAATAAAAACGGAAGTCCCAGGCTGTATGTGTCCCTTCCCCCACCATCGGGACCACAAACGGAATAAGAGAAAAATAGGACATGGGTTTCTTGGGGTGACGTGTGTAGGCTAGCAACGAACAGCGTACATGAACGTTATTTACGATAGAACAGCTTGACATTACTCTCTCTCTCTCTCTCTCTCTCTCTCTCTCTCTCTCTCTCTCTCTCTCTCTCTCTCTCTCTCTCTCTCTCTCTCTCTACCACTAACGACTACTACTATAACTCGACCTTGGCGCCTACGCAACACTTGCGGAAAACTAGGTTTTTTTAGTCTTAGTACTGCAACCAGTCTATGAAAAAGAAAACTGAATGCAAAACCAAAAGTATTCCGTCTAAAATTGACTGTCACATCTTTGAAGTGTAAATAATTGCTTCTGACCTTGAATTAACGTACATTTTGCTTAGTAAATAGGAGTCCTATGGGCTCCATACTTTTGCCCTTATGCCAATTGTTGGAATATTTGGGGATATAAGGTGTGCTGAAGTTCACCACTTAAACTTATAGACTCTACGTGAGCGTGAGAATTAAAGCCAGCCAATCAACAGCTCGAATATGTGGTTAGTTAACTATTTAATCACCGATCTTGAAAGCCGTCCATTGCACGAGTTCGACATGGACGAACGGATTTGCAACGAAGGAATCTGCTTAACACTAAGGAACACCGAGGGACAACCAAAGGAGTCTTCATTAAGGATAAGCCTTTGTTTAACACAAGGGATATCCACTGTAAAGTTCTCTGGTCTGCAACCTAAAAATGGCGACAAAAATCGAAACACCAATATAAATCAATCTTAGTAAATGACGACCTGGGACATGTTTCCCAGACTAGGTAATGCCTAGTGAATATCGAACAAAATGCTACGTGATATTCTGCTCGCTTATTGTATTAAATAAATGTGTTATATTATTTTTTATCGATCAGTATTGATTTGAGTGGTATTCATCTGTAAAGTGTCTTCTAAAGACAAATTCCTAATGTACAGGTGCAACTGAGAAAAAATGGGGTCGTTGCTTGGATTACACGTTGCAATACCAATACTGTAAATCATTTTATCGTTCCGTCACAATAACGAAGAAAAATGTCTCACTTTTGCTTTGTGCCAACTGTCAAAGTCAGAGTAGTTATGGAGGCGCATCTCTTGTGATGACATCCCCCGAAAAACGCGCCAGTAGAAACGTTTGATAATTTTTAGTTTAGTTTTTTGCGACCAATTACTTGTTGAGAGAAGATGTTAATTCAAGATGTCACTTTTCAATGAAATAAAAGCTAAAAGAAAAATAACAAAGTGTTGTTAATTCATTAAAACAAGAGATGACCAGACCGAAACAAAAAGTAGAATCAGCCCGTGAAAACAGCCGAGAGAAAATGCCAGGAACAAGTACAAGTAAAAAACAAATTTATCATCCTCCTCAATCCCCCCCTCTCTCTCTCTCTCTCTCTCTCTCTCTCTCTCTCTATATATATATATATATATATATATATATATATATATATATATATATATATATATGAGTATAGATAAAAGGATATGAAAACACCACAAAATGCTGTTAAAGTGAAAACATTTTATAACATATTCATAGCTGATATTGAACAATATTTCGATTTAATAAAAATCATCTTCAGAGCTTGTTTATACTCCGTGTTATCAAGAGCGGAGACAAAAGTCATATCAATGATTTATGACTTTTGTCTCCGCTCTTAACAACACGGAGTATAAACAAGCTCTGAAGATGATTTTTATTAAATCGAAATATTGTTCAATATCAGCTATGAATATGTTATAAAATGTTTTCACTTTAAAAGCATCTTGTGCTGTTTTCATATCCTTTTATCTATACTCATAGCGTCGGATTCTTTTCCTTTCTTTTAACTTTTATATATATATATATATATATATATATATATATATATATATATATATATATATAAGACTAAGATTTTGGTATATACGTGTCGACGTATAAGTACAAAACGGGAGGTCACTCTGATTCGAAATCTTGCATACATATTAATATCCTTCTAACTAAGAAACACGCCAAATTTGGTTTTTGATTTTTACTAATTAAGGGATATAATTGATTAATTAAGCCAAAATCACCCAATTTGCAGAACTATCTATATACCAGAACCTGCTGATAATAAAATATTGTCCGCTGGCTGACTTTTTTTCACAGCAATTTATAGCGATTTACAGCAGAAATGTATCAGTTTAGCGAATAAATTTCGCAGTCTAATCCGTTCTGCTAGGAATTTATTACCTCTTATTGGACCAATCTTTAAAATATTTATATTGTTGAAAAGAAAATAATATAATCTTTCTGAATATGCAATTTTTATGCGTTTTTATTAATTGAATTATTTTTTACAGTGAGCTAATATGTATAATTTTTTTTTCATTCTAAATTTCAAGAAAAAAAAAGCAAATTCTTTTTTCTCGCCTATTTACTGCTCAATCTTCTTTAAGATATCCATATTGCTCGAAAGAGAATAGAATAATCTCTCTAAATATGTAATTTGATTGAGTTTTTATCAATGGAATTATTTTTTACAGCGAGTTAAAAAAATTATATTTTGTTTCAGTCAACCTAGAATTCGTAGTATCATTTTTTCATACTTAAATTTTAACATAAAATCAAATCTTATTTATCGCATATTTATGTTTCTATCTTTAAAATATTTATTTCGTTAGTAAAAAGATCTTTCTAAATTATGTAATTAGTTAAGTATGTCTTTTTGTACATTGAATTATTTTTAAAACGAATTAAATAACAAATCAAACTAAAACACTTAACGACAAGACAACTCAACTTTGTTTTTTATAAATTTCCGTCGTTCGTCAATTGTAAACAAAACCTTTTTTTTTTGTTTTTCATAATCGCGTTAATTTATTTATTTTAATATTAGAAATAGAAATAAAATCATGATACTAATGTAGAATAGTGCGCAAGAGATTATACCATTAGATTACCTAATACATTTCACGGACATACATGAAAACTCAAATGGTTATCAAATTTATGATATAATATACTTTACTATAATTATTATAGTAAAGTATACTATATTCGATCGGCTATGTTTTGAATTAATAATGTTATCTTTTTAAAGATTATTTATTGTTTTACTTAAATTTGATTACTTTATTTAATTCTTTTTTTTCTCTTTCAAATATTAATTTGAAGTTTAGCAAATTGTGTCATTTATATTTTATTTAAAAATATAATTAATCATTGAATTAAAATTTCTTACTATATTATTATGTAATAGGCTTAACTTGCAAATCGGTCGGAAAATTACGGTGACCCAGAAAAAACAGAACCCATAAATGTTGTAATAAAATTGTTAATTTTAACTTGGAGGGTTTAAGGTTAGGGTTTAGGGTTGGGGTAGGGGCTTAGGGTTAGTTTAATGAGAAAATAAATAATTTGTGTTCTGTTTTTCTGGGTCACTCTGTATGAAGAGTGACCCAGAAAAAAAAAACAGAACCCACAAATTTTGTAATAAAACTGTTAATTTTAACTAGGGTGTTTTAGGGGTTAGGGTTAGGGGTGGGGTTTTGTGTTAGTTTAATGGTAAAATAAATAAATAATTTGGGTTCTGTTTTTTCTAGGTCACCTGTAATATGTTTTCATTTTCCGATCGATTCGCAAGTAGAGCCATATGATGTCATCCCCTCAAATCTGACGAAAAGAAAATTCCCTGACCTCCCACCAGGCAGGATTAAATTAAGATCGTATTTACGTGTTGATTTTTATGGGTCATCCTTCGAGGACCGAACTCGGTATTCAGTAGTAATAGATCTGCAAACGATTATTAAACCATGTTTTTATCTCCTTTACCCGGGCTTAGCCGGGTAGCCGCTGCTAGTATATATATATATGTATATCCAGCCGTCCGTATCGACCATCACTCTTGATAAATCTTCTAGACGACATACAGTGTCCGTACAGGGCTGATGTAAGGTTTTGCTGCAGGACCAGCATTAGAGTATCCATATGTAGCATTCAATAGGAGACCCGTCTTCGGTTTAGCTCATTCGGTAGAGCATCCGACTAGGAATCACAAGGTTTCAGATTCGATATCGGCTCTAGCCAACTTAGCGTATGAGTAGCTCAGGGATCTGTGTAGTAAAGTGAGGAGCTGATGGTAGGAGTGGCGCTCAACCTCAGACGCCAAAACAATCTCTTTGGTCTAGCGCTAGTAAAAATGGGATAGAGTCCCACGCTGTCTGGCTGATAGTGACTTTAGGACACCCCGAGGACTTTACTTTACTGCCATCCCTGAAACACCTCTTTGGTGGCGATTACTATCAAGTCATGCTGACAGCACAGTTTTCCGCTAGATCAGAGAAGATAAACAGTGATGAGCCTTTTCACTACTTAATTCGGTGACCACTTAAGCAACAGCGGGCACTGTAAGCAATTTGAGTCTTTTGTTTGTAAAAATGACTTGATTCAGAATTGAATGACACGAAAATGGTTGATATGCTGTAAAACGAAACAACGAACATCTTATGGGCGAGGTAGTACCCCCTCTACTGGGGATATTAGTCAGAATATTCTAAACCCCACCGGCAGGAGGTATTAAGATTCTATCAGGCGGTAGAGAATTCGCTTCGGAACCACAACGTCCCGGATTCGATACCGGCCCTCACCAGCTCAGCGCATAGTGAAGCACAGCTTGGATCTGTGCGATAGATTGAGGAGCTGATAGCAGGTGGGGCGCTCCACCTCAGTTACAAAATCAATCACCCCGGTCTAGCGATAGTGAAAAGGGGAAAAACTTCCTCACTGTCCACCTGATATCGACAATAGGCTACTCCTTCTAATTGAGTAAAGTAGACGGGGTGGCCTAATGTCGGTATCAGCCGTGCAACAAGGGGGTGTAATTGTTTCTTAAGAGTCGTTTTTCTTTTTCAACGGTCCTATCAAAAACCAGTAATTTTCATTTGACCCATAGATGGGACGTTAAAGACATAGTTACGCTCACTTGTAGCTGATTTTATGGAAAGAGCGTGAAAAAGTCCTAATTTCCCGCGAGAAATAACTCTACTTCCATGTTTTCAACATTTGTATAAAACTGGCCGACATTCCTCGAAACATCAGCTACTCCGCCTCTCTGAGTCAAAGTGGAGGACAATAAAAGATTAGATATGCAGGTGTTCTTTGTATTTTTCATATGTCATGTGATATGCAGTGTTTTGTGAATACCGGTAATCAATAAAGAATAACGTATAGACATTTTAAGTACGTACAATTGAAAGAACTTATACTGTGATAACTTTTTTTTTCATTTGACTGCCTTTTGCTAACAACCGGCTTGTTGAGCTAGAGTTGTATTAAGTACGAGTGTGAGTCAAAAATTAATGCCATTTTCTGTATTTCATGTGAAGCTTTTTTTTGTAGAACTAAGAACTACATTAAGACTCTAGCGAGACTCAGAGCTAGAATCCGACGACTAAGACCCAACGTGCCAATCGACAATGCCCTCCTTCTACATAGCAATGTTAGGCCACATACAAGCATCAGGACAAGGGAGAAAATTGCCACTTTCGGGTGGATAACTTTACCCCATCCTCCATACACACCAGATTTAGCGCCTTCAGACTATCATCTCTTCGGCCCCATGAAAGAGGGTTTGAGAGGCATACATTATTCCAGTGACAAGGAAATTAAATCTGTAGTGAAGAAGTGGCTCAAAGAACAGTCAACAGAATTTTATGGGGCAGGGATACATGCTCTCGCATTCGAAGGTGGAATATTGCTATTGAGAGAAACGGTGACTATGTAGAGAAGTAGGGGTGTGAGCCACAGAGGACTAGCTTCCTTTTGATGTATGATACATGTTCCTGTGTTGGTAATTATACATGTCCTAAACAAAATGGCATTACTTTTTTACTCACCATCGTATTTGGTGTGCCTAAAACAACTGTCAACTTAAGACAAATCGAATATCTCTTTAGGGGAAGTGTAGGTTTGGCTATCTGTAAAGTATCTCAAATGTTCTTCTTTTTTAAAGCTGTAATCTGATGTTGACACACATTTGATAACTGGATGTGAAACTATATAAAATCTTTGTAGCTATCACAGAGTAAAAATATGTACCAGAGCGGGTGGAAATCGCTATTCAATCATTTTCCCCTCGCATCTAGTACCGACAAAAATTTAAAAAAAATTTAAATGTTTAAATCATTTTTTTTTTTTAAATAATCGCATATCTAACAGCGATAACTATGTATTTACCTGTGACACGGCGAGGTTCTTTTTATTGGCGTTTACTAAAAAAGTGTAAAAATTATTTTTATTAGTCACAGTATAAATTTTGGTTTTGTTTAAAATCGGAAACATTGAAATTGAAATATTGAGGCTTGATAATTTGTATCATTTGGATTTTTCGAACTTTTGTCATCATCTTTATTGTTATATACACAATGTTTTGGACGATGTGCCCTCCAGCCTTCTCCGGGTGTTTCTTGTCAAACTCGGAAACCTTCTCGTCGATCTAGGAAACCTGGTCGAACTCGGGAGTCTTCTTGTCGTAATCGGGAGCCTTGACAGAATTTCGAACCGAACCCTTTAGTCAATCCATTGGGGTAGACTGTTCTCATTCAGTTAACCATGACCAGGTACAAATATTAAGCAATCTTAAATATTCTATGTCATTATTATCCGTGCTCAGGATTAAACCCGCAACCAACATTAGAACTGTATCAACTCAACCCCTATATCCGATGCGCCATTTGTTGAATTCAACGTTTTTCTTTCCTTTTACCTAAAAAAAACTCAGACTGCCCTATTATATATCTATATCAAGCAGAGGGAGATTCATGCCTTTCTCAAAGCAAAGTGAAACACAAATAGTCTCGTCCCCTCTACAAGGAATGCAGTCAGCGTATTCTAAGCCTTGTCGACAGGCTGGTAAGAACGACAGAGCCTCCGAATTTCACACATGTAAATTACAATAGCTCTCTTCAGTCAGTAATACCTTTCTTCATTACTGACCACTGACAATCCCTTCAGGTTCAAATTAAGAAGAACTTCTGGATAAATAGAGCTCTGTAAAGTCCGAGAATTTTTTGTAACAAATTATTTTTGTAGACATTCTGATAGTGAATTTTATTATAATGGAGATTGTGTGTTTGTCTGTCTGTAACCGAAACTATATTACTACTCAAGTCACAATTACCTTAGTTATTAAAGTCACATGGTTGTACATTATTGATACGGTTGGCCTTATACACATACTAATAGCATGCAATTGTATTTATATATACAACAGAACAACGCTTTACAGTGTGAACGGGAAGACTAATTTGCATATTGATATTAAAAATTTGATGTTAATAAATACTTGCTTAATATCATTGATTTCTTATTGTCTGGTTCTATCTTAATGAATGTGAGAAAAAAGTCTCGATGATAAATCTTAAAAGAAATCCATTAACAAGAAGAAATAACTATAATTTTATTCTTTATTTCCTAATTTATCTAATTCGGAAAAATTCGCAATGAAAGTCGGGAGAGATGGAAGAGTAAAGTTCAGTTGTTCTAATTTTCGATTATAGCCCCTATGTTTCAAATCTTTTTATCGGCATTCTTATTTAATTCCATCAGCCTTCCTGATTTAATATATTTCATTACATTAAAACTAAGATACTTGCACTCGGAGGGTGCATATATTTGCTAATAATAATAATAATAATAATAATAATAATAATAATAGTCACAAGATCAATGAAAATTCGAAGGCCTGTGAACTAATTTTAACTCTACTATACTGTAACAATAATCCTCCGATTAACATTTGAACTCAGACTGGAATAACAACATCCACAATAAACTCTTCCTAATCAAACCCACTTCGGGAGGCTGGAGACCAACTTTAAGGAAGTCTAGAAAGGAACAAGTCATTGTGTCCCGATTACGCATTGGTCATACAAGACTAACGCACTCCAATATACTCAAACAAGAACAACAACCACAATGTAGAACATGTCAAACACCTTTGACAGTTAAACACTTATTCGTGGAATGCAGGTTTCTTGCTCACATCAGAAAACGTTATTTTAAAGCAAACAATGTTTGAAAATGTCAACATGGAGGATATTCTATCTTTTTTTAGAGAAATAAAATTATTCCATAGAATATAGACATGAAACAAATCAATACCATACAACATAATCACCAATAATGCTAACACATTTTTAAAACCAATTACTAAAATGTATAAATATAAAGACATGATATGTATAACTTCCTAACCGTTAGGCATAACATAACCCCAGATGGGTTGATATGCCGTTAAGCTCAATAAACAATAAACAAACATTAAATTTCTACTCTAAAAAGTTTAAAAAAAGAAGTAAAGACGTCGATGTGGGCTAAAGTCGGTATCAGCCAGACAACGAGGGAGCCTATCCCTTTTTTACTAGCGCTCGACCAAGGAGATTGTATTTAGCGTCTTTGTGGTTCCTCGCCGGGCGCTCTACCAACTAAGCCTAACCGGCCCATACAGTAACAATAATCCTGCAATTTATATTTTGAATATAACTTTACGTTTAAAAATGACTTTACCTGTTTAAGAAATAAATAACATATTGATTTGTATCTGTTAATTCTTCATTATTAATGGGTCCTTTGTCTATTTCACAGAACCAGAATATAAGACTTATGTACAACTCGACCCACGGATAGAACTTACAACCACCAGATAACTAGATGCACATTGACAATGCACTCATTGAACCAGAATGTTACCAACACACGAAGAGGGCGAAAGTTTATGCCGGCTGAAATATTCCAAGATGATGGTTGGTTGGTCGATTGATTAATTTTAACGGTAGTCAACCCGTCTAGGGCTATTTTATGCCTAACAATTAGGCAATCACGTTGTAGTGATTGTCTTCCGTTGTTGGTATGGAGTTGAGTGCAAAAGGATTATCTACCCTTGCCGCCAGGGTTTGCCACTAGATGGCATTACTACCTGGCTATTTAAACTCTGTCCGGGAAGAACTCTCCCTCTTTCATCAGCCATCCACAAAGATGCACTAGACAAGTTGTTTCTCTGCCCATTAAGGCTTGGGAGCCCTGCCCCCCCACATATACAGTAAATGACTCTTCTATGCTTCATTTAGTAGCATCAAGATTCACTCTACAAGAACTCTTTCTTCCTTCCACGGGACATTCGTCCTAACTGTTTTGTATCTGAATTTTTGTTAATTGTGCTCAGACAATAAAGTCTGTATTTTGTTATGTATATTTCTGTTGGATTTCTTTGTATATGTTCACCTACTTTAGAGACTTCTCTAAGGCTTCTTAACGTATTATAAGAAGTGGTTTTGGCTACAACAGTTATAACCACATTTATTCTAATAGAGTTAATTATACGTTCCTATTTGCATTTTTGCGTAATTGTTTCATAATAGTTTGTTTTTGTTTTTTTTTTGGGGGGGAGGGGGGACTTTTACATACGTTCCTACTGAATGCAAACAAAATTAACCCAGAGACAGTGTCCTAACAGGTACTACCGCTGTTGATCAGAGTGGTCCTTGGAATAATGCTAATGAACGTATACTTCACACTTCCTAGATCTTTAAAACTGGAGCCTCACGATCAGTTTAATGTCAATACCCAGGACACCCATATTCAGTTGGGGGGGTTACCCCCTCTGCAGGGGATACAGTGAGTGTATTCTTTGCCCCAGCAAAAGGGCGGAATAAATAACATGGTAATAATGTAAATATAACAGACACATGTATATATTAATACACTTGTTCCTTAATCTTCCAACCGTTATCATCCTACAACACCCTCTGGTTAAAATGAGACCATCCAAATCGTCCAAGATGAAATGCAAAAATATAGATCCTGATTATCCGGTGTCAATTAATCGCCGAATTCTTATTTCTTATGAGTGTCGTCACCTCAACTAAATAATGGACCATTCCGTTTTTATTATTAAGAAAGAAAGGTAAGAAAAATGACATGCTACACAGAAAAAATATAATACGAAAAAAAGAAAGATAGTAGGGGAAAATAGAAAGAGAGGGAGAAAGAGAGAGAGAGAGAGAGAGAGAGAGAGAGTGGGTGAGCGCGCGGAAGCGATAATGCTAATCTGTTTCAATCGAACATAATGAAAAGATGAAAAAAAGGGGGAAAAAGAGTGAGAGATAGTTAAATCAAGATTATTATACTATTTACATACTGAACTATTCTCAATAGCTCTTAAGTAAACATATTAAACGTTGCAATAATTAAATTATCATAATGTGATTTATCCACAGGCCCTGCTAGTATGTAAAATAATAGCGTTAAATTTTTCATGAGTATTATACTCCTTTTGATATTATACTCCTTATGTTGTATACCCGTTCGCATATCGGGTATATGATGGGTGAGAGAGTAGAGGGTGGGGAGATTATCGGTTACTAGTTTTCTCTTTGCTTGTCTACTCCCTCGTCCGCCATCTTCGTTCTTTCGGGCTGTTGGGCTTTTCTTATTTCTTTTGATTTATTTATAAAGACTTCTTTTTTTATATTCTTTGTTAAAAACAAACCCAGCCCAAAGGGTTCTCAAACCGTGCGGATGAGAAGCGGCACCTTGAGCTAGACGGCCCTTTGCACCCGCTCCCGGTGACTATAAGCCAGCAAATGCTTAACTAAAACTGATTCTGTCTCACGTCTTCTATTGGCGCGTTTCGGGGGGTTAAGTAGAGGTTACTATATGCCAATCATAACTATAACGGCTGAGAGTAATTTTCCACTTAACCCGCGTTATTTGAATCGTCCGAACTTCAATTCAAATTCTAACTATACTATTTACATAATTCATAGGCTACTCATGAATTATGTAACACTTATAATATACGTAAAAGTGACTCAGCATCGATTCATCCACCACCAAAGATGGCCTTTGGGGGAGTAAGTATAGGAAAACGATGTTTCCTTTTAAATCAATTTTAAATTCTTCTTATTTGTATACGCCTTTCCTTTTGTATGTTTTTATCATAAAAAATGAAAGTATATAAAAGCTTTTATTTTCCCAGCTGACATCGACATAAACACACGTTCTTCATGCACGTAAATGCAAAATCATCAGGAATTTATCACGCAAAGACAACTGATATTTACACACACACACGCACACACGTGCGTATATATATATATATATATATATATAATATATATATATATATATATATATGTAAAAATGGAAATTGGAAATGAATCCGACAATATGAGGAAGAATGAATAAAGAGATGAAAGAATAGAATGGATAATAAAAGATGAATTTAATCAATATCACTTACACATGTGTTTCGGTCAGTTTATCTGTGTGAAAATATTTCGCACACAGAGAAGATTCGACCTTCATCAGAGTGAAATTTTATTTTGAATGAAAAAATTTGTTAGGGAACAACGGAGAAATTTTGGAAATGTTCGAATAGAATTTTTTTAAAATCACATTTGGAACGCTGAAATAGACCATTAGAGTTTGGATATTTCCAAAATTTCTCCGTTGTTCCCCAACGAATTTTTTCATTCAAAATAAAATTTCACTCTGATGAAGGTCGAATCTTCTCTGTGTGCGAAATATTTTCACACAGATAAACTGACCGAAACGCGTGTGTAAGTGATATTGATTAAATTCATCTTTTATTATCCATTCTATTCTTTCTTTTCTTTATTCATTCTTCCTCATATATATATATATATATATATATATATATAATATATATATATATATATATATATATATATATATATATAGACACAAGTGTGTCAAAAAAGTATCCAAATTTTGGTACTTTTTGTATTCTGAAAAATTAATGTCCCATTTATTGTTGATTGCTATCTTGGTAAATACAGCTTTAAACTTGGAATTTGAAATATATATATATATATATATATATATATATATATATATATGTGTGTGTGTGTGTGTGTGTGTGTGTGTGTGTGTGTGTGTGTGTGTGTGTGTGTGTGATATTTATACATTTATATAGAATTTAGTCTCTTTGCGCATCATGCAGAAGCAGATGCTCTGGGCTGGAAATCTTGCTAGAATGGAAGACGGCAGACTCCCGAAGCAACTATTCTATGTAGATCTGCAGTGTGGGAAACGTCCGAGGCACAATCCCCAAAAGGTTTTAGGGATGTCATCAAAAACAACCTTAAAACTTTTGACATAAATGTTGAGGAGTGGGAGAAGCTGTCTATGAATCGTGTGTATTGGAGGAGACTTGTTTATGAAGGCTGTAAGGGGTTTAAAGCAAGGCAGCTGGATTCTCCATCCTGAAGCGGGTTTTAAGGTGGCGGAACATGTCGGATATTCTGGACACATTTTCAACATTAATGTCTGACCACATATGTGATGTGTGCGGCAGGGCTGTGTATGGTTCCATTCAAGGGAAAGCCGGGGTTCTCAAGCGTCAATTGAGCGACAGGGCATGTAAAAGCTGGATTCATGAGCCATCTGCGTGCTCACAACTGAACTGCTTGTAGAAAAGGCCTTCTTTTGTAAAGAAGTGGCAATCACCATATATATATATAAATTCACACTCTACGAAAGAATTCAGGAAGACAACAAATAAATCTGTAATCGAAAAAAAGAAAAAGAAATGGATAGAAAAAATTATAAGTTTTTATCCATTTGAACTTAATATAAGAATGGACAGCCTACAAGAGAATATGCTGCTTAAATATACTGTATATATATATATATATATATATATATATATATATATATATATATATATATATATGAAGAAAATCAAAACACAGAGACAGACCGACACACACACACACTCATATATATATATATATATATATATATATATATATATATATATATATATATATACTAGCCGTACCTGTAGAAATACAATAGCTCTGTCAGCGGGATTGGCTGTATCCCCTGTTGAGGTGTAATACACCCAAAAAGGGGTGTCCTAGATATCACATGAAATTGCATATGATGTTGAGGCTCCAGATCTGGTGAGTACCTTTTCGTTGCCATGACCGAAAGTGTTAGTACATGTTAGTATCCCATCTATGGCAAAAATAGATCCGTTTAAAAGTATTCCTATTCGATATGACCGCGTACAAATGTAAAAACCTCATAAGAAACAACTGCACAAAAATGAAAATATAACGTACAATTAACGTCCAGGCATAAAATAACAGAAGACGGTTTGACGTGCCATTAAAATCAATCAACAATCAATCATATTAAAATACATGCATGATAATTAACAATAATTAAAATTAAACTTACACTTAACAAAGATAAATTTAATTTAAACGGAAATTTAATTTAATAAAAATAAATTTAATTTAATTTTACACTTAACAAAAATAGATTAAATTTAATATTTTACTTAACAAAAATTAAATAACATAGAGAGATTGATAGATAAATAGATATAACAAAAATAAACTAAACTTAAACGTGCACTTAGCAAAAATGAATTAGATTTAAACGTACACTTAGCAAGAATAAATTGAATTTAAACTTACACTTAACAAAAATGATTTAAATGTAAATTTAGACTTAAAAGTAGATTAAATTTAAATTTACACTTAAAAAATGATTTAAATTTAAACTTACGCTTAACAAAAAAAATGTAATTTAAACTTACACTTAACAGAAATAGATTAAATTTAAATTTACACTTAACAAAAATTGAATTAGATAGATAGATAGATAGATAGATAGAAATAAAAAGATTGATATATATATATATATATATATATATATATATATATATATATATATATATATATATATATATATATATAGAAAGTTTCTGTATGTTTGTTTGTACAACGACCGATTTCAAATCCTTTTATAAAGTGAAATGGGTGGAGACCAGCAAACCAAGTTCTATAAAATCCACGCCCTATTTTTGTCCGAGAGTGGATTAAAAAAAAATTTTACCTCACATTTTTTATAAGAAAAGCCAAATAAAAATATTATAGTATAAATTAATAATATATTAAAAGATAAATTTTCTAAAATGGTAAAAAAATAGAACAAATTAATATAGGATTAAACATAATGATAAGCAAATAAAATTAAAATAAAATAATAATACAAACAAGAAAATCGATAAGAATAAACAACTTAAAAGAAGAATATATAAAGAATAAAAAATAAATGTTTGTATGAGTGTACTTGTATGTGTGCATACCTTCTTGAATGTGAGTATGCGTTT
>CM042139.1:81333760-81338760 GCA_023376005.1 Doryteuthis pealeii | reverse complement strand
GATTTATTAGATATGGTTGCGTCTGCTATGTATGTTATTTTGTCTTTAAATTCGTTATCATGTAAGGCCTTTTTGTAGTAGGGAGCAGCTTTCTCAAAAATGTTTTTGTTTGAGGAGAGATAATAGATTTTGCAGCTAATACTAGGAGGTAGGTTTTTCACAACCATAGTTGGGTGGCAGGAACCTATGTTTATATATTCTAGTTTCTCGTTAGGTAGGTGTCCTGACTTATGTATTCCATTTTTTAAGTATAAATTAACGTCTAGAAAATTCATATTTGTTAAATTTGTATCTATAGTAATGGCTTATGTTGTGTTGGTGTGCGGTTTAATTTTTAATGGTCGGGGGCTGGTAGTGGATTTTCCTTTTCACTAGAACTTTTCACTCCGACCGCCCCTCTCCTTATTCACGACCTCCTGATTCACCAGTTTGAAAATGTTCACCATTGGAGTACGAACAATATTCAAAGTCCTGAAGAAGGTCTAACAGACCGAAATCTTACAACGTCGACATCACTACCTACAATAAACATCCATTTTCCACAACATCCCGTGTTTATCTACCTTTCTCCACACACACACACACACACACACACACACACATATATATATATATATATATATATATATATATATATATATATATATATATATTGTAGTAATGTATACGATATACAGTTTTGTGCTATATATATATATATATATATATATATACTACATACACTTTTGTGCTATATATCTAGGCGTGTATATATATATATATATATATATATATATATATATGTGTGTGTGTGTGTGTGTGTGTGTGTATCTAATATATATATATACGATATACACTTTTGTAATATATATCTAGGTATATATATATATATATATATATATATATATAGATATATATATATATATATATATATATATATATATATATATATATATCCCATGATGTGTATGTGTGTGTGTGTACCTTTATTGCATCACTATATACGATATACATTTTTATACTCACATTTTATATAATGCATTTACTTTGGCAAATTGCGCACAGATGTTCGTGAATGCTTAAGCGATTTGTCAACACCTTTCCCTTTTCTTTTCTTTTTAGACAGGATTTTCACTGTTGAAAAAGACGCTCGCTCGATATAAAATGAAAGGAGATAAATGTGTTTATCTCTTTGTTCCTGGTTTCCGAGTAAATCTGCCCTTGTAAGTTTTTATGCATGATTGTTGGCATGTCTGCTTGTATATGTATGTGTGTGTGTGTGTGTGCTTGTATATGTGTAGGTGTGTTTGTAAGTTGACTTGCCTTATCATGTGTGTGTGTGTGTGTGTGTGTGTGTGTGTGTGTGATATAAAGGTTGAATGAGTGCTCATAGGTGTGTATCTGTGTACATATGTATGTATGCTTGTACATGTATACGCGTGTTTCTATGTGTGTATGTGTTGACATGCCTTCTTATACGTGCATGTATGTGCTCGAAAGTGTGTATGAGTGCTTGTATGCGTGTATCTGTGTACATGTGTATGTGGGGTTTTACATGATATGCGTGTTTGTAAATGTGTAGGGGTGTTTGTAAGTTGACGTGGCTTATCATGTGTGTATGTGAGTGCTTTAAAAAGTGTACGAGTGCTTATAGGTGTGTATCTGTGTACATATGTATGTGTGCTTGTACATGTGTACGTGTGTTTTCTATATGAGTATGTGTGCTTATATATATTTACCAACCCCTCTGCACGAGCAGGATCCGACACAAGGTCAATTTCTTAAGCGGGGTTTAACAGGTTTGAATTCAGAGTTTTCCTTCTCCTAGACCGGTTGCCTAACCACGGTTAAAGAACCCAGTCTGCCCTACTATTTACCCATAGCTGGAGGGAGAGTAGAATTCATACCTTCCCCAAGGGTATTAGCGCTAAGTGAAATGCAATTACCACGTCCAGGATTTGAACTCGGGGCGACGTGACCATTTCCTATGACTTTAACCATTACACCACGTGCTTCCTACACTTCTTATACGTATATGTGTGTGATTGAAAGAGTGTATGAGGGTTTATACGCGTGTATACGTGTACATATGTATGTGCGTTCCTACGTGAGTATGTATGTTTGGGCGTAAGTATGTGTGGTTGTAAGTTTTTCTCATACGTATATGAAAGAGTGTATGACTGCTTATAGGTGTGTATCTGTGTACATGTGTATGTGCGTTTGTACATGTATACGTGTGTTTGTAAATTGACATGCCTTCTCATACGTGTGCGTGTGTGCTTGAAAGGGTATATGAGTGCTTACAGGTGTGTATCTGTGTACCTGTGTACATGTGTATGTGGGCTTGTACATGCGTATGCGCGTTTGTACGTGGGTATGTGTGTTAGTACGTGAGAATATATACTTGTAAGTTGACATACATGGTTGTACGTGTATGCGCCTTTTTAAAAGTGTATGTGTGTGCTTATATACATGTTTATGAGTGCTTATAAGCGTGTATGTGTGCCTGTACGAGTGTATGTGGGCTTGTAAGTGTATATTGGTGCGTGTACGTGTATAGAATGTGATTGTACGTGCGTATGTGTGCATTTACGTGTAAGTGTGCGTTTGTAAGTATGTATGCCTGCTTATTTGAAAGTATGTTTGGTTTGGTTTAGTTTTGTTTGTTTTACGGCATATCAACCTCGGTGGGTCATTTAATGCCCACAAAGTTTTAACATAGATTCATGCTCAATTTTTTTTATGAACACATTTTTCTATTTAACCCATAGATGGGACCCTAACAGGTACTACCATTCCGGGTTAGAGTGGGCTAGGGAGCAATGGTGATGAAAGGGTGCTCCACATTCCTCAGATCTCCAGAAATGGAACCTCACAATCAGATAGAGTTTAACGTCATTCCTAGGACATCAAGATCCTTAGCCACTGCCTTCTTGCACATATAAGATAAAAAGGGCTGGGGTTTGCCATAAGGGCAATAGAGTTGGGACAATCATATAGCTGCTAGGGCTTGACATGACCAGCCGATTGATAGGGGGGAGCCTCTCCGACCGCCGTCTAGTCTAGGTAAGGGCCTAAGTGGAGAGTTGCATGTCATGAAGTGTTCAGCCATCAGGGTTCCGTCGTTACCCACGGACAGTTGGCCCCATTGGGGGGGGGGTCTTACTCCTATGCAGAGGTGCAGTCGGTGTATTCTAAAACTCTAGTCGACAGGGGTGTGTCCTTGTGTATGCTTGTATCTATTTGTAGATATGTACGTGAATTGTAAGCGTGTATGACATGTTTGGACAAGTGTACTTGTACGTACATATGGGCGTTTGTACGTGTGTGTATATATGCTTGTAAGGGTATTTGCCTGCTCATCCCACTTATGAGGGCTGGACACAAGGTCTCGTTTTTATGTGGGCGCATAAAAATTGCATCGATCTGGGGGGATGGCCCCCTTGGATCGATGCTATTAATTGTACTTTACCGCTCCAGAGGCCGAAGCACACTGGACCCCCAGCCGAGGCCGGGTATAGAAGGTAAGTGTCAAAGCATAGAATGTGGAACAGATACTACACAGGCCGAAGGACACTGGACCCCCAGCCGAGGCCGGGTATAGAAGGTAAGTGTCAAAGCATAGAATCTGGAACAGATACTACACAGGCCGAAGCACACTGGACCCCCAGCCGAGGCCGGGTATAGAAGGTAAGGGTATTTGCCTGCTCATCCCACTTATGAGGGCTGGACACAATGTCTCGTTTTTACGTGGGCACATAAAAATTGCAACGATCTGGGGAGCATGGCCCCCTTGGATCGATGCTATTAATTGTACTTTACCGGTCCAGAGGCGGAAGCACACTGGACCCCCAGCCGAGGCCGGGTATAGAAGGTAAGGGTATTTGCCTGCTCATCCCACTTATGAGGGCTGGACACAAGGTCTTGTTTTTACGTGGGTGCATACAAATTGCGTCGATCCAGGAGGATGGTCCCCCTGGATCGACGCTATTAATTGTACTTTACTGGTCCACAGGCCGAAGCACACTGGACCCCCAGCCGAGGCCGGGTATAGAAGGTAAGGGTATTTGCCTGCTCATCCCACTTATGAGGGCTGGACACAAGGTCTCGTTTTTACGTGGGCACATAAAAATTGGAACGATCTGGGGGGCATGGCCCCTCTTGGATCGATGCTATTAATTGTACTTTACCGGTCCAGAGGCGGAAGCACACTGGACCCCCAGCCGAGGCCGGGTATAGAAGGTAAGGGTATTTGCCTGCTCATCCCACTTATGAGGGCTGGACACAAGGTCTCGTTTTTATGTGGGCGCATAAAAATTGCATCGATCTGGGGGGCATGGCCCCCTTGGATCGATGCTATTAATTGTACTTTACCGGTCCAGAGGCGGAAGCACACTGGATCCCCAGCCGAGGCCGGGTATAGAAGGTAAGGGTATTTGCCTGCTCATCCCACTTATGAGGGCTGGACACAAGGTCTCGTTTTTACGTGGGCACATAAAAAATGCAACGATCTGGGGAGCATGGCCCCCTTGGATCGATGCTATTAATTGTGCTTTACCGGTCCAGAGGCGGAAGCACACTGGACCCCCAGCCGAGGCCGGGTATAGAAGGTAAGGGTATTTGCCTGCTCATCCCACTTATGAGGGCTGGACACAAGGTCTCGTTTTTACGTGGGCACATAAAAATTGCATCGATCTGGGATCGATGCTATTAATTGTACTTTACCGGTCCAGAGGCGGAAGCACACTGGACCCCCAGCCGAGGTCAGGTATAGAAGGTAAGGGTATTTGCCTGCTCATCCCACTTATGAGGGCTGGACACAAGGTCTCGTTTTTACGTGGGCACATAAAAATTGCAACGATCTGGGATCGATGCTATTAATTGTACTTTACCGGTTCAGAGGCGGAAGCACACTGGACCCCCAGCCGAGGCCGGGTATAGAAGGTAAGGGTATTTGCCTGCTCATCCCACTTATGAGGGCTGGACACAAGGTCTTGTTTTTACGTGGGTGCATAAAAATT
>CM042139.1:81281260-81328760 GCA_023376005.1 Doryteuthis pealeii | reverse complement strand
AATAGAAAAAAACAGGTTTTAAATTACCACTCAACTCATTTAAACCTGTGTTTTTTCTATTTTTCTTAATATACTACACACACGCGCACACACACACACACACATATATATATATATATATATATATATATATATATATATATATATATATATATTATATATAAATGATGATAATATAATAGTTATATCATAACTGCGCGAACTTTATACTTGGTGGTAGCATCATCGGAATCTCCATCAGAAACGAGTACCAAGGCAAGACTGAGCGTTGGGAATTGTAATAGTATATATATATATATATATATATATATATATATATATATATACAATTAAAAATGTATCTATGGGGGTTGGGAAGAGAATAGTATAATTTGTATGGTGGTAGGTGGAACAGAGTTTGATTATCTCTGATTGGGTCAGCCTAGTGAAGGGAGTATGATGCTGAAAGATTCGAAACTTCTCATTGACCCAAGGTATTCTATCACTGACGACAACTACCAGCGCCCCAAATGTAGTAAGGAGTGTATATTTAAAGCATAAAATTAAAAATCAAAATCTTAGGGAAAAAATCTTTGTTAACAGATTTATTATGAGGAAAGGGACGAACAAGAAGAGAATGTCGACAAAGATTTTTTAAAAAGAAAGAAAGAAGAAAGATGAAAAAACATTACCTTTTTTTAAAGATTGCAACAGAACTAATCGATACAGCAAATGGGTGAATTGGTATTAAATGAATATTTTTTTCTTTCTGTTTCGCATGTCAAGCCCGATATCTTCAGTCGACAAACATGGTTTCACTGTTAGTCATCAGATTCAAATTTCAAACTGGTTAATAATATTATCTTTCTTTTTTTTTTAATGAAATTTTGATAATATTCTGCTGATTTAGGTTCAAATTTATGAACAAAAATCAACGGTCAGTGCGATCGTAATCCTTCCTAACCCGATTGAGGGTGAGCAAAATGATTATGCATGTCTCTACATCAAGGCTAGGTTGGTATATTCACTTTAATCCGAGACAATGTTTTTAGTGAGGGTTGTCAATTCTTCTTCATTGCCGTAGGAGAATAAAAGTCGGGAGGAAATTATTCATAGCAAATATTTGCCAATGTCAGGATCTCGAGGCTGTATTAACGAGCAACTTCAAGACATTTTTTTTTTATATAGGGAGCGTCATAGAAAAACCTGTCATCATCTACGCTCGACTTATCCATTCAAAATGTTGAGGTTATATATTTAGTTGGTTGTAAATACGTATTTCTTCTTTTCTTTTTTTGTCTTTATTCATTTTTATTTTTTCTTTCTTTCTTTCTTTCTTTTTTTTGCGACCTTAAAAAAGAAAAAAAGTATGGGTCGATGTGTACAGGTATGTACGATAGAAAAGAACACAGGAAGAAACAGGATAAAAAAAGTTAATCATAGAAATAGATAATTATAATGTAAAAATGTTTTTTCAGAATGGTTTTCAAACAAATACACAATTATTCAAGGAAAATTTTCATATATTCTATACAGAATGTTTCCCATATAGAAGTGGCTGTAAGTTGATGTAATGGTTATCGTCGTAAAAATAGAGTTCAGATCCTTGACAAGACTGGTTATATTTCACATACCATTAGGAAAGGTATGAATCCAATTATTCTCGCTCTGTAGGGCCGGTTTAGCTCAGTTGGCAGAGTGTCCGCCTGGGAAACACAAGGTTCTTTGTTCGATAACGGCTCTCACCTACTCAATGTATGAATAGTACAGGGATCTGTGCGGTAAAGCGAGGAGCGGATGATATATGTGGCGCTCCACCTCAGACGCTAAAAGATGACAATCTCCTAGGTCTAGTGCTAGTGAAATTACCTTACTGTCTGGCTGATATCCATTTTAGGCCACCCCGACGATTTTAATTTATTTTACATTATTCTCCCTCCAGTTCTGGGTAAATAGTAGGACAGAATGGGCTCTTTAACCTTGGTACAGCGACTGGTCTAGGAGAAGGAAAACTCTGAATTCACACCTGTTAAAAAATGACCTTGTGTCATATATTGCTCGTTCGGAGGGGTTGGGTAAATGCATAAAAGTTGCGGCATATATTTGATATGTGTTTACTCAAACCCTATACCATGGGCAAAATGTGACACCAGGTTATTTTTTTAAGCGGAGTACAGTTGGTTTAAATTCAGAGTTTTCCTGATTTTAATCATTAATAGTCAAATTCGAAATAAAAATGAAAGACATAAAGAAACAAAATTTGTTACCACTTGTACAAATTTTGGTACAAATTTTGGTACAAATGTTACTAGAGTATAATATTTTAGTTACGTGAGGCCCAATCCGAATGATAAATGGAATTATGGAGTTATTTGTCTACTTTTGGAACTTAAAATCTCATCTACACATGTGCGTGTATTTCTTGCAAACACATGTTATTGGATGTGTATGCAAGAAACACACACACACATATCACACATACACACAAACACATATATATATCACACACACATATATATCACACAGCCATATATACATATCACTTACATATATACATAAATCATACACACATGCATATATATCACACACATATATATCACACGTACATATATATATATATCTTATTATAATGGAGATTGTGTGTTTGTAACCGAAACTATATTACTACTCCAGTCACAATTCCTTTAGTTATTTACATCACATTCTAGAGAATTTTATTTTCAATTTAAACTTTAATTATCAATAAAATTGTTTTACATCATTAAGACTGTTGACCATATCTACATACAAATAACATGCAATTGTATTTATATATACAACAAAATAGCGGTGTACAGTGTGAACGGGAAGGCTAATTTGCATATTGATATTAAAAATTGTATTTTGATAAACATGTGCTTAATATTATTGATTTCTAATTGTTCAGTTTTATCTTAATGAATATGAGCAAAAATCTCAGGGATAAATCTTAAAAGAAATCCATTAACAAGGAGAAATAACTGTAATTTTATTCTTTACTTCCTATTTTAACTAAATAGTTAAATTAGGAAAATTTACCAATGAAAGACGGGAGTAATGGAAAATGATGGAAGAGTTAGTTTCAAAGTTGTTCTATTTTTCAATCATACCCCCTCTGTTCCAAATATTTCTATCTGCATTCTTATTCAGTTTCATTAGCCTTTCGAATTTAATATGATATTTTATTATATTAAAACTTAAATACTTGCACCCGGAGGGTGCATTTATTTGCTAGTATATATAAATATATATAAATATATATATGTACGTGATATATATGTGTGTGTGTGTGATATATATGTATGTGTGTATGTTATATATATATGTGTTATATGTATACATGGCTATGTGAAATATATATATATATATATATATATATATATATATATATATATATATATATATATATATATATATAGTACACATGCTAATAAAGTGCAATATTTTGGTAATGTGAGGCAAAATTTGACAACTCCGCACGCAGGCAGTGAAGGTGATGAACTTGGAATACACAGTTTTATGCCTATCTGACGTTGGCTGATCGTTAATGCTTTTACAACTGTGACGTATCACTGGTATATCAACTAGAATATGTATTGGAATTAAAAGAAAACTCTATTTGTAAAAACCCCAAGGTATGCGTGGGGCGAGCAAAGAAAGTGAGATTCAGTCGGGTTGTATTCTTGTTAAAAGAATGTTAATTCGATTACTACTATCCCTATGTCTAAAGGACAGTTGTACTCCCTAACTCCACCTCAGGTGATAGGAGGAATATGCATACATATTTCAACTGTGACTCCACGAACCCAAGACGTTGCTATGACGACGACTAAGGAAGGATTTTCGTGCGAAAACGTGGGGCCAGCACACAGTTGATGAAATCATCCCGAGAAGCAAGGACAGTAAAGTTTGATATGCGCATCGAAAATCAAAGGAACGAAAAAAGTAAGGATGTTTCGTCGTAGAATAAGAGTTAATTCATTTGGAGAAAAGGAGCAAATCACCGTTGGACAGAGAAATAACAATGATTTTAACAGAGAGATATTGTTGTGGTTTGCAACGTTGCAGTGAGTTAAAACAAACGTTCAAGATTTTGTATTCTGTAAATCTTTGTTATTTGTCATGCATTTTGAATTTTGCTAATATGATTGATACGCTCAGTTGCTCGTCCACTCATTTGATAATATGAACCACACATTCACTTTACCCCTCTTATTACATGTATATTTGTATATATGTATTTGTCTCTTAATGATAATTTGTATTTAAATGTAAATAAATGTTTATGTGATTATTTGAAATCTTATCCGCTCTTTGTCATTCAGCATTGTCGTCGTTCATCGGTTTTCTATCCTTTTTCACGAGAGCAGAGAGAAAAGTTTTGAATCCCATCCCTTTTGTACTATTTATTTTTACATCTGGGACCTTTTGCATATTTTTTTTATTATTTCATGTTGCGTGTGTACACTGGTCGCCCCTAACGAGTGGGCGTGCGTAACACAACCCAATTGAATTTTCTTAAATCATCCGGTTACTGTACTGTGATTAACTGCGCCTTCACCCCTCGCACGACAAATGTTTTGGGTTTTTTCCGTGGCGTTATGGCCCAGTTCAGTTTCGTAAAGCATAAGTTTCTGAATTAGACTACGTTCTACATTCATTTCTGCGGCTTTCAAATCACAAACGACATGAAGTAATGCACAACGTGTTAGTTCACCAACCACCACGATACTACCAACCACAGCGAGTACCTTTCGCACGTAGAATTGCTTCGGTCATGTAATAATTAGCAAAAAGTATCAATAAATTTTCCACTCGGTGTAGAACAATGAGTTAAACAGTTTGTAGAACAATGAGTCAAACAGTTTGTAGAACAATGAGTCAAACAGTTTGTAGAACAATGAGTTAAACAGTTTGTAGAACAATGAGTTAAACAGTTTGTAGAACAATGAGTTAAACAGTTTGTAGAACAATGAGTCAAACAGTTTGTAGAACAATGAGTTAAACAGTTTGTAGAACAATGAGTCAAACAGTTTGTAGAACAATGAGTCAAACAGTTTGTAGAACAATGAGTTAAACAGTTTGTAGAACAATGAGTCAAACAGTTTGTAGAACAATGAGTTAAACAGTTTGTAGAACAATGAGTTAAACAGTAGAACAATGAGTCAAACAGTTTGTAGAACAATGAGTTAAACAGTTTGTAGAACAATGAGTTAAACAGTTTGTAGAACAATGAGTCAGTTTAGAACAATGAGTTAAACAGTTTGTAGAACAATGAGTCAAACAGTTTGTAGAACAATGAGTTAAACAGTTTGTAGAACAATGAGTTAAACAGTTTGTAGAACAATGAGTCAAAGTTTGTAGAACAATGAGTTAAACAGTTTGTAGAACAATGAGTTAAAACAGTTTGTAGAACAATGAGTTAAACAGTTTGTAGAACAATGAGTCAAACAGTTTGTAGAACAATGAGTCAAACAGTTTGTAGAACAATGAGTTAAACAGTTTGTAGAACAATGAGTTTTGTAGAACAATGAGTCAAACAGTTTGTAGAACAATGAGTTAAACAGTTTGTAGAACAATGAGTCAAACAGTTTGTAGAACAATGAGTTAAACAGTTTATAGACAATGAATTAAACAGTTTATAGCTGTCAACTGGCAAGTTTTTTCATTTTTGAATAAATTCGAATAAATGAAAATGCACAAAAATTTATAGCCGTTGGTACAAATTTTTGACTGAATTTTATTTAATAATCAAACAAAACAAAAAGACGAAACTATTCTTCTTATTCCAACAATGGTATAGTTTATTTGCTAACTTGTGTATTCAGGATTAAAAACAGCCGATATATTTTCTCTCGGGTAACTAACACTCGCATAACTAACCCCGCTAAATATTTCTTAAATAACTAAAACTCGTATTATTTTAATTTTTTTGGACAGTTGTCCTATTTTTTATGAATAAAAAAACCCTGTTTCGGCTGCTTCACCATCCGGCCTTCGTCAGGTGTCGATTATCTATCAGAGCAAAGCAATGATATAACTTGGGAAGTCATTTTGAACACTTTGTTGATCAAACAAGACGTTGAAGAACTTATGAAGATCTCATCCAAATAATGACATCATTGTTTTTGCACGAATAATCGTTACGCTTTTCGTGATGTTTTTAGGCTTGATGCCTAAAAACATCACGAAAAGCGTAACGATTATTCGAAATAAAAAAGAAAAAATTGATCCACGTTCAAATCCTGGACGAGGCTATTTGCGTTTCACTGAGCGGTAATGTCCTTACAAAAAAAAAATGAATCCATGTGTTCTCCTACGAGCTATTGAAAAATAGTAGAGAAGTTTGGGTTCTATAGCCTCGATTATGCTACTAATCTAGGAGGAAAAAAACACTGAATTCAAACCAGCTTGCCCGCTCTTTAAAAAATTATCTTCATGTCCGTGAAATGGAGGTTGGGTAAATACATATATATTGTCTACAACTTTGAAAATATGTTACATAATTCATAGGCAGCTTATGAATTATGTACGTAGTATGATATTTTGAATCAGGGTTCGTAAAATTCAGAATAACAGGGGTCCAGTGGAAAGTTACCTCTGCGGTTATTGATGGGTAATAAACTTTTTACTTGGCCTGGGAGATTAGTTTAAGTTTTAGTTTAGATGTGACAAGAAATTCAGTGATCGGATGCATAGATTCGTTCGCTCTGGGAATTGTTTCTCCAACGTGCGGTTGGGCTGGGTTGTTTTGAATAAATGACTTAAGAAGAAAAAAAAAACAAGAAATGACCAGTCCGAAGAAATGAGCCCAATAGAAAAGAAGAAAACAGCCAGAGAAATCAGCCCTGAAGAATATGGCGGTCGAGTTAACAAGTAAAAAACCCTCATCTTATCCTATATCTCCTCGTCTCTCTCTCTCTCTCTCTCTCTCTCTCTCTCTCTCTCTCTCTCTCTCTCTCTCTCTCCCATTATGTACCTGATGTGTTATAAGGGGTATATAACAAATAGTTATTAGCATTCCGGGATTTTTTTTCAGGAACTGGATCTCTTCTTTTTCGTTTTTGGTATTGCGACACTATGTTCCGATCGATCCATTTTACGGTCTTTCCCAGGTTTACTTTATATATGTATATATATGGAATGAATGTCTTTTTTCGGTAGTATATATATATATATATATATATATATATATATATATATATATATGGAAATAATATATATGTGTGTATATATGTATGATTTTATATGGATTAGCGTATTTATGGATATATATGTATTTATGTATTATTTTGTTCTTTATATATATTAAACGTTCTATTTATTAATCTTCTTATCTTTCTAACATTGATATTCCATATAAAATACGTCATATCTTTGCTAGCCTTTCGTTCTCCGCTTATTCACGTGTCTGTATGCGTCATCCTATGATCTTTACCTTCCATTTTCACACATGCAATGAACACGTCATCGACTTTCATAAACAAACGCACATATAAAAATTAAGGGGTAATAACATCATATTCATACATTCACTATACACTTAACACCTTTCATTTTGTCCGTCACAAAAACATTACTTAACAGTGTCCTGAAGATGGTATAATACCGAAATACTTAAGTATTGACACATAAAATTGTTTCCCCTGATCATAACATCCTGTGTTTGTTATATTTTTAAAATATTTTCTTCTTATATATATATATATATATATATATATATATATATATATATATATATATATACTAGACAAAAAGTGACCCGTTGGGTCACCCGTTAAGCTCTCGCTAGATGATTGGGATTAGGAAAAAGATTAGGATCTGCCAAAATATCGTCTGCTTTTCATTTTAAAAACGAATTAAAATTTATTAAACCGATTATTTAAGGTCGAAAAAGTAACATAATGAGCATCAGTAAAAAAGCAAAATAATATTACACATGTAATTTATTTTTGATACATTTAAAACGATGTTTTCAGTCAATTTCGATCAAAATGCCTGCCAAGATGCTACTTAAAATCCGTTTTTACAAAATAAATTGTAACTTTTGCGATTGAAAAAAAATTCACACTGGATTGTCCAATTAAGCACATAACCTAGTAGATAAAGGAATTAGGTTAAGACAGTTCTAAATACAGTTATCTCTAGACTGCAGCTTCAATCCTGGTCAGGGGCAGCAGTAACATTGAATAATAATTAACATAGCTTAACACCTGTACCCCAGCTATGGTTAGTGGAATGAGAACAGGATACCCCCGTGGGCTGAATAAAGGGTTAGGTTCAAAGTCCTGTGATGGCTCCCTATTACAAGAAGGTTCCTGTGTCCGACAAGAAATACCTGAAGAAGGCCGGAGGGCACATCGACCGAAACATTGCACGGATAACAATGAAGATGAGGACAATAGTCTGAATAATACAAATAATAGTAATCTTTGCAGAGTTCCATCCTGGCCTCCTGCCTCAGAAACTGCGAGCCACAGACTGCTGAAAAAACAACACCAGCTACGATTGAAATCCGTAGCCGAAGCTGTATCACTTTAAAAAAAAACAACTTAAGACGTTTTTCCAGAAAACCCAACCCCGACCCCCCTAGTTAAAATTAAGTTTTATTACTAAATTACAAATTATTTATTTTCCATTAAACTAACCCTAAACCCAAACCCTAAGCCTAACCCCAGCCCTAAACCCTAACTCTATTTTTTACACCGCTTCGGCTACGGACTTCAATCGTAGCTGGTGTTTTTTTTTCAGCAGTCACTGGTTAGCAGTTTTTGAGGCAGGATTCCAGGATAGAACTCCGTAAATATTACCCAAATAATACTCCAAAAATTATTTTTAAGTTTTTATTTTCATTTTATTTTTCGATTTTCGGTAAATATTTACTACTCGAGCAGATTCTTTAAAAAAAAATGGTACTCTTCGCGGAGAACCGTCCCGCCTCCTGCCTAAAAGAACGCTAGCAGGTGGCTGCTGAAAACACCAGCTACGATTGAAGTCCGTAGACGAAGCGGTGTCACTTTCAAAAAAAAAAAAAAAAAAAAAACAACTTAAGGCGTTTTTCCGGAAAACCCAACCGCAACCCTAAACTTTAAACCATAACCCCACCCCTAGTTAAAATTAACAGTTTTATTAAAAAATCTCTGGGTTAGAAAAAAACAGAGCCCAAATTATTTATTTTCCCATTAGACTAACCCTAAACACCAACATATATATATATATATATATATATATATATATATATATATGAAAATAATTAATGACAAAGTAAATATTTATACACATTCACTATCACCAGATCTTGATTTTTAAGGAAAAATAATGAAGATTGGATTTATATATGGGAAGATAATTTAACAATGAAATTTAAATGATAACAGCCTGATTTTTTTTTTTTTTTTTTTGCATTTAATATTTTAAATAGGAGACATTAATCATTGTTTTCAGAGTGTCTGGATCAACGCAAACTCTTTTTTTACGTTGGGAATTTTAATTGGGCATCCTGCGAGGGTATAACTCGCGATTCAAAAATAATGGATATGCAAGACATGCTTTTTTAATTCCCACCTCTACCCAGGCGACGCCGGGTAGCCGCTTCTAGTGTATAATAAAAGGAAAAAAATAGTATAAAAACTTTAAGAAAAAATATTTCAACCCAGCAGTACTCCGCTTAAAAGTAGACATTGCTTCACATCCTGCCCGTGGAGAAGGATCTAGGTAAATACATACATTAACAGTTCCCCACAGGGCTATTGAAATTACATACAATGGAAATTATTATGAAGATAATTGACTATGGACTTATTGCTTCACTGCGTTCCACTCTGTTTGCCTTAGAAAGACAATATATTTTCAAAATCCATTTTACTTAATCAACTATTCCCCAGGCTTTTTAGCCTGAACCTTGGTGTCTTGTTCCGCCTATTTAGAGTAGTATTGTCTTGGTGAGCCGCGTCAAATAAGTCACATAGTCACATTACAACAAAAACATTACTGTAAAATTCAGTCTCTCATATGCTTATTTGGAGAAGAAGAAGAAGAAGAAGAAGAAGAAGAAGAAGAAGAAGAAGAAGAAGAAGAAGAAGAAGAAGAAGACAGGTAAACACTTATCTTTTTAACGATTTTTTTTATTTATAAATGCTGGTGAGCGTAGAATGCCGGTTAAGTTTTTACACGCTAGTACAAGGAAATTATCACTCGCAAAATCACAATGAATCTCAGAGGGTGAGTCCCCGTGGCGTGATGACTAACCTGCCGAAGAAGTAAATCATAGCAATCATTACTTTCTTCTGTTAATGTAGAAGAAAGATTTAAAGACTCAGTTGTCATGTGCGGCCCTCATGTAATCCATGCAGCTCTAAGGGGCTACCCGGTTTGACATACCTGAACTAGATGACATTATTTCTTCTTGTTAATTGATAGTTGGCCTCATCTTCTGGCGATCTGGATGTATCTTAAAGTTCCAGAAAATGTCATATTGTTGGAATATTTTGTTGTATATAAGGTGTGCTGGAGGTCACAACTTAAATTCATAGACTCTTCATGGCCCCGCGGATTCAATCGGCCAGTCAACATGCTCGAATACGTGGATGATTAACTATTTAAAGGCCTTCATGGAAAGGTGCTCAGTTGCTCGTGTTCAACACGGACAAACGGACCAACAACCAAGGATACTGCTTAACACTGAGCAACATAAGGTTCATTGGATTCAAGATACAGGGACCAGCGGAAAAGCATTATTGGATAGTGCACAGCACGGATCAAACTTTACGCCACAAGGGATCTCCACTGTAAAGTGCTCTCACCTGCAGCCTAAAAATGGCCACAAGAATTTTAACACATATGCTTTATTCTATTGGACAGGTTCTGGTTTGTGCATATAAAATTTGTCAGCATGGTTAAATTTTAGTCTCTTTGAATCACCTTCATCCGCCCAGTCATGGCTGCTCTTGTAGTTCTTTTGTGCCAGTCTCTTTGTTACCACGTAAATTACACTGGCTATTCTTCTGCATAGTATCAATTTTTGCTTTGACATCGGCGGTGTTTAAGTTTTTTTACAGTTGAATTATACTTAGAAAAAATATATATGGATTTAGTTGAATAAACAAATCGTTTAAAAATTTTTTTTTTTCAAAAATCAAAAAGGTGCGTAATACCGACTAGTAGGAGGATAAAACATAAATTGATACTTACCCACCACAATTTTGCTACCTCATAAGCGTCACTTTCATGTAATCAAAAGAAATACAATCATCAGATGGCATTATATATATATTATATATATATATATATATATATATGTGTGTGTGTGTGTGTGTGTGTGTATGTGTCGGTCTATGTGTATGTGATATATATGTTGGGTGTGAGGGTTTGTGTGTGGGGGATAAATGTATGTAATATGTATATATGCATGTGATATATACATATATATATGTTTGGGCATAGGTGTATGTGATATATATATATATATATATATATATATATATATATGTGTGTGTGTGTGTGTGTGTGTGTGTGTGTGTGTGTGAAGGCGCGTGCCATAATAGTTAGCGTCGTAGGAAATGGACTCGTCGACTCGAGTGACCTATTTCAATAAAGTTATATAAATAGATTTATAACTGCAAAATGGCCGATTTTTAAGAGTTTTTCTTTATCAGTTATATATATATATATATATATACAAGTCGTGTCAAAAAGTATCGAGATTTAAGCTGTATTTACCAAGATAACAATGAACATTAAATTTAAGGTTAATTTTTTTCAGAATATAAGTTTTGTCAAAAAGTACAGATTTTAAAGCTGTATTTACCAAGATAGAAATGAAGAATGAATGGAACGCTAATTTTTCAGAATACAAGGTAAGTCAAAATGTACCGAAAATCTCGAGATTTTTTTGCCACACCTTGTATATATATATATATATATATATATATATACTAGCAAATATATGCACCCTCCGGGTGCAAGTATTTAAGTTTTAATGTAATGAAATATCGTATTAAATTAGAAAGTCTAATAAGAATGCAGATAAAAAGATTTGAAACAGAGTGGGGTTATAATAGAAAAATAGAAATGAAACTTACTCTTCCATCACTGCTGTCTTTCATTGCTGAATTTTACTTATTTAACTATTTAGTTAAATTAGGAAATAAAGAATAAAATTACACTTATTTTTTCTTGTTAATGGATTTCATTTCAGATTCATTGAAGAGATTTTTGCTTATATTCATTAAAATAAAACCAAACAGTTAGAAATCAATAATACTAAGCACATATTTAATAAAATCACATTTTTAATATCAATATGCAAATTAGCCTTCCCGTTCACACTGCAAACCGCTATTTTTTGTATATATAAATACAATAGCATGTTATTAGTATGTAGATATGGACAAAACTAATAAAAAGGTGAAGCAATTTTATTAATAATTGAGGTTTAATATATATATAAAATCATGAAGAATTTGATGAAAATAACTATGTTAATTGTGACAAGATTAGAAATATAGTTTCGGTTACAGACAGAAAAACACACAATCTCCATTATAATAAGATATATATATTATTCTTTTATTTGCTGGTAAATAAAATAAAAACTAAGCGAACATTCTATAAGTGCGCTAATTCCCAAATTCTTGCCAGTGATAGCATGAAATGGACTCGACCAATGTCAAATCCTGAACAAGGTTGCTTGTGTCTAACTTCACACTAATGCAAAATGCATTTATCCCCCCCCCCCAGATATGGGTATATAGTATTGTTTTTTTTTGGGGGGGGTGTTACGGAATATCAACATCGATGGGTCATTTAATGCCAAGGAAGTTTTTAAATAAATTAATTCTTGATGGGTTTTCAGTTTTTTTTATAAACGCATCTTTCTATTTAACCCATAGTTGGGATCCTAACAGGTACTACCACACCGGATTAGAGGGAACCTGGGAGCAATAGTGATGAAGGAATGCTCCACATTTTCCAAACCTCTAAAACTTGAACCTCACCATCAGATAGAGTCTAACGTCATACCCAGGACATGCATACCCTCAGCCTCCGATGATAAAAAGAGTTGGGGCTTGTCATAAGGGCAATAGGGTTGGGGCAATGATATAGGTGCTAGAGCTTGGCTTGAGCAGCCGATTGAATAAAGGGGGCCCCTCCGACCGACCGTCTAGCCTAAGTAAGGGTCTAAGTGGAGTATTGCATGTCATGGACTGCTCAGACACCAGAGTTCAATCCTTAGACATCACGGGTCGCAACCTACGGCCAATTGATAGCCCCATTCGGGGAGTCTTACCCATCTGTAGAGGTGAAGTCGGTGTATTCTAACGCCCCACCGACAGGGCGGGGGTAAATAGTAGAGCAAACTTCTAGGTAGGCTAACGGAGTAGGAAAACTTTATACAACTCCACCTGTATAATTCAGGTCAGGATTTTTTCTTCCTGCTGACACCATGCAACAATACAACCTGTCTCATTTTAATTAGATAGAAAATGGACTCCGTTAACACGGAATCGTTCGATTTCCTTGAGCGACGTCACAAAAGGGCACTAATCGTTATGGCCCCACAATGACCTAATAGATAATGGATTATGAAGATGATGAAATGGAATATTAGTAGTAGTAGTAGTAGTAGTAGTAGTAGTAAAGACAGTGGGCAGTGCTAAGGAAAACTGAAAGCTTATATATGATTAAAATGTTGCTGGCGCTAAAATACAGTCATACCTCTCCCCATGTTATTAATTAGTGCCAAAAGACGTGATGTAACCTGGTTTTTGACGTAAACCGGGCTTAATACCTTCAAATGAGAACAAACACTGTAAGACTAGCGTAAATAACTCGCAAAAGAATATAACTATCGCTAGAGCTTAAAGAACACTAAAAACACATTTTAGTTATGTTTGAAACGTTAAAAAAATCGATGAAAATATTCTATTATATTGTATATACATTTTAAGGTGATTTTATTGTATTTTAATTCTTTCATTGATTTTTATATATTTTATTCTAGATATATTTTAATGAATTTTCTTTTTTACTTTATTTTATTTATTATGACGTAGGTTGCTGAGTTATGTAAGGTCGAGTGTAATGACGATCGCTGAAATTGAATTTAGACTAGAAATATGATATAAAGGTGAATTTGACAACAGACGAAATGATGTAAAGCGAGGTAGTACTGTACAAACATAAGTTTCATTGTTTTTCACCCTACCAGTATGTAACAATAAGATAGCAGTTACTACGTGGAATTTGCAACCAGAGCCATAAGATATAAAAGTAATACTCTTAGCTATGTATACACATTTATTTACCAACCCGTCCGAACGAGTAGGATGTGATACAAGGTCAATTTCTTTTCTTAATTCTAGTTTTTCCTTCTTTTAGACTGGTCACTATACCAAGGCTAAAGAGCTCAGTCTGCCCTACTATTTACCCATAGCTGGAGGGAGAATAGTTGGATGTATATATTTCCCAAGGGTATTATCCCTATGTGAAATGTAGACAGTCTCATCCAGGATTTAAACTCGGGTCGCAAAGTCCATTTCTTATGACGATAACCATTACACTACGCGCCCCCTTCACTGTGTTTGGCCGTGTGCATTATTTACTAAACAAACATAGAAGCATTTTAGAGATTAAACTCGCTAATCATCAATCTGATATCTGTGATCTCCTAAGTGCATCAGTACATTTTCATTTGTAGTTCACTGACTCTTTTCTCAAATTGTGTCAAACCCTAATGAATTAGTTATGTTTTGTAATTCAATTTTCAATTATTTTATTTGTGGAAAATTCATTTGTATAACTAGCAAATATATGCATCCGCCGGGTGAAAGTTTTACTGTAATAGAATATTATATTACATTAAAAATGCCAGTGAAACTAAATAAGAATGCAGCAAAAAAAAAATTGAAACTGAGGGAGGTATAATTGAAAAATAGAACAAGTGAAATTTATTCTTCTATCACTCCGTCCTTCATTGCTAAATTTTCCTAATTTAACTAAGTTGAATTAGGAAGTAATTAATGAAATGACTTATTTCTTCTTGTTGATGGATTTCTTTTAAGATTCATACCCGAGAATTTAGCACATAGTCATTAAGATAAAACCAAACAGTTAAAAATCAGTAATACTAAGCACATATTTACTAAAATAGATTTTTTTATATCAATATGCAAATTTAAAAAAAAAAATATTTTGTTGTATATATAAATACAATTGCATGTTCTTAGTATGTAGATAAGGCCAACAGTATTAATAATGTAAAACAATTTTATTAATAATTGAGGTTTAAATAAAAAATAAAATCATGGAGAATGTGACGTAAATAACTAAGGGAATTGTGACGCGAGTCGTAATATATTTTCGGTTACAGACAGAAAAAAAACACACAATCTCTATTATAATAAGATAATAAAAATAATGGAAATTATATTTGGCTACAAGTGTTGCATCAAATAAAAATTTGAATTCTCCTAGACTGGTTTAGCACAGTCAGCAGAACACCTGCATAGAAATCGCAAGGTTCAATACCGATCCCCGTCAACCCAGCGCACAGATTGGGTAATCTGATCTGTGCAGTAAAATTAGGAGCTGATGGTAGGTGAGGTGATCCGGCTCAGGAAAAACAATCTCCTTGGTCTAGCGCTAGCGAAAAGGGGATAGACTTCCTCGCTAACCGGCTGATACAGACAATAGACCACTCAGCCAACTTTACTTACTTTTAGACTAGATGCCATACCATTTCTAAAGAGCCCAGCCTACCCTACTATTTACTTGTAGCTGGATGCGCACTTACCCCAAGGGTTTTAACGCTATGTGAAAATGCCAACAGTCTCGTCCAGGACTTAAGATCGGGTCACCGAGTCCATTTCCAATGGCGAAAACCATTACACCACGTGCCTTATCGCACCTTTCAAAGAATTGCACTTAACAGCTTGTACCCTTTACAGTAAATATAAGGTTTGATGCATTTGTTAAAAAAACCTTGGTTGTTTATTTACTTTTAGAAGAAAAGGCGTAACTATTTTTTAGCGTTAAAAATAAATTATTGTAAATTATTCAAGTGAAACAACAGTGAAAAATACACGAAGTAAATTCATGTATAAAATGCAATGTGTATCCATACCAACACATACGCACACACACGCGCGTGTATACACTCACACGCGCACACAGATATATATATATATATATATATATTATAATATATATATATATATATATATATATATATATATAGACATTTTTCTACGCTACGAGAAGGTACCATGGCAACAACACTAAAAGTAACGTTGTCATAGTAACACGAGATATGCCTGCGTGAGCAAGTTCGTGTTGCTATAATAGTGGAAAACTTTTATTCAGTTATTGTACTCAAACGAAAGGATTTGAGAAAAGGCTATACAAGGATGCTGGGTGCTGTTTTAACAAATAGTGGAAGCGGCACCCTACAAAATAGCAGTTGAACGACCATTTACCTTCCATATTACAAATATCCAAGAAAGACGAGCAAGATAAGCAGGGCACTGCTGTGGGAGTAAAGACGAACTCATAAGTGACGTTCCCCTATGTACTCTTACACAGTGTTGGCTGTCCAGTGTTTTTTATTTACAAAATTCGGTTGCTGCTTTAGTCAGCCCTTGGCTTAGAAAGTCAGTAAACATTGTGCTTTTAAAATGTGGTTTAGCGGCAGGAATCGGTTTGTAACAATAAACTAGCAGCTACTACTTAAAATTCGCGACCAGAGTCATAAGATAAAAAAAGGTAATACTCTTAGCTTTGTATATATATTTACCAATCCCTTTAAAAAGATTTAATAAATGCAAAAATAATCGTACTCATATCAAATCTGATGTCTGTATATATATTATCAAATGTAAAACCTGTGATAAAAATACGTTGGCAAAACAACCAGAAACATCAAAGAAACGCATTTATGAACATAATGGTGACATAAAGATCGGCAATATGAAAAATTCAATTGTCCAATATACAGGGTGTCCCAGACGTCACGCACCATGTATGAAAATGCATATAAAAAGTATAAAAAGACATATGAATATCAATTTTATTCACCATAATCATAATAGATGCTCAAATTGTTCACTCTCTCCATTGATACATACATCAATTCTCTTTATAAAACTGTCTTTTACTCTGTTGAGGGTTTATGTGTCTTAAGAATACGATGTACTGATGATTTGCTAATCGTAAGCTCCTGGCTTATTTTCCTTACTGATTTCACGGGGCTTCTAGCAACATTCGCCAAAACCATAGTTAATGTTGCTTCATCAGTTGCACTCTTTTGTCGACCAAATCTCGCGCGGTCAGCAACTGTGCCAGTTTCTTGGAAACGTTTTATCAAACGGCAGACAGTGGTATGGTTCAACGTTTTTTTCTCGCTCGGGATGAGTGCAGTTGAATTCTTCAGCTACAGAGCGGTATGTAGCCCCATCTCGTCCAAACATAAAAAAAACAATTTAACTCTTTCTTGTATTGTTAATTTCTCACCCATATCCAATAAAATCTGGGAAAAAAAATTATATGGTGAGCGACTTCTGGGACACCCTGTATATTTGACACTGATCATAAATTTAATTTTCAGGATTCTAAGATATTAACTCACACCCACAACAAAATTTTAGGAAAAATTGTTGAATCCGATGTTATTGCAAATTATGATACTATTAAACAAAGACTGGGGTTTTCATCTTATCTCATTTATTAGACAGACTTGTCTTAAAAAAATTATAATATACCTTGTTTTATTTGTGTATAAACACATATTCCTTTTATTCTTTATTAAATTTCTTCCAATTTTAACATCTGATACGACATTACGTTTTAAACATTTCTACAGATAAATTAAACTATGAAAACATAGATTATATTAATGAACATATAAAATTTTATTACTACATGTTTATTAATATAATCTATGTTTTCATATAAGTAATAAAGTTGAAAGATATTAATAAACATATTGATTAATGTAGTTGTAAGTGGATTAGTTTGTTGTCTTTATTCTTTTTTTAATTACATGTATCTATATTATATTCTTTAGGAAATGCGTTACATTTCAAATATTTTTGAATACTAATTACGTCACAATTTTCAAACAGAACGTTACTAACGAAGAAAAAGAACATTTTCTTTAATACTTTCTAATTTTTTCGTTTTCATTTGGAAAAAACAACAACAATTAACTCAGGTTAGACAACATCCTACACATTCAATTGTCCTGATGAAGGTTTCACGAAAAAAAAAAAGAACGGAACGTTTTAACGTCCACTAACTTCTCCATCTACAAATAAATTTAACTTTTGAAAAACTTTCTTTTCTTATTTACATTTCTACATATCATCAGATTTATTTTCATTTTTTCCTTCCATATATATATTTACCAACCCCTCCGCACGAGCAGGATGTGACACATGGTCAATTTCTTAAGCAGAGTTCAACAGGTTTAAATTCAAAGTTTTCCTTTTCCTAGACCGGTTGCCTAACCAAGGTTAAAGAGCCCAGTCTGCCCTGCTATTTATTCATAGCTGGAGGGAGAGTAGGATTCTCTTTCCATATATATACCGTATTTGACGGCATATAGGACGCACTTTTTTTTCAGAAATATGGCTCAAAATTTGTCCTGCGTCTTATACATCGTAGGTGAAGTTTAAAGTTTTATTATCATTAATTTTATTATCATTATTATTTCCTGTTATTGATATGTATTGTGCATGCTTGTTGCTTGCCTGTACTTCCAAATTGCTTTTATACAGCTATGTTTCTACTTGTGTAATGCACAGCTAGACTATTTTCAGCAATATATGCTTAAATACACTAAAAACTTTTTTTCCTGAATCTGACCTGCTGAAATTGGGGTGCGTCTTATATGCCCGTGCGTCTTATATGCCGTCATATACGGTACATAATATGTACTCAATGCATGAAATGTCATTGTTGGGCCGAAGGACAAATAAAGAACCCTCCGCAGGAACTAGCTTACTTGCCGACCGATAAGGGCGTCTTTTAAGCTAATTAAATTAATAAAACTAAATAACTAATAACTAAAAAGATAGGAAATTTCGCGAGCAATGAGAGTATAATTGAAACAATGAAATGATTGATTTTAACGGCATATCAACCCGTCTCGGGTTGTTTTATGATTGTAGGCTATGAAATCCAATTCATATTTACATTTTGGTGTGGTTGTTTCTTAAGAGTTTTTTTAGGGGTTCGCACATATTCCTATCAAATTTAAATAATCTGTAAACAGATCTAATTAACCCAGAGATGAACATCTAACAGGTACTACCACACCGCGTCATAGTTGACCTGAGAGTAAAAGAAATGAAGGTATAATCTACACTCTCCAGATCTCCAGAGCTGAGGCTTGACCACCAGGACACCTCTTTTGGTTGGGGTCCTACTGCTCTGCAAGAAATACAGTCAGATTATTCTAAGCCATACCGACAGGGTGAAATGAGAGTACAGTTGTTATAAAATAAATAATACATTCGACTATTTGCAGTAAATAATATCACTAGGGCAGGTTTACGTGTTGAAATATATGTGCATACTCGTTTGATAAGACACAATCGGAATTTTCGTTCAAGAATTTTTATTGATATCAATATTTAAAAGAATTTCAAAAATAAATTTTAAAAAGTCTATGATATTAAATTGTGGGCGGTGCGGAAAATGTATCGTCGAATGAGAGTGAGAGATAAATAAACGCACCTATTTAGTAGCAACGAATTACTAGATAAAAAAAGCAAAGAAAGGAGAAATGAGCTCAGCGACTGAATTGATCTATGGAAAAACGGTGACATGTTGTTATACAAGCAAACTATTCAATGATGCGGAACAAATATGAGTTTAAAACTTTATACATATATAAAGATCTTCAAACTAACAATTTATATATGTAAACATCTTCAAATACAGAGGTGAGTCAAAAGTAATGACATTTTGTTTAGGACAGGTATAATTACCAACACAGGAACATGTATCATACATCAAAATGAAGCTGGTCCTCTGTGGATCACATCCCTACTTCTCCACATAGGCTAGTCAAAAGGTAGTGCCATTTTATTTAGGACAGGGACAATTAGCAACACAGGATCATGTATCATACATCAAAATGAAACTGGTCCTCTGTGGATCACATCCCTACTCCTCCACATAGTCACCGTTTCTCTCAATAGCAATGTTCCACCTTCGAATGAGACCCTGTATCCCTGCCCCGTAAAATTCTGTTGACTGTTCTTTGAGCCACTTCTTCACTACAGATTTCACTTACTCGTCACTGGAATAATGTTTGCCTCTCTTCATCCCCATGAAAGAGGGTTTGAGAGACAAACATTATTCCATTGGCGAGGAAGTGAAATCTGTAGTAAAGAAGTGGCTCAAGAAAAAGTCAACAGAATTGTATGGAGATTATGTAACTGTCTGTCTGTAACCGAAACTACGTTATCACTGACGTCACGATTTCCATAGTTATTTAAGTCATATTCTCAACGATTATGAAATAGTCCTTATTTAAACTTAATTAGGATCTTATTATTAACAATGATCTATTAAAGTCTAGTTGGTTTAGATTGCCGCAAAACTGTCCGTATTATTAATTCATTTAAAATCCTGAAATATATGTTATATATCTCTCAGAAATAAAGACTTCCTTAGTATATGGTTGAAATAATTTGCATAATGATTTTACCAAAACTGGGTTTAATAAATAATTATTTTCTGTTACTGATTTCTAATAATATCATGTTATTCTCAAACGTACATAAAGCTATCCTATATATAATTTTAAATAGAAAATAAATTAAAAAACATCAAAATATGTAATACTTTTTTATATTCGTGCTTATTTAGTTTTGTTAGTCTTTCTAATTTAATATGATATCTTATTACAGTACAACTTAAATACTTGCGCCTGGCAGAGGGCGCATAATTTTGCGAGTATTTGTAAAAGTTTTCAAACTACTTATTCATAAATGAAAAAATCTTCAAACTATGAATATGTAAAAATCCTCAGAGTAAACCAACTACATATATATTCAAACATTCAAACATTTTCAAACTATATCGGTATATAAAAATCTTCAAACTAACCGTATATATAAGTAAATATATTTAAACTAATCTACATGTATATGTAAAAAAATCTAATTAACTGTATTCATATCTTTAAAAATGTCAAGTATATATAAATAAATAAATAAATAAATAAATATATATATATATATATATATATATATATATATATATATATATATATATATATATTATACTAAAGCTGAGTTTATCAACCTTCTCCAGCTAAAGGATTTTTTTCTATTTATGTTATGGACACAATATTTATACTTAGATATTCCTTGGTGTTAGCACTACAAAGTGTATGAAAAAAAATTCAGTTTAATTGGCTTTAATTAGGCGTAATTAGCAATTAAGTCAACGACCGACCAATCCCTGTCTTGGAGACTACCTGTCTCTCTTCCCATCTCCGTTTGTCAGTTAAGTTAACTCTCCTCCCACTCTCTATTTGTCAGTTAGAAAGAGTGACATAGCGAAGCCTGTAACAGCCTGTAATAACTGAAAAATCAGCAGTGAGACCCCATCCCATCACCCACGGTACTCCGTAGATTCACCCCCTTTCATTTCTCCAGGCTAAAGAGAATTTTTTTTTTTTAATAAAGTGGCGTAAATCAGACTTTAAAATAGATTTTTTTGAATTACTTGAATTATTAATTTATAGAGTCAAATTTAACATGATTATTAAACTTACTTTAAAATATTTCATGTTGGGTAAAAAAAAGTAGTTATGTATTTAAATGTGATGGGATCTCATTCAAATGAGCAAGCGTGACTCCCCCATCGTTTAACTAAAACAAACTAAAACAAACTAAAAGAATACATTGCTGACTAACTCTTTGATTTTTGGTAATTTATCTATCTTAAATTAGTGAATCAATCAACTTATTTGGTAAGTAGATAAATTGTCTTTGTTTCTCTTTTCCGAAAAATTAAAATAAATTTAGCTGCGAAATAATTCAAATCAGCTTATTTTGTTTTAAAATCAAGATTTGTGGGTTAAACTTCGCAAATTTTTTATAAGAAGTATATATTAACATCACCGACAAAAACTTAGTTACCTTAACCCCTAAACCGTAACAGAATTCGCAAAAAAAGTTAATTCACAACTGTCATATATCCCCAAATAAGTTTCCGTTTTAATTTTGACGACGATTTGCAAGTTTAACCGATTTAAGATTGTTTTGAGATTAAAAAATGTATGAGATAAATAATACACACACACAAACAAACCAATGCCTTTTTATTGTAACTAAATTTTTGTCGGTAATGTTAATATATACTTATAAAAAAATTATTATGTTTCCTACAGTTTTTAATACAAAACAAATCAAGAGTTTATTAGAAAATAAGTTGTTTAGAATTAAATTGTCAGCTACGACATAATTTATTTACTAGAAAAATAGGTAAATGCCTCACGATTTAACTCTTAATATTATTGAAAAAGAAAGTTGGAAATCAGAATTACAATGTTAGAAATTATTTATAATAAAATTTTAACTGAACGGTAATATCTGCTTTCTGGATATAAACGGAAGAATTATTTGTTTCCAAATAAAATAATAAATTTCTTCAAACACTGTTTGTTTGAGTTTTCTTTTACAGAGTATAATTATACATGCGTCACGGATTCGAACCTATTAACTTAACACAAGCAAGATATTTTTTATACAATATTTTCTTTGATTAAATAAATACGATTTTGCTGTACATTAAAGAAAAATATTTATTTACATTTATAAAATGTTTATAAATCCCTGAAAAATAAAATAAAATGTAGACAATAGGAACTTTTAATATAAAATTCTTTTGAAAATAATCTAACAATTAAAACAACAACAAAAAAAAAATACATATTTTTTCTTATTTACGAGATTTAAGTTTCAATGTTTAAGATGCCCTATTTCCAAAACCTATTCATTAGTGAATTATCTTTTTTACATATGTTTTATCATTAAATTGTCTTTCGAAAAATGTAAAATTTATTTATGTACAAAATAAAAAAATTAAAAAAATCTTGGTACGGGGGATCAACGCGCGAAACATATTGTTCTGGCCCCTTGCCCAAAAAACGCTACATGATGCCTTCTGAAAATTCAAACCGTGCTATTTATGAACTTCCTACCTAGGTAAAGAAGAACAATTTCCTAATAAATTCCTACAATAAAATAAATTGAACCCTCATTTTATGTCTGTGTTTTTGCAATAAATGTTTTATGTACTGATGATTTGCTAATCGTAAGCTCCTGGCTTATTTTCCTTACTGATTTCACGGGGCTTCTAGCAACATTCGCCAAAACCATAGTTAATGTTGCTTCATCAGTTGCACTCTTTTGTCGACCAAATCTCGCGCGGTCAGCAACTGTGCCAGTTTCTTGGAAACGTTTTATCAAACGGCAGACAGTGGTATGGTTCAACGTTTTTTTCTCGCTCGGGATGAGTGCATTGAATTCTTCAGCTACAGAGCGGTATGTAGCCCCATCTCGTCCAAACATAAAAAAAACAATTTAACTCTTTCTTGTATTGTTAATTTCTCACCCATATCCAAAAAAATCTGGGAAAAAAAAATTATATGGTGACGGACTTCTGGGACACCCGTATATTTGACACTGATCATAAAATTAATTTTCAGGATTCTAAGATATTAACTCACACCCACAACAAAATTTTAGGAAAAATTGTTGAATCCGATGTTATTGCAAATTATGATACTATTAAACAAAGACTGGGGTTTTCATCTTATCTCATTTATTAGACAGACTTGTCTTAAAAAAATTATAATATACCTTGTTTTATTTGTGTATAAACACATATTCCTTTTATTCTTTATTAAATTTCTTCCAATTTTAACATCTGATACGACATTACGTTTTTAAACATTTCTACAGATAAATTAAACTATGAAAACATAGATTATATTAATGAACATATAAAATTTTATTACTACATGTTTATTAATATAATCTATGTTTTCATATAAGTAATAAAGTTGAAAGATATTAATAAAACATATTGATTAATGTAGTTGTAAGTGGATTAGTTTGTTGTCTTTATTCTTTTTTTAATTACATGTATCTATATTATATTCTTTAGGAAAATGCGTTACATTTCAAATATTTTTTGAATACTAATTACGTCACAATTTTCAAACAGAACGTTACTAACGAAGAAAAAGAACATTTTCTTTATACTTTCAATTTTTTTTCATTTGGAAAAAACAACAACAATTAACTCAGGTTAGACAACATCCTACACATTCAATTGTCCTGATGAAGGTTTCACGAAAAAAAAAAAAGAACGGAACGTTTTAACGTCCACTAACTTCTCCATCTACAAATAAATTTAACTTTTGAAAAACTTTCTTTTTCTTATTTACATTTCTACATATCATCAGATTTATTTTCATTTTTTCCTTCCATATATATATTTACCAACCCCTCCGCACGAGCAGGATGTGACACATGGTCAATTTCTTAAGCAGAGTTCAACAGGTTTAAATTCAAAGTTTTCCTTTTCCTAGACCGGTTGCCTAACCAAGGTTAAAGAGCCCAGTCTGCCCTGCTATTTATTCATAGCTGGAGGGAGAGTAGGATTCTCTTTCCATATATATACCGTATTTGACGGCATATAGGACGCACTTTTTTTTCAGAAATATGGCTCAAAATTTGTCCTGCGTCTTATACATCGTAGGTGAAGTTTAAAGTTTTATTATCATTAATTTTATTATCATTATTATTTCCTGTTATTGATATGTATTGTGCATGCTTGTTGCTTGCCTGTACTTCCAAATTGCTTTTATACAGCTATGTTTCTACTTGTGTAATGCACAGCTAGACTATTTTCAGCATATATGCTTAAATACACTAAAAACTTTTTTTCCTGAATCTGACCTGCTGAAATTGGGGTGCGTCTTATATGCCCGTGCGTCTTATATGCCGTCATATACGGTACATAATATGTACTCAATGCATGAAATGTCATTGTTGGGCCGAAGGACAAATAAAGAACCCTCCGCAGGAACTAGCTTACTTGCCGACGATAAGGGCGTCTTTTTAAGCTATTAAATTAATAAAAACTAAATAACTAATAACTAAAAAGATAGGAAATTTCGCGAGCAATGAGAGTATAATTGAAACAATGAAATGATTGATTTTAACGGCATATCAAACCGTCTCGGGTTGTTTTATGATTGTAGGCTATGAAATCCAATTCATATTTACATTTTTGGTGTGGTTGTTTCTTAAGAGTTTTTTTAGGGGTTCGCACATATTCCTATCAAATTTAAATAATCTGTAAACAGATCTAATTAACCAGAGATGAACATCTAACAGGTACTACCACACCGCGTCATAGTTGACCTGAGAGTAAAAGAAATGAAGGTATAATCTACACTCTCCAGATCTCCAGAGCTGAGGCTTGACCACCAGGACACCTCTTTTGGTTGGGGTCCTACTGCTCTGCAAGAAATACAGTCAGATTATTCTAAGCCATACCGACAGGGTGAAATGAGAGTACAGTTGTTATAAAATAAATAATACATTCGACTATTTGCAGTAAATAATATCACTAGGGCAGGTTTACGTGTTGAAATATATGTGCATACTCGTTTGATAAGACACAATCGGAATTTTCGTTCAAGAATTTTTATTGATATCAATATTTAAAAGAATTTCAAAAATAAATTTTTAAAAAGTCTATGATATTAAATTGTGGGCGTGCGGAAAATGTATCGTCGAATGAGAGTGAGAGATAAATAAACGCACCTATTTAGTAGCAACGAATTACTAGAAAAAAAGCAAAGAAAGGAGAAATGAGCTCAGCGACTGAATTGATCTATGGAAAAACGGTGACATGTTGTTATACAAGCAAACTATTCAATGATGCGGAACAAATATGAGTTTAAAACTTTATACATATATAAAGATCTTCAAACTAACAATTTATATATGTAAACATTTCAAATACAGAGGTGAGTCAAAAAGTAATGACATTTTGTTTGAGGACAGGTATAATTACCAACACAGGAACATGTATCATACATCAAAATGAAGCTGGTCCTCTGTGGATCACATCCCTACTTCTCCACATAGGCTAGTCAAAAGGTAGTGCCATTTTATTTAGGACAGGGACAATTAGCAACACAGGATCATGTATCATACATCAAAATGAAACTGGTCCTCTGTGGATCACATCCCTACTCCTCCACATAGTCACCGTTCTCTCAATAGCAATGTTCCACCTTCGAATGAGACCCTGTATCCCTGCCCCGTAAAATTCTGTTGACTGTTCTTTGAGCCACTTCTTCACTACAGATTTCACTTACTCGTCACTGGAATAATGTTTGCCTCTCTTCATCCCCATGAAAGAGGGTTTGAGAGACAAACATTATTCCATTGGCGAGGAAGTGAAATCTGTAGTAAAGAAGTGGCTCAAAGAAAAGTCAACAGAATTGTATGGAGATTATGTAACTGTCTGTCTGTAACCGAAAACTACGTTATCACTGACGTCACGATTTCCATAGTTATTTAAGTCATATTCTCAACGATTATGAAATAGTCCTTATTTAAACTTAATTAGGATCTTATTTATTAACAATGATCTATTAAAGTCTAGTTGGTTTAGATTGCCGCAAAACTGTCCGTATTATTAATTCATTTAAAATCCTGAAATAATGTTATATATCTCTCAGAAATAAAGACTTCCTTAGTATATGGTTGAAATAATTTGCATATGATTTTACCAAAACTGGGTTTAATAAATAATTATTTTCTGTTACTGATTTCTAATAATATCATGTTATTCTCAAACGTACATAAAGCTATCCTATATATAATTTTCTCCAAATAGCAATTTTCATTTGTAGTTCACTGACTCTTTTCTCAAATTGTGTCAAACCCTAATGAATTAGTTATGTTTGTAATTCAATTTTCAATTATTTTATTTGTGGAAAATTCATTTGTATAACTAGCAAATATATGCATCCGCCGGGTGAAAGTTTTACTGTAATAGAATATTATATTACATTAAAAATGCCAGTGAAACTAAATAAGAATGCAGCAAAAAAAAAATTGAAACTGAGGGAGGTATAATTGAAAAATAGAACAAGTGAAATTTATTCTTCTATCACTCCGTCCTTCATTGCTAAATTTTCCTAATTTAACTAAGTTGAATTAGGAAGTAATTAATGAAATGACTTATTTCTTCTTGTTGATGGATTTCTTTTAAGATTCATACCCGAGAATTTAGCACATAGTCATTAAGATAAAACCAAACAGTTAAAAATCAGTAATACTAAGCACATATTTACTAAAATAGATTTTTTTATATCAATATGCAAATTTAAAAAAAAAAATATTTTGTTGTATATATAAATACAATTGCATGTTCTTAGTATGTAGATAAGGCCAACAGTATTAATAATGTAAAACAATTTTATTAATAATTGAGGTTTAAATAAAAAATAAAATCATGGAGAATGTGACGTAAATAACTAAGGGAATTGTGACGCGAGTCGTAATATATTTTCGGTTACAGACAGAAAAAAAAACACACAATCTCTATTATAATAAGATAATAAAAATAATGGAAATTATATTTGGCTACAAGTGTTGCATCAAATAAAAATTTGAATTCTCCTAGACTGGTTTAGCACAGTCAGCAGAACACCTGCATAGAAATCGCAAGGTTCAATACCGATCCCCGTCAACCCAGCGCACAGATTGGGTAATCTGATCTGTGCAGTAAAATTAGGAGCTGATGGTAGGTGAGGTGATCCGGCTCAGGAAAAAACAATCTCCTTGGTCTAGCGCTAGCGAAAAAGGGATAGACTTCCTCGCTAACCGGCTGATACAGACAATAGACCACTCAGCCAACTTTACTTACTTTTAGACTAGATGCCATACCATTTCTAAAGAGCCCAGCCTACCCTACTATTTACTTGTAGCTGGATGCGCACTTACCCCAAGGGTTTTAACGCTATGTGAAAATGCCAACAGTCTCGTCCAGGACTTAAGATCGGGTCACCGAGTCCATTTCCAATGGCGAAAACCATTACACCACGTGCCTTATCGCACCTTTCAAAGAATTGCACTTAACAGCTTGTACCCTTTACAGTAAATATAAGGTTTGATGCATTTGTTTAAAAAACCTTGGTTGTTTATTTACTTTTAGAAGAAAAGGCGTAACTATTTTTTAGCGTTAAAAATAAATTATTGTAAATTATTCAAGTGAAACAACAGTGAAAAATACACGAAGTAAATTCATGTATAAAATGCAATGTGTATCCATACCAACACATACGCACACACACGCGCGTGTATACACTCACACGCGCACACAGATATATAATATATATATATATATATATACATATATATATATATATATATATATATATATATATAGACATTTTTCTACGCTACGAGAAGGTACCATGGCAACAACACTAAAAGTAACGTTGTCATAGTAACACGAGATATGCCTGCGTGAGCAAGTTCGTGTTGCTATAATAGTGGAAAACTTTTATTCAGTTATTGTACTCAAACGAAAGGATTTGAGAAAAGGCTATACAAGGATGCTGGGTGCTGTTTTAACAAATAGTGGAAGCGGCACCCTACAAAATAGCAGTTGAACGACCATTTACCTTCCATATTACAAATATCCAAGAAAGACGAGCAAGATAAGCAGGGCACTGCTGTGGGAGTAAAGACGAACTCATAAGTGACGTTCCCCTATGTACTCTTACACAGTGTTGGCTGTCCAGTGTTTTTTATTTACAAAATTCGGTTGCTGCTTTAGTCAGCCCTTGGCTTAGAAAGTCAGTAAACATTGTGCTTTTAAAATGTGGTTTAGCGGCAGGAATCGGTTTGTAACAATAAACTAGCAGCTACTACTTAAAATTCGCGACCAGAGTCATAAGATAAAAAAAGGTAATACTCTTAGCTTTGTATATATATTTACCAATCCCTTTAAAAAGATTTAATAAATGCAAAAATAATCGTACTCATATCAAATCTGATGTCTGTATATATATTATCAAATGTAAAACCTGTGATAAAATACGTTGGCAAAACAACCAGAAACATCAAAGAAACGCATTTATGAACATAATGGTGACATAAAGATCGGCAATATGAAAAATTCAATTGTCCAATATACAGGGTGTCCCAGACGTCACGCACCATGTATGAAAATGCATATAAAAAGTATAAAAAGACATATGAATATCAATTTTATTCACCATAATCATAATAGATGCTCAAATTGTTCACTCTCTCCATTGATACATACATCAATTCTCTTTATAAAACTGTCTTTTACTCTGTTGAGGGTTTATGTGTCTTAAGAATACGATGTACTGATGATTTGCTAATCGTAAGCTCCTGGCTTATTTTCCTTACTGATTTCACGGGGCTTCTAGCAACATTCGCCAAAACCATAGTTAATGTTGCTTCATCAGTTGCACTCTTTTGTCGACCAAATCTCGCGCGGTCAGCAACTGTGCCAGTTTCTTGGAAACGTTTTATCAAACGGCAGACAGTGGTATGGTTCAACGTTTTTTTTCTCGCTCGGGATGAGTGCAGTTGAATTCTTCAGCTACAGAGCGGTATGTAGCCCCATCTCGTCCAAACATAAAAAAAACAATTTAACTCTTTCTTGTATTGTTAATTTCTCACCCATATCCAATAAAATCTGGGAAAAAAAATTATATGGTGAGCGACTTCTGGGACACCCTGTATATTTGACACTGATCATAAATTTAATTTTCAGGATTCTAAGATATTAACTCACACCCACAACAAAATTTTAGGAAAAATTGTTGAATCCGATGTTATTGCAAATTATGATACTATTAAACAAAGACTGGGGTTTTCATCTTATCTCATTTATTAGACAGACTTGTCTTAAAAAAATTATAATATACCTTGTTTTATTTGTGTATAAACACATATTCCTTTTATTCTTTATTAAATTTCTTCCAATTTTAACATCTGATACGACATTACGTTTTAAACATTTCTACAGATAAATTAAACTATGAAAACATAGATTATATTAATGAACATATAAAATTTTATTACTACATGTTTATTAATATAATCTATGTTTTCATATAAGTAATAAAGTTGAAAGATATTAATAAACATATTGATTAATGTAGTTGTAAGTGGATTAGTTTGTTGTCTTTATTCTTTTTTTAATTACATGTATCTATATTATATTCTTTAGGAAAATGCGTTACATTTCAAATATTTTTTGAATACTAATTACGTCACAATTTTCAAACAGAACGTTACTAACGAAGAAAAAGAACATTTTCTTTAATACTTTCTAATTTTTCGTTTTCATTTGGAAAAAAACAACAACAATTAACTCAGGTTAGACAACATCCTACACATTCAATTGTCCTGATGAAGGTTTCACGAAAAAAAAAAAGAACGGAACGTTTTAACGTCCACTAACTTCTCCATCTACAAATAAATTTAACTTTTGAAAAACTTTCTTTTTCTTATTTACATTTCTACATATCATCAGATTTATTTTCATTTTTTCCTTCCATATATATATTTACCAACCCCTCCGCACGAGCAGGATGTGACACATGGTCAATTTCTTAAGCAGAGTTCAACAGGTTTAAATTCAAAGTTTTCCTTTTCCTAGACCGGTTGCCTAACCAAGGTTAAAGAGCCCAGTCTGCCCTGCTATTTATTCATAGCTGGAGGGAGAGTAGGATTCTCTTTCCATATATATACCGTATTTGACGGCATATAGGACGCACTTTTTTTTCAGAAATATGGCTCAAAATTTGTCCTGCGTCTTATACATCGTAGGTGAAGTTTAAAGTTTTATTATCATTAATTTTATTATCATTATTATTTCCTGTTATTGATATGTATTGTGCATGCTTGTTGCTTGCCTGTACTTCCAAATTGCTTTTATACAGCTATGTTTCTACTTGTGTAATGCACAGCTAGACTATTTTCAGCAATATATGCTTAAATACACTAAAAACTTTTTTTCCTGAATCTGACCTGCTGAAATTGGGGTGCGTCTTATATGCCCGTGCGTCTTATATGCCGTCATATACGGTACATAATATGTACTCAATGCATGAAATGTCATTGTTGGGCCGAAGGACAAATAAAGAACCCTCCGCAGGAACTAGCTTACTTGCCGACCGATAAGGGCGTCTTTTAAGCTAATTAAATTAATAAAACTAAATAACTAATAACTAAAAAGATAGGAAATTTCGCGAGCAATGAGAGTATAATTGAAACAATGAAATGATTGATTTTAACGGCATATCAACCCGTCTCGGGTTGTTTTATGATTGTAGGCTATGAAATCCAATTCATATTTACATTTTGGTGTGGTTGTTTCTTAAGAGTTTTTTTAGGGGTTCGCACATATTCCTATCAAATTTAAATAATCTGTAAACAGATCTAATTAACCCAGAGATGAACATCTAACAGGTACTACCACACCGCGTCATAGTTGACCTGAGAGTAAAAGAAATGAAGGTATAATCTACACTCTCCAGATCTCCAGAGCTGAGGCTTGACCACCAGGACACCTCTTTTGGTTGGGGTCCTACTGCTCTGCAAGAAATACAGTCAGATTATTCTAAGCCATACCGACAGGGTGAAATGAGAGTACAGTTGTTATAAAATAAATAATACATTCGACTATTTGCAGTAAATAATATCACTAGGGCAGGTTTACGTGTTGAAATATATGTGCATACTCGTTTGATAAGACACAATCGGAATTTTCGTTCAAGAATTTTTATTGATATCAATATTTAAAAGAATTTCAAAAATAAATTTTTAAAAAGTCTATGATATTAAATTGTGGGCGGTGCGGAAAATGTATCGTCGAATGAGAGTGAGAGATAAATAAACGCACCTATTTAGTAGCAACGAATTACTAGATAAAAAAAGCAAAGAAAGGAGAAATGAGCTCAGCGACTGAATTGATCTATGGAAAAACGGTGACATGTTGTTATACAAGCAAACTATTCAATGATGCGGAACAAATATGAGTTTAAAACTTTATACATATATAAAGATCTTCAAACTAACAATTTATATATGTAAACATCTTCAAATACAGAGGTGAGTCAAAAAGTAATGACATTTTGTTTAGGACAGGTATAATTACCAACACAGGAACATGTATCATACATCAAAATGAAGCTGGTCCTCTGTGGATCACATCCCTACTTCTCCACATAGGCTAGTCAAAAGGTAGTGCCATTTTATTTAGGACAGGGACAATTAGCAACACAGGATCATGTATCATACATCAAAATGAAACTGGTCCTCTGTGGATCACATCCCTACTCCTCCACATAGTCACCGTTTCTCTCAATAGCAATGTTCCACCTTCGAATGAGACCCTGTATCCCTGCCCCGTAAAATTCTGTTGACTGTTCTTTGAGCCACTTCTTCACTACAGATTTCACTTACTCGTCACTGGAATAATGTTTGCCTCTCTTCATCCCCATGAAAGAGGGTTTGAGAGACAAACATTATTCCATTGGCGAGGAAGTGAAATCTGTAGTAAAGAAGTGGCTCAAAGAAAAGTCAACAGAATTGTATGGAGATTATGTAACTGTCTGTCTGTAACCGAAACTACGTTATCACTGACGTCACGATTTCCATAGTTATTTAAGTCATATTCTCAACGATTATGAAATAGTCCTTATTTAAACTTAATTAGGATCTTATTTATTAACAATGATCTATTAAAGTCTAGTTGGTTTAGATTGCCGCAAAACTGTCCGTATTATTAATTCATTTAAAATCCTGAAATATATGTTATATATCTCTCAGAAATAAAGACTTCCTTAGTATATGGTTGAAATAATTTGCATAATGATTTTACCAAAACTGGGTTTAATAAATAATTATTTTCTGTTACTGATTTCTAATAATATCATGTTATTCTCAAACGTACATAAAGCTATCCTATATATAATTTTAAATAGAAAATAAATTAAAATAACATCAAAATATGTGTAATACTTTTTTATATTCGTGCTTATTTAGTTTTGTTAGTCTTTCTAATTTAATATGATATCTTATTACAGTACAACTTAAATACTTGCGCCTGGCAGAGGGCGCATAATTTTGCGAGTATTTGTAAAAGTTTTCAAACTACTTATTCATAAATGAAAAAATCTTCAAACTATGAATATGTAAAAATCCTCAGAGTAAACCAACTACATATATATTCAAACATTCAAACATTTTCAAACTATATCGGTATATAAAAATCTTCAAACTAACCGTATATATAAGTAAATATATTTAAACTAATCTACATGTATATGTAAAAAAAATCTAATTAACTGTATTCATATCTTTAAAAAATGTCAAGTATATATAAATAAATAAATAAATAAATAAATATATATATATATATATATATATATATATATATATATATATATATATATATATATTATACTAAAGCTGAGTTTATCAACCTTCTCCAGCTAAAGGATTTTTTTCTATTTATGTTATGGACACAATATTTATACTTAGATATTCCTTGGTGTTAGCACTACAAAGTGTATGAAAAAAAATTCAGTTTAATTGGCTTTAATTAGGCGTAATTAGCAATTAAGTCAACGACCGACCAATCCCTGTCTTGGAGACTACCTGTCTCTCTTCCCATCTCCGTTTGTCAGTTAAGTTAACTCTCCTCCCACTCTCTATTTGTCAGTTAGAAAGAGTGACATAGCGAAGCCTGTAACAGCCTGTAATAACTGAAAAATCAGCAGTGAGACCCCATCCCATCACCCACGGTACTCCGTAGATTCACCCCCTTTCATTTCTCCAGGCTAAAGAGAATTTTTTTTTTTAATAAAGTGGCGTAAATCAGACTTTAAAATAGATTTTTTTGAATTACTTGAATTATTAATTTATAGAGTCAAATTTAACATGATTATTAAACTTACTTTAAAATATTTCATGTTGGGTAAAAAAAAAGTAGTTATGTATTTAAATGTGATGGGATCTCATTCAAATGAGCAAGCGTTGACTCCCCCCATCGTTTAACTAAAACAAACTAAAACAAACTAAAAGAATACATTGCTGACTAACTCTTTGATTTTTGGTAATTTATCTATCTTAAATTAGTGAATCAATCAACTTATTTGGTAAGTAGATAAATTGTCTTTGTTTCTCTTTTCCGAAAAATTAAAATAAATTTAGCTGCGAAATAATTCAAATCAGCTTATTTTGTTTTAAAATCAAGATTTGTGGGTTAAACTTCGCAAATTTTTTATAAGAAGTATATATTAACATCACCGACAAAAACTTAGTTACCTTAACCCCTAAACCGTAACAGAATTCGCAAAAAAAGTTAATTCACAACTGTCATATATCCCCAAATAAGTTTCCGTTTTAATTTTGACGACGATTTGCAAGTTTAACCGATTTAAGATTGTTTTGAGATTAAAAAATGTATGAGATAAATAATACACACACACAAACAAACCAATGCCTTTTTATTGTAACTAAATTTTTGTCGGTAATGTTAATATATACTTATAAAAAAATTATTATGTTTCCTACAGTTTTTAATACAAAACAAATCAAGAGTTTATTAGAAAATAAGTTGTTTAGAATTAAATTGTCAGCTACGACATAATTTATTTACTAGAAAAATAGGTAAATGCCTCACGATTTAACTCTTAATATTATTGAAAAAGAAAGTTGGGAAAATCAGAATTACAATGTTAGAAATTATTTATAATAAAATTTTAACTGAACGGTAATATCTGCTTTCTGGATATAAACGGAAGAATTATTTGTTTCCAAATAAAATAATAAATTTCTTCAAACACTGTTTGTTTGAGTTTTCTTTTACAGAGTATAATTATACATGCGTCACGGATTCGAACCTATTAACTTAACACAAGCAAGATATTTTTTATACAATATTTTCTTTGATTAAATAAATACGATTTTGCTGTACATTAAAGAAAAATATTTATTTTACATTTTATAAATGTTTATAAATCCCTGAAAAATAAAATAAAAATGTAGACAATAGGAACTTTTAATATAAAATTCTTTTGAAAATAATCTAACAATTAAAAACAACAACAAAAAAGAAAAGATACATATTTTTTCTTATTTACGAGATTTAAGTTTCAATGTTTAAGATGCCCTATTTCCAAAACCTATTCATTAGTGAATTATCTTTTTTTACATATGTTTTATCATTAAATTGTCTTTCGAAAAATGTAAAATTTATTTATGTACAAAATAAAAAAAATTAAAAAAAATCTTGGTACGGGGGATCAACGCGCGAAACATATTGTTCTGGCCCCTTGCCCAAAAAACGCTACATGATGCCTTCTGAAAATTCAAACCGTGCTATTTATGAACTTCCTACCTAGGTAAAGAAGAACAATTTCCTAATAAATTCCTACAATAAAATAAATTGAACCCTCATTTTATGTCTGTGTTTTTGCAATAAATGTTTTATTTTTCTTGCACCCATTATTTTACAATACTAAATATATTTTCTTGGAGATATGTTAGCACCATATATATTTATAATATGCCTAGACTACATAAGTAAACATCATTAGATGTTATAAATAAAAAAAATTTTAAAGGCAAGAAGCAGGCAATATTCTGCACCGAATGCAGCATGTAACATCACCCTCTATGTGAACTCCGATAAAACCAAGTCCATGTGTTTTTAAAATTAAGGAGGCATCTCCACGTTCGATGATAAACCCTGGAAATTGGTGTTACAATTAACGTACCTAGGTAGTAATATCTTATCTAAAGAAAGCCATGTTAATCAATGCATAGTGAAAGGCATGGTCTTCCATGGACTATCAGTCATATAGAAATCTGATCTCATTGACAAGTTAAAGCAACAATTCTTCACAACCATAGCTGTATCATTGCTACTGTACAACTGTACCACTTGGACACTAACATAGCACCTGGAGAATAAGCTACATGGGAACTGCACAAGAATGCAGTATGTAATTTCAAAAAACCCCATGAGAAAGCAGCTGTATGGCCACTTGCCACTTATCACACAAACAATCTGAGTAAAATGCTGGACACTGCTGGAGAATCAAGGAGAAACTCATGATGTTTTTGTATGGAAACCAGCAGACAGGCACGCCAGTGTGGACCGTTGAGCAAAGATGTACATTGACCAACTCTGTGCAGATATTGGATGCTGTAAAGAGGACCTCTTGAGAACAATGATTGATAGGGTAGGGTTGGCTAGAGATTGTCATGGATATCCATGATTAAAATCCTACTTACCTTTAATTACAAATTAACTAACCAAGTGACCCTTCTCTTGTTCTTCCTTTGGTCATTTGAAAATGTTTACTCCAGTTTAAATAACTTATTTGGACAGTTTGGGAAAACTTTAAATTAGTGAAATAATATTATCATGTGATTTTTTCCAACAATCTAAACCGAGCACAATGGGTGACCCAACGGGTCACGTATTTTCTAGTAAAAAAATATATATACTTGAAAGATATGAATACAGTTAATTCGATTTTATATATATATATATATATATATATATATATATATATATATATAATCATAACCAAATAAAATGGATTTTAAAACAATTACTCAATCCTAAAACTAAGGAATGATCTAGTATAACTTTCGTGTCATTAAACTAACCAGTAAAAAATTTTTTGAGACAAACATTGATTCGCTCAGCTTTAGTATGATGATAGATAGATATATATATATATATATATATATATATATATATATATATATATATATATATGTAGGGGGGTTGAATTAATAATTCCTATAAGCGTGTTGATTCTCTCAACAATAAGCTGGGAACACGCCGCATTTTTTTCGGCCTGGGGCAATATAGGTATTGAGAAAACCTTTCATTGCGACTTCTTCTTTTCAGCTTATTGTTGGTAGAATCAACATATCCGGATTATTAATTTAGATTAGATATTTCGTTCTAATATTTTGTATTGTTGACCACTGTTTGGAAACACCTTTCTAGGCGGGCTAATCCTTTTTCGGTGGTGTCAGCAGGAGCGGCTCGTTTATAATTGTTTTCTGGTACACACACACACACACACACACATATATATATATATATATATATATATATATATATATATATATATATATATATATATATATACTGGAGTAAAATATGAAAGATCTGTTTGAAAATGTCAACATGGAGGATATTCTCTGTTTTTTTAGGGAAATAAAAATTATACATATATATATATATAATATATATATATATATATATATATATATATGATAGGGTAGTGTGGGCATAAAGTCAACGTTGCTTGGTTACTGACAGTTTTTCGCCTATGCGATTTTTAAACGATGAGCTTGGTTTGAAAATCGCAAAGGCGAGAAATTGTCAGTAAATAAGTGCTGTTGATTTCATGTATACGCAAACCTAACTTAGATATACATTCTCTATCTACGATATTGAGAACTATTTACTCATTGATATAGCATTTTATTATCAATATATATATATTACTACATTTTATTATCAATATATATATATTACTACATTTTCTCTACCAGGTCTGAATGCAGACTATTCTTTCACCGTCTTAATAACCTACACCTCTCCCTTTCTTTCACGTGTGAATTTGAGTCTAATAATTGTTTACCTTTTCTCGACGTTCTTGTAGAACGAACAGATAGTACAATTCTTACCTCTATTTACCGTAAACCTACTTTTACTGGGTCCTATACACGTTGGGGTTCCTTTTGTCCCCCTCAACGTAAAATTAACTTAATCAAAACCTTAATTCACCGAGCCTTTATGATTTGTTCCAAATCAAAACTCCAGCAAGAATTTTCCTTCATTAAAACTACTTTAATTAAGAACGGTTACCCTGAGAACTTGGTGAATGCCACAATAAGATACAAATGTGCGCAGCTTTCAACTCTTCCTAAACTTGGTCCTGAAAAATGCCCAGTCTACCTAAGACTTCCTTGGCTGGGCAAATCTTCCATTCCTTTGCTAGACAAGATAAAGAAGTCTATCCATCGTTGCTTCAATGCAGTCAATCCTCGGATTGTCCTTAAATCGAATGTGCTGTTTCCTCCTAATCTCAAGGATAGTGTAGCCCCCCATCACAAAAGCCACCTTATCTATAAGTTTACATGCAAATGTGAGATTTGCTACATTGGCCGTACTACATTGAGACTGGAATCTCGAATCAAGCAGCACATACCCTACAACATCCGTTCCGGCAACGTGGACTGTCCCACAGCAGCAGGTATAAATAATCCGTCCACCATTGGACAACATCTATTAAGAAATTCTACTTGCGCTCGGTCCTACCACCCAGCTATGTTTTCAGTCCTTTGCAGTTCCAACAGCGAACTACAACTGCAGATTCTCGAGTCTCTTTTCATCTCCCGCACTCAACCCTTCCTGTGCGTTCAGAAGCAGTCCCAACAACTACTCCTTTTTGGCACTTCAAGCCTCAACTTATCAAACGGGGGCACTCGTAATTTCCGAACCCACCCTCGTGAGTTGTAAGTTTCGTAATTTTACGAATTCTCTTATCTTATTGAGAAAAAAAAATTTCCCTTTTTCTCACTGCTTTCTGACCTTTCTGTTATCTACAACAAAAAAAAAACTAAACTTTATCACCATCTTTCAATGAAATGTTTCTCTGAGGAGCATTGATCGAAAAAAAGAAAATCATTTCTGATGTTAAAATCTAACTAGGGTACCCTTTCTTTTCTTTTTAAGAAAAAAAAACACAATTTATTTTACAACATGCATATGCTTTTACGCGTCCTTTTTAAATTCTGTACTGTAAATAAACTTTTCATATATATATATATATATATATATATATATATATATATGAATCAGACAATCAAAAACGACCAAACATGTATTTAATTTATTATTTAAAGACGTTGGTAAATTGTCCTGGAATTATTCCTGGGGAAGGACAGTCCAATTATACAGCTCTAGATTATACAACTCTCTAAGGACTGGCCATCGAACAAGGATTAAAACTGATACTACATCCTTCAATTCCAAAAAAGATTCCAACTTTTTGACACAAGGGATATCTACTGTAAAACTATTTTCATCTACATCCCTAAAAGGGCTACACTAATCGTAACAATATATATATATATATAGTCGCCGATTATTTTTTTATCTTACCAAGTTTTGAAACAATTCATGTACCTATGTAGTAATATCTCATGAATAGAAAGCAACGTTAATGCATGCATAGTAAAGGCATGGGCTGCTTTAAACAAATTGTGATAGTTTTTTTGATCAGTTTGTTTACAATGTTTTGAATGGAAAATTAGCAGCAAAAACTATCACATTCTCCTTATTATTGTGATAAATTTTACTTTTCCTTATATCAGCAAAAGCCATGAAGAAGATCTACTAAACAGATTGAAACACTACAGCGTTGGCTGAATAAATATTCCCTTTTTTCAGAAAATTATTTCATTTTATTTTACTTTCGTCTCGTAAAATTTAACAGGTCTCATATCATATTTGGTTGGTTGATTTTAACAGCATGTCAACCCATCTGGTGTTATATCATGCCTAGCGGTTAGGAAGTAATATATGTTGTGTATATATATTTACACTTTTGTAGCAATTAGTTTTACCAATGTGTTATCATCATTGGGGATCATGTTGTATGGTATTGATTAGGTTCATGTCTATATTCTATGGTATAATTTTATTTCATTCAAAATGGATAGAATGTCTTCTATGTTGAAATAGATCTTTCATATGGTTTGCATTTGAATAACGGTTTCTGATGTGAGCAAAAACCCTGCATTCTATGAATAAGTGTTTAACAGTCAAAGGTGTTTGACATGTTTCACACTGTGGTTGTTGTTCTTGTTTGAGTATATTGGAGTGCGTTAGTCTTGTGTGACCAGTGCGTAATCGGGAGACAATGACTTGTTCCTTTCTAGATTTCCTTAAAGCTGGTCTCCAGTCTCCCAGAGTGGGGTTGATTAGGAAGAGTTTATTGTGGATGTTGTTATTCCAGCTGTGTTATCATTTTGTATGAAGGAATCTATTAATTTTAGGTTTCAAGTCAGTATATGGAATCTTTGACTTGTTTCAGGCAAATGACATTCGTTATTATAATTGCCTCCCGTGTACAAGTCGGGTGGATAGGATGTATACACTACACTACAAACCCTGATCTCATCGTTAGCCGCCTTTTATGTCTGCTCTTTCTTTGAAAACCTGGTAGAGCAGACTCGTTTACTTCACGAGGCAGTCTTATTACAACCTGCTGACTTTCATTGTTATCACTATCGCTAGAATGATCATCGATTGAGTGATCTTCTACATCATCTGTCCTCGACACTCGATATCTCATCATCAATAGATCTCATCCTCTATAGAACTGACCACTGAACGGGGAAAAAGGGCAGAGGTCTCTCAAATGCTGAGGTTCTTACATAATTGATAGGTATCCTATAAATTATGTGCGGTAGTGTAAAAATTGAAAATAGCGGTAATGGGGAAAAACACGTAAATGAGATACGTGTAATTGATTGACAGGACTTAACTTTTTATTGGCCTTGGTTTTCATTGGCAAGAGAACTAAGCGTGGGAATTGAAAGATAGTTAGAAAGTCTAGTTTTGGCTGGGTGACTGAAAAGGTGTCTGTCCCGTTCGATGGCCATTTTGCCGCGCGTGTTTGTTTTACTTGTGATTGAATAAAGATGTCTAAGAAACACAATACCAATTCTAATGTTCGTTAATAAACAGTTTAGTCATTTTATTTTTCGCATTGTTTATGGTATTTTTCTGAGTCAAGCACTATTCTAAAATCACCTTTTTTTCCTGAAGGTAAAATGTGTGACAAATAATTACATTATTGTAGCAAAAATAATGGGTGGACTGTTTCTCAATTTTTACATATCATCTTTCTATAGATTTATGTAGAATTGTAGCTCAATTTTTCCCACATACCCTTTTAAGAGAATACCATAATGAGGGAAATCTAATTTAATATGGCATAAAGCATCAATGAATAAAAAGAAAAGATTGTGATTTTGATGTTGCATAGACAAGAAATCACAAGAAGAAATCACAAGAAGAAATCACAAGAAGGGAGAGCGTAAAGAACGGAGAGAAGCCAGCCTAGATGCCCATAACGTCAGAGACAACATTGAAGAGACAGCATAGAAGATACTATGTTAGTTGAAAAATGGAAATGAATCCGACAATATATTGAAATGATAAATAAATAAAGAAAAGAAAATGTTGAATTGATAAAATTAGTTTAATGAAGTATGTATATATATATATATGTATGTATATATATATGTATGTATGTATATATATATGTATGTATGTATGTATGTATATATATGTATGTATATATATGTATGTATGTATGTATATATATATATATGTATATATAACACGTGTTTCGACCGGGAGTTTGTTCATGTACACATTGTATTCTATTTATCATGTGTAGATATGAAATGATAATAATAATAATAATAATAATAATAATAATAATTATAATAATAATAATAATAGAAAATTATAAAATATTTAAGTATACAAAGAAAACGACCTTCTTCAGGGTAAAATGTTTGATATACTATGCAGAAGATACTATGCAACAAGGCACTTTATTCGCGGACACCGTTTGGGGACTCACTAATTCTGTCACCGTCTCCGTCCTCGATTCACTCGTGCACCTGTTCAGCCTAGCTCCCACCGGCACGTCTCCTTTTTCGTAGATCTCATACTCACATTCAGATGGCAGCGAGGAATCTCATCGACACCTTTCAATCGGACTTCATGTGGGTACTGAGCATTAACCGGAGTAGTCGCGCCGCAAACACCACTCTTTTGCGTAACAAACGGCTTTATAGAACGAGGAACTGGTATATCATTGTCTCAGAAGCAACATTTCATATCTCACATTGAGACGACCAAAACCTAAACACTAGCATGGTCAAAGAGAAACAAATCAACAACTGTTTGTTGTATACCCACATCAAACATCGGGCATATAATAGAGAATGGGAGAATTCTCGGATGACAGAGAGAGAGAGAGAGAGAGAGAGAGAGAGAGAGAGAGAGATCTTTGAGACTTTAGAGATAATTGATGGTTTCGCTTGATTACTTCGTTTCTCTGGTTACTTATTGTTGGTTCTTCTCCTATCTGTTATGGTCGACATCTTGTTGTCTTGTCTAGTTGAGTAATTCTATCTAAGGGCTTTCTTCTTCTTCTTCTTCTTCTTCTTCTTCTTCTTCTTCTTCTTCTTCTTCTGTGCTTTGCTTGTTTTTAATTAAATAAACTAACAAGACTTTTTTGTTGCTTGATCAAGTTTTATTTATTAGCCTATTATTCCATCAATTCCACGCGGATGAGATGACCCGAGGTCGAAAGATTATCACGTCTAAACTCTCTGACGGTTGAGCCGAATCTGATCTAACTCTAACTAAAACTATATCACGAGTCTGTCATGGCACGTTTCAAGGGATCAAAAGGTTACCAACAGTCTTGGTATTTTTTCATGAACCCCTTGACTCTTAATCTGACCGACCTGAATTTAATTCCTAGCTACAGGGTGTGCTCATAATTTATGATTCTCATAAATTGTAACGCTGTTATATACTCCTTCACATTGAATATATAATTGCAAGACAGAGAGAAAGAGAGAGAGAGAGAGAGAGAGAGAGAGAGAGAGAGAGAGAGATGAAGGGATGATAGATGTTGGTCTTGTTCTCTTGTATACCTCTTCGGCCACCATCTTCTCAGGGCTAATTCTGTGGGTTGATTTCTCCGTGCTGATTCTACTTCTTGTTCGGGCTGGGTATCGTGCATTCTTATTTCAATTAATTAACAAAGCAAGACTTTGTTGTTTTCTTTATAGCTTTTATTACAACAACCCCAGCTCAAAACAGCGCGGATTGAGAAGCGACATCTTGAAAGAACGTCTTCTTTCAGCGGGTAACTGGTCGCAACTAACTAAAATTGTCATACTGGGGCGTTTTCGGAAGGGGTTAAGCAAATTTATTACCTGTCAATAACGGTCGACAGTAATTTTCCACTTAACTCCCTATGAATTTTCTAACGAACTCTGATTCAAATTTTATATAGCTACAGTACTTACATATTTCTTAGGCTATCCATGAATTATGTAATACAACCAACATTTTTCAGTCTGAACGGCGAGGTTTCCGCCAGAAAAATGGTGACTGTTTTTTCAAAATTATTCTTTACAAGTTTAAAAGCCGCCCAATCGGACAGCAAATAAGTTAGCCTCTGTGAAGGCCTCTTGATTGGGACTTTGGCCCAACAATGAATAAAGTACATATTAAATTTTACTAAACAATATTTTTTAAACAAATCATTTTTTAATATTTTATTCGGTCCGTAATGTTTTTAAATTGCTCTTATGTTGTATTGTTCCGACAGAGCTTCCGACAGAGGGACAAAGAGAAAGATAAAAATATATATTTAAAAAGAAAGCGAAAGCGGTGGAGAGGGTTTCAAGGAAGCAGGAAGAAGATAAAGAAATATATAACAAATGTCCGTTATCAAATCAAAAGATAAAGATGCGGAGGCGTATCTATCAATATAAAGGCGAGAAGATTCGAGCGACACACAGAGACGCCAGCCGGCAGCCAAAAGGACACTTCACGTCTCCCGTCAGCAACCACCCCTCGGACACTCATTGTAAGCTCTGCGAATTCACCACCCATGCACCGAAGAAAATAAAGAAAGGTCCTCTCTTTGTCCATACGTATCTGTTGTTTATTGAAGTCCAGTAGTCGGTAGTAGCTTACTACTAACATACATCGCTTTGGGTACAGTGAAAACCCCAGTACTAACGTACATGATTTAGAGTAGCGAAGAAGGCCGCTACGTAACACTTAGAGTCGGCCTGATCCAAAATGGTATGATATGTTGGGCTACGGCCTCTAGGAGTGAAGTTTTTTAAAATGACACTCTAACATAGAGACATTTGCATTTATTATTAAAGAAGTTATAAAATTGATATCGTACAAAAAGAATATGTCACAAAAATCATGTAAAAAATCGCCGAAAACAATCGCAGTAATTAAAACTTGGGGATTCAAAATTTATGGATTGCGGGTCCGGATTCGGTCTGGATTGTTTTTAATTTTCTCACGCTGTCGCCCTGATTCTGAAATGATATGATATGTTGGGCTACGGCCTCTAGGAGTAAAGTTGAAAAACAAATATGACACACTGATATTTGCTTTTATTATGAGATTGTTTACCTCAACTACTGCGATTTTATCGATTTTAGAAGAGATCCTGTTTACAATGTAATTACTATAGTGAAACGATCTTTAATTTTCGACACGTATCTATAGCAGTTATTCTTGTTTTTTATTTATTTTTTTAATAAATTTGAAAAACTATTTCAGTTGTAGACAACCTGTAGATATAATTTCGAAGTAAAATGTAATTTCAAAATTATCTAAATATTGCCATCCTTTGGGTTTTGTGGAGGTTTTTATTAGTTTTTTTTTTTGGGGGGGGTGCGTTTCATGAGGTAAATTAGTTCATTCATAATTATATAACCATTTAATACTTTTCCTGTAATATATTCAGTTACGTTATGTGATCAAAGACACCCGCGTGGCGGTTATTCCACTTCTGCCTAAAACAGAAGGGGACAAGGACTTATAATTGGTCTCACTTTTTTTCCTGCTCTTCCAGTGCCCGTGGCGGTGAACTCTGAGCCAAAGAGGTTGTGGGTGGTCTTGTCAAATCGTGACAAAAGCCGCCGAGACCTTTTGTTTGTTCTCGCTCCCTTCTCACTTTTCCCCACCTTCAATGTCCTGAGTAACCTGATATTGCAACTGAAAGAAAGGAAAAAAACGAAAAGAAAAAAATTACTCTAATTTTCCGGTGCTCTAATTTCTTTAATGAGTCATAAATGTATACTCGTACAATTTAATTTGAAATATAGAAAAAGACAAAATAAAAAATACTTACCCGGCACAGGAGGTTTCCAGGTCAGAGTGAGCCTGGGAGTAATGGCAAGGAAGGGGTACTCCACACTACCTCAGAGCTCCAGAATTGGAACCTCAGCACTAGATGCAGTTTAGCATCATACCCAGGGCACGCAGAGTAATCTTTGTTATTAAAACTGTACAAGTGTCAGAAAGATAAACTGAAAACACTGTCCCATAACATGTTGCATTTAATATATATATATATATATATATATATATATATATATATATATATATATATAATGAGCTAAACTATTAGTATATAACTGACTCATTAGGATTAACTTACTATTTGCTCTACTTAATCAAGCACTTTTTACATTTTAGCTTTAGACAATCTTAGCTATATATATATATATATATATATATATATATATATATATATATATATTTAAATAAATAACAAAAGACTTATAGATCTTGCATTATAGACTATTTCAGGGAGCTTAGACAAAAATGTCTAATTCTCCCGACTCATCAGATGCGAATGATGAATTCTTTATTTTTAAGGCATTTGAAAACAGATTTTTTTTTTTTTTTTTTTTTTTTTTTTTTAAATTGTCCTGTCCTGCTCAGCTGTAGAGTAATAAAAATAGGAATAAACATACAAATAATAGTAAACAATAATAAAACCAAAGACATCTGACCGCTTGTCAGTAATTTGTTAGGAGTTACTGTTAATTCAATTAATTCAGAATTCAGGGACACCCCTGTTCATTTATTTAGTAGTTTTTGTTTGACTTAATTTATTTTCCTTTCTTTCCATATCGCTTCAACTATACCCACCCCTACATATCTATACAAACTTATACATATACATACATATGCATACACACACATACATACACACACACATACATCTATATATACACATATATACATATATATACACACATACACACATACATACATATATATATACACATATACACATATATATATATACATACATATATATACATATACACACATATATACATACACCTATACACACATACACACACCCACATATACATACCTATATACAAATACATATATACACATACATCTATGGAGTTAGCCTGTTTTCTGTAAATTATCATTTAGCTAGTACAAATTATGTGTTATTTCCTCCTTATTTGGAGGGTGGACCTGCAAAAGTTATATTGCATTATGTTAAATTTGAACACGCATATATACATACATACTCATATACATGCATACATAGATCCACACATAAATACGCATATATACATGCAAACAAATATATCCTGAAAATTTAAATATTATTAGTCATTATATCACTCAGACTTTTTTGGGGCTACTCCATCCATGCATATACATATCCGTATCCCCAACTACACATATGCATATCCACACACACATATATACATATATACACACCTATACCCATATACACACATATATATACCCACACACATATACATACACATACATACACATGTACGTATACCCGAATATACGCATATACGTATACCCGAATACACGCACATACATACATACACATACATATACGCACATAGCCGAATATATACCCATACACATGCATACACATGCACCTGCACCAGGGAAGTAGTAATAATAATAATAATAGTAGTAATAATAATAATATTAATAATAATAATAATAATAATAATAATAATAGTAGTAGTACTGATAATAAATAAGTAAGTAAATTCAAAATAAATAAATAAAATAAAATTAAAACTACAAAATATTAAGCTTTTAGAAATAATGAGTAAAATCATAGAATAATATAATAAAAGAATAATAAATAAAAATATAACCAATACAACTAAAAATAAATAATAAAAAAATAAATAATAAAAAAAAAAAAAAAAAAAAAAAAAAAAAAAAAAATAATAAAACATATAAAAATTGATAATAGAGAAACAAATGAAATAATCATGAACTGATAGCCAAGTGCAGACATAAGGCAAAATTCAAAATATAATGTTAGTATATTCCAGATATAATGTCAGTATATCCCTTATAGACTAGTGCAACCCATAGTTACTTTTACTATTGCTACTAATATCAGAAAGGGTGTATACATATATATGTATAGGAGTATGGATATATGTATGGGCGAATGTAGATATGTATGTACGTGTGTATGTGAATGTATATATATATATATATATATGTGTGTGTGTGTGTGTGTGTGTGTGTGTGTGTGTGTGTGTACATGTAGGTATGGGTTATTTTTGTCTTAGCTTTTACTAATTGACAATTTCATATTCTGATACTTTTTGTTACTTGATTATTTCATTTGTTTCTCTATTATCAATTTTTATATGTTTTATTATTTTTTTATTATTTATTTATTATTTATTTATTTATTTATTTATTTTTTTTTTTT
>CM042139.1:81213760-81278760 GCA_023376005.1 Doryteuthis pealeii | reverse complement strand
AAGGTGAAGTCTTGTCTATCATTTTACGAGTATTTTTTTCACAAAGGTCGACCAAAGGTGAAGCCTTGTCTATCATTTTACGAGTATTTTTTCACAAAGGTCAACCAAAGGTAAAGCCTTGTCTCTCATTTTACGGGCATTTTTTTTTCACGTGATTCTTCTTTCAAGAGAATTACTAATTTTTTTTTCAATTCTCCACTTACCGTTCATAATTAATAGGCCACCTATCAGTTATGTAACATTAGTATGGTTTTTACCGACTTCTTATCAAGCCGAAATAGAAACAAGGTCATTTTATAGCGGGGATACTTGCGACAAACTTTTCAGGAGTACTTCAGGCACCGAGCAATTAACTTTTATGCGAAGGGCAGATAGTACCCGATAGAAAGACCTTCTGGAAACAAGTGAATAATTCTTACCTCACCTATCCGACTCAAGTCATATATATATATATATATATATATATATATATATATATATATTATATATATATATATATATATATATATATTACTGTTACATAAGGAATAGGTTGACTATTCATTTTGTGATGAAGCGTAGAATTTTTTAAAAACGGTTAAATGTAAGAAATTCGTACAAGTATGATAGACACGTCCTTAATCCGTGATTGACATGTGGGCAGTTTTCTCAATGGTTGGTTTGATCATGTGACCACCCAATTTGTGACAAAGTTTTTGCTTGTTAGTCATATTAGTCTCTTGCGTCTTACTGATCAGACGCGTGAGGTTATGGGTCTTGGGTGAATAAAAGATGTCAAAAATACACTGACTCGTCAAACTATGGATACGCAGATTCAACAACCAAGTCAACCAATGACGACGAAAAGACCAGAGAGGACTCATCCCGGATAGCAGAGATAGACCCAAGTAAGATGATAATTAAGAAGGGCTATTTAACATTACTCCTTGCCTGAAGCATCGTCAACTCCTGGAGATAGCGTGGAGAGTGTTTCTATGGTAATAATATATAACTATTTCGGTTGGTTTGTTGGTTGGTTTGGTTTTACGGCATGTCAGCCCATTAGATCATTTTATGCTAAAGTTTTTGTTTTATTCATTTTTGATGGGTACACAATTGTTTTAAACACATTTTTGTGTTGCTATCGAACACGGAACCTGTGGTTCCCATGCGAATGATCTACCGACTAAGGGAACCCCAAATATGTACTACCACTCCGAATCAGGGTGAACTTTGGAGTAATGGCAACAAAGGGGTACTTAGCAGTTCTAAGATTTCCAGAACTGGAGCGTCACCATCAGATGCATTTTAGTGTTATACCCAGGACACCCTTTTATTCTAGGGGATCTTACCCCTCTGCAAGGGATGCAGTCATCGTATTCTAAGCCCCACCGACAAGGCGTGTTCAATATAGAGTTGATATCACCGTGTTAAAAAGAATTTTGCAACCATCTGATGGCGAGATTCCAGTTCTGTATATCTGGGAATTGGGTAGCCCCCGTGGTGTAGTGTCTAACCTGCTGGTCTGTAGTAAGAAAGTTCGAACCCTAGCCACGTTATTACGTTCACTTTCCGACTAATACCCTTGGGAAAGTTATGAACCCTTTCATCTTCCCAGCTATGTGTTTAATAGGACTACTACTATTGCGATATAGACCCTTACTTCTTTTCACCATCTTACTATATCGTACTTATCAGCTCCTTCTGCTGGTTCTGGTTGTCTATTCTGTCTGGGTTTGGTCTGTTTCCTTGGGACCTTCTCATTTATGTTCGTTGTTGCTTTTAGTAACAAACACAAAGATTTGTTCTCAGAAGAGGCAAACTTGCTGTAAGTGGAATCCGTGAAAGGTAAATTAGACTGAAACCGGAAGGAACAAATTCTTCCATTATATAGTAGTAGTAGGGGGAATGGGCTTTTTCCTTGGCTCACACTGACTGTGGTTTCTAGATTTAAGAGGTCGAGTTTTTATAGTTTTATTCGTGGCAAAATGTCAAGACTAGCAGCACGTAGCTTGCAGGGTGGAGACTTCAAGACGCCGGATTCAAGTTAAGGTTGCTATCGGAGCCGATATAATGCACATAAACCCGGAAACGACAATGAAGATAGTGCATCACTGACGACCACCCTGTACGCATTCAAAAGATGTATCTTACGACGTATTTTCAAACGTCTTTTATTAAATTAACTATAAATGCCCAGATAAAATAGCCATCATGGAGACACGTCTGCCTCCTTTAAAACCTAAACTAGAACTCCCTAAGTTAACCTCTCGCTTCCACGAACTGAATTGGCCAATCAGAGGACAGCCCTAAAAGCAGCGAAAGAATAAATCCCTGTGAATTCAGAATTACCGTTATTTTTAATTTTCTACTTTACTGTACTGTAACACTATTCTTCTATAAGCATGACTTTGGCACTAGATAACCCACAAATGTTTATTTGCCATTAAAACAAAGAAACCAAACCAATCAGGTTTTACCGAGAAAGATAAACAAACACTTGTGACTACCACAAGGGACTTAAATCTTTGCCTACCAAATTTCTTCCACGGCTCTACCAAATTTTCTTGATATTTTTTCCAAGTTCACTATCTATTCTATGGGGTTTTTTCTGGGCACATATATTTTCCCAGATTAACAGGTAGGCAATTAAATTCAGATGAAGAAGACTCAAAAAACAAATGAAGATAAAAACATATATTCATAAAAATACAATTTGCAAACTTAATGGCTTTGCGGCCATGCTTATCTGCTGTGTTCCATTTAGTTCTGTGAGAGACTGGATTAGAAGTCTGGCTATCGTGATCCTCAACACTACAAGTTAGGGAAGTGTTCAGTTTAGGCGCCAGACTACATTATTGGCTGATTTTCCCCCTGGTGCCAAGAGCAGATAATTAATACCTAATTTTTTCCAGTAATTTTCCTCAGACGTCATTCCAGTCAGATAAAATCCTATTAATAATGTAATCTGAGCCCTTCTGCTCAATTATAATGAACTAAACATCAGTTTTTGTACTTTGGTAGGAGAGCCGCTGTAAGCAATTTAAAGTAGTGAAAGGGTTAAGCACGGTTGAATGAAATAATTTTATTTTTCCAGCAAGAAACGTGGATCTGCGCGTGTGCACAAGTCAAACAGCTGAAGATCAGCGTTTGGTTTTTTTTTAATTTTCTTTCTCTTTTCTTCTTTTTTTATAATAAAAATCAAATATTGACATTATTGCATAGAAGAATTTTGCAACCTAAAGGTTTTACCGACAGAAAATAAACAAACAATGAGACTGTCACATAAATTAAGAAATAAAAAGTGTTTTTTTTTTGTTTGTTTTTTTCATTTTACCGCTCCGACAACAAGTGAAGGGTGTAATCGCGGCCACCTTTTATTTCTGGCCATTATTCTCAATGCATGTCACACTCGTTAATTGTACGTATAACCCATATAATCTATTGAAGAGTCAATGTCTGGGCCAACATATATATATATATATATATATATATATATATATATATATATATATATATATATATATTATATGTGTGTGTGTGTGTGTGTGTGTGTGTGTGTGTGTGTGTGTGAGACTCGTTAACTATCAATTTAATGACACAGCTAAAATGCTTACATTATTCGATTGCTATGAAAATTCTCAAAAGACAGCTGAAGCGGAAGCTTTACTCCTCAAATTGCATCGTTGCATTGAAAATGAATTGCACATATAAGATTGGCATTAGTTGATTCCCTTGCTTTTTCATGACAGCCGCTCAATTGTTCGAACTTAATACGCCAGTGAAAAATCAACGTGAAATTACAGGGCGTATTTGTTTTTTTATATATTCATGAGTAAAGTGTGTTTCATTCGTTGTCGCGTATTTATAGTCATTCAAGGGTTATTAATGTTTATTTCTACAGCCAGTAAAGCTGATGGTTTTTTATAGCCTTCGTAGTTGAAGTGGTGTTTGCAAAATGTATATACGCACATTATTCACACTCATGTACCATAAAATAAACGATCACAAACAATTTGTTGCTGATTAGTAAGGCTTCAAGAATTCGAAGTTTAGAAAATGTTCATTCTTTTTTATCAATTTCGAGTTTCCTGTAAGAATTCGGATACGAATGCAGAATAGCGCGCAAGAGATAATATCATTAGAATTGCATTTTACGTATAAATAGTATTAGATTGCGGAAACTCCTGAATTAGCCTAACCCTAACCCTTAGCCTAACACTGATCCTAGCCCTAACGCTAACACTAACCCTAATCTTAAAACTCACCCTAACACTAGCTCTAACCCCAAAACTAACCTTAACCCTTACCCTAACCCTAATCCTAGCGTCTCAAAGGGTTCGGGTATTTCCGTGAAATGTAATGAAATGTAATGCTTTTTATACGTAATCTAATATATTATCTTTATTATTATTCACACTCACGTACCATAAAACGTACCTGATTAGTAAGGCCTCATGAATTTATGGTTTAGGAAATGTTCATTCTTTTTTTATTAATTTCGAGAGTTTTCTTTAATAATTCCTTTCGCTATCTAATTTTTGGTTTGGGTTGAGTTGGTTTTACGGCATGTTGTCCATTGTTCGAGCCTTGTCTGCTGGTGTTGTAAAATACATCGACTGCATCTCTGCAAAGGGATAAAATACCTCATGGGGCCACCCGTTGGCCGTGGGTGGTGAACCTTAATACTTAAAGACGAAATCCTAGTGGCTGAGCAGTCTATGACGTGCAACACTTTGTTCCTTACTTGGGTTAGACAGGCGACCGGGGAGGCCTTATTCGATCAATCGGATTGGTCATGTCAATCCCTAGCACCTATATGATTGTCTAACCGTTTTGCTCTTATGGCAATCCCGTAACTATTATCATATAATTGCTAAAAGGCGGTGACTGAGGGTCTTATTCTCCTGGGTATGACATTAAACTGCGTCTAGTGGTAAAGTTTCAATTCTGGAGCTCTGGGGACTGTGAAGTATCTCTTCATCACCATTACTCCCAGATCCACTCTGACATAGAGTGGTAGTACCTGTTAGGGTCCATCTATGGTTAAATAGATTAAAAAATGAGTTGTTTTTTTTAAGTGTTTAAAAATATGAGTTATAAAAAAAATCGAATACCTATCAACATTGAATAAAATAAAAATGTCTTCGGCATAAAACAATCCTAGGGTTGACACGCCGTAAAAACCAACCAGCCAACCAGCCAACCAACCATTGTTGGCTCTTTTAATGTCAGGATTTCCTCAGTCGGTAGAGCATCCGCCTAGGAACCACAAGGTTTCGGGTTGGATACCATCCCAGGCCAACTCAGCGAGTGAATAGCACGTGGATCCGTTCGGTAAAGTGGGGAGCTAATAGTAGGTGTGGCGCTCCACCTCAGACGTAACAACAGTCTCCCTGTGAAAATGGGATAGACTCCCTCACTGTCCGGCTGATACCAACAATTGGCCACTTTGCTGATTTTACTACTTTACAATATGGTTTCAAGTTACTAAGGATAATAATCAGTTATACACAACAATATGGTTCAAAGTAATTATTCCTGAGATACAAACGGATTATCTAATGCAGTCTCAGTCGGTAGAGTGTCCGACTAGGAACCAGAATCTTCCTGGTTTAATACCGGCCCTCGCCCACTCAGCGTATGAGTAGCACAAGGATCTGTGCGGTAAAGTAAGTAGATGGTAGGTGTGGTGCTCGACCTCAAACGCAAAAACAATCTCCTTGGTCTAGCGCTAGTGAAAAGGGGATAGACTCCCTCACTGATTGGCTGATATTACTTGAGGCCTCCCCGAAGACTTTTTTTTTTACTTACAGCAAACCAGACCGAGAGGTAATTTTTAAAAAAAAGAACTTGTCATCTAGTGGATTTATCCCCCCTGGCGAACCAAAGAGTAAAAATGAAAGATAAATAAGATAAACGAAAAGATAAACTATTATTTGAAAGAAAAAGAAAATAAAAAACAATTGTGGAACATGGTGATGATGGTGATACCAGTTGTGGTCGGTGCTATTGAAACAGCCCTCAAATGTTTATAAAAAAGACTGGAAGAATTGGAAATTAGAGAAGAATTCAGATTATATGGACCACAGCATCGTTAAGATTGGCTAGAATACACAGAAAAATCCTGGGCACATGCCATTCAAGCTCCAGTGAAACTTAAGATGTACGAGGGTGAGTCAAAAAGTAATGCCATTTTGTTTAGGACAGGTATAATTACCAACACAGGAACATGTATCATACATCAAAATGAAGCTGGTCCTCTGTGGAACAATGCATTTTTGCACCAGCCATCACATGAACTTCGATTTATGCGTAGCTTCCCACGTTTAAAAGAACTTGTGTTACATCCTAACCTGGTGGGAAGTCAGGTAAATAGAAACTAGTACGTACTAAAGTTTTGCGAAACATTTGAACGGTTTTTATTGCACACACACACACACACTTAGCACATTATTTCTTAAGTTACCTGCCACTCGTGTGAGGTGAAGTATCAGCTCAGTCTACGCCCCACCCACCCCCTTTCCCCTTGTCTGAAAGGAGTAAAGGGCTGACTTTATTGGCCAACATTTGAGATGCCCCATAATGGGAATGCCGACGGAGCTAGGCTATTTTTGGCACAGCTTTCCAACTGTGCATTCGGGTATGAGGACCTATGCCAAAGAATTGACCTTGGGTCGCATCCTGACCGTGATTAAAGCGTTGGTAAAATCCTATATCTTTAACCCTTTAAAAGAAGGTATTTCCAAGAACTCTTCAGCTCATATATCCGTTCAATATTTAAGGTTATACTTTTACCAGAAACTTTGTTTAAAAAAAAAACAAGAAGCCTTATTTCTAAACAAGAGAAGATAACTCAGTCTCTCTTAAAGCCACATGGCATGTCATTTCTTTTCTTTTTGAAAGTGACATTTTAGAAAATACATCAATCTTTATTTTTGTACTCACTATGAAAATCTAATCTCACTGATAAGATAATGCGAGAATTCTTCCAAGCTGTAGCCATATCAGTGCTACTGTATGTCAGTACTACATGGAACCTAATGAAGCGCTTGAAGAATAAACTATATGGGAGCTGCATGAGGATGTTGCATGCTGGCTTAAACAAATCCTGGAAACAGCATCCCACAAGAAAACAGCTGTACAGTCACCTGCGTTCTATTACGCAAACCATACGGGTGAGACAAACAAGACATGCTGGATATTGCTGGAGAAGCAAGGATGAACTCATAAATGATGTTCCCCAGTGGACACTTACACATAGACACATCAGTGTAGGTCAACCAGCAAAAACCTTCTTTAATTAGCTCTGTGCAGATTCTGGGTGCCGTTTGGAGGATCTTCCTGGAAAATGACCAACGAGGACACTTGGTGAGCGAAAGTCAAGGGAATATGTGCTAACAGCGTGAGTAGATGATGATTTTTGTACTGTACATGAAAATTTAATATCACTGATAAGATAAAGTAAGAATTCTTCCAAGCCGTAGCCGTGTCAATACTGCTTTACGGCTGTACCACTCGGACTCTAACGGGGCGCCAAGAGAAAAAGCACATGGGTTTCTATAAAATCCAGAACATTAAACAATAAAAAAGAGACATTGATCAATTAGGATATAATACGTGAAATCATTGAAATCATTCGTATTCGATAGAAACGTTAGCAAAAAAAAACTCTAAAGAAACAACGACATACAAACGTAAATATATATTTACCAATCCCCTCCACACGAACAGGATGTCATACATGGTCAATTTCTTAAGCGGTGTTTAACAGAATTCAGAGTTTTCCTTTTCCTAGATTGGTTGCCCAACCAAGTTTAAAGAACCCAGTCTGTTTTACTATTTATCCATAGCTGGAGGGAGAATAGTTTGATTCATACCTTTCGCAAGGGTTAGCGCTATGTGAAATGCAAACAACCTTATTCAGGATTTGAACTCGGCTACACGAGTCCATTTCCTATAACGATAACCATTACACCCAAAATAAATCAAACTCGTAAAAAGATAATTTTACTCACAGTCTAAAACTTCATTCCACATATTTACCCAACCCCACCGCACGAGCAGGATGTGACACAAGGTCAATTTCTTAAGCGGAGTTTAACAGGTTTGAATTCAGAGTTTTCCTTCTTCTAGACTGGTTACCTAGCAAAGGTAAAAGAGCCTAGTCTGCCCTACTATTTACCCATGGCTGGAGATGGGGAGAAGTTGGATTCATATATTTCCCTAGCGTATTTGCGCTATGTGAAATGCAAACAGCCTCGTCCAGGATTAGAACTCGGATCGATGAATCCATTTCCAATGACTCTAACCATTAGACCAAGCACATCCAACATAACACTTTATCATAAACACAATTTTTTTGTAAATGCAATTCTTTTAGTGCTCAAAGCGGGATTGCACAATAGGGTATGTCGATTTTGGAACTGTAATGTCTCCCATGTGGAGAAAGTTGTTAATTAACATAAAGAATTACCACACAAATATTGTTTGTTTTTTTTCAAAACTTTAGCTTCATTTGAGGAAATAGATTTCAATCTTTTAAAATCTTATCCCTGTCACAGCTTAATTAATGAGGTAAAAAGCAGCATATTGGAGGTGTCGGTGGTGATGGGAGGAATATATTCAATTTGAATTGTAGTTATATCTTATTTGTTTCATCTCAGTAAAATAAATTCTGTTTCAAATATTGAAATTGCTAAATTTTCTAACCAATTTCTAGACCAAAGACGAGATTTTTTTAGTGCATTTTAAGTGACGATTTTTGATACTATCTCCTCAAACAATGGTGCAACTAAGAGATCTAGTTTTTATTCCTTATACCAGCATACAACTTCCGCTATTTGAGAGAATTTGATTTTTTTAAGTGAAAAACAACCTACCCTATTGCATAACTGTCACTTTGAGATTAAAGATACACATAAAATAATTGTCAGTCTTTGAATAAAAGATAACTTTGATGACTTTTTGGTAATTGTGTAAATTTACAGACTGTCACTGCAATTTATCATCTTTAACTACATCAATAGAATATCCGCTTACATTTTTAATTTAGTTAAATTGCAAAGGGTGTAAAGAAATTGTTATTTATGAGGTTAAAATGAAAGTAATGTATGATTTTAGAGTATATATGATAAATGAAAATAACTTACTTCCTAGAGAAATATTTAATCACTAGCAGGACCCGTGAAATTTCAACGAAACGAAACAAATATCAAGAGGGACTATTTAAACCAGAAATGGATTTGCAATTTCATTACATAAAAACATTCATTCACAATTCCAATATTACAAATAAAACAAACACATTACTTTTCATTAAATTCATTTTAATTTTACATTGGGCATTTAAGTGACGCAAAACCATTTGGAATGTTTCATTTTTAAAATTGAGTGAGACAATATAGACAAATAAGAAATATGTGATTAAGCGACACCAGATAATCTGTATTCACATTTACATTGAATCGTGGACGGATTGGACAGTGTCCTTTTAACCTGAGTGTGTTGCAGGATGATAACGGACGGAAGATTCAGGAACAAGCGTATTAATATATATATTATCATAAGCCCCATGGGTGTCGGAATCGGAGTCGATAAAACTATACCGACTCCGACTCCAGTTGAATTTACACTTTATATGACCCTAGTTTATGCGATTATACAGTGCACACTCCTTATAAATAGATAGGAGCATATGCATAGGCTTTAGAAGATTTGTAGGCCATAATCGCTTGATTAGATAAAGAGTCGGAGTCGGTTCAGGGGCCTAAGTGTCCTCGAAACTATCTCTGCCATGTCCAAGACCTAACTGCTTACCAGAGCCTTGTCTCTGACTCTGGTATCCAGGGCTTATCTCACCTCCATAATCAAAGGTCTTATTCATATATCTCGCCAAGATTCTCGAATATTTGCGTTAAATATTAAAGTTGGCGGGACATTTATATTGCACTAGAAGTGGCTACCCGGCATCGCTTGGGTAGAGGGAGGGATAAAAGGGTTAATCTCGCAGATCATAATTACTAATCACAATTGGATTCTCGCTGAATTCCTGTTAAAATCCTCATGTAAAAAGGACGTCAGGAATTTTTCCCCAAAATATATATAAAATCTACAATATCTTTGCACAAATGGCAAGTTCTGGTGATAGTGAATGTGTATATATATTTACTCTATCATTAATTGTATCATTTTCATTGTTTCCTCAGGACATAACTATATAGACACATATATAGATACACACCAACTGTTTTTTATATATTTATTTGAAGCGGCTACCCGGCAAAGCCTGGGCAGAGGAAAAAACAAAAAAGATTCTTTTAAATTAAACATGGTGTCATGGCAAGCAATCTAGTCTTGTAGATCCATTACAACTAAATAGCGACTTCGATCCTTGCAGAGTGCCCAATAAAAATCCCCACGTAAAAAAGACGTTCTGTCAATCCGGCCTGGTGGGGAGCCAGGGGATTTTTTGTTTTCGTCAGAGTAGAGGAAATGACATCACATATGATGATATAGTAAAAAAGTTTAATTCAATAATTAACAATATATTTTTTAAATAAGATATAAATGAGGCGATTTGTTACATTTATATATCAAATTAAAAAAAAAAACATACAAAAAGTTGAATAAATACAGTATCTAAATTTAAAATAATTCTTTTTTTTTATAATATGTAAAATAAATAATTTCTTTAAAATATCATTATTAATTCATAGCGAGACGATCGAATATCAAATTATTATGGTAAAAAAATTGAAACGTTTTTTTTACAAAAGAATCTTGAATGTTCTCAAAAGTTAAATATCAAATTACAGTACTGATTTTGGTACAAAATACATCCGGACATACATACACCTGCCCATACATACACTCAACTTCCCTTTATATATGTATAGATATATGGTTTCTAATTCATCTATGCTTAATTATTCTGAATTCCATTAAAGTGCTTCCTCCTAGTCGTACTTTGTGGTAAAGCAAGAGTCAGCCAGTATTTATAGTGGAGTGTGTAATCACGTGTTTATATGGAAGTACTCGTGACCCACAAACGACGAAATAACACACACACACACACACACACACACACACACACACACACACACATATATATATATATATATATATATATATATATATATATATATATATATATTTAAATAAATAACAAAAGACTTATAGATCTTGCATTATAGACTATTTTAGGGAGCTTAGACAAAAATGTCTAATTCTCCCGACTCATCAGATTTTTGTCTAAGCTCCCTGAAATAGTCTATAATGCAAGATCTATAAGTCTTTTGTTATTTATTTAAATATAAATTTGCTCTGTGACTCTAACAATAAGAGCACACATTGAGCTCTCAAACTGCGACAAGTTGTTTTTAAAAAAAACCTATGTCGTAAGGAAGATTTCTTCTCTGGACTTTTGGATTATATATATATATATATATATATATATATATATAATCAAGTCCCGCAAGCAGAACTAATATCCATGACAATCTCTCGCCATCATTCATCCCACTAGGGAGCTCCTTTGTGCAGCATCTAGAATCTGCGTAGAGATGATCAATGTAGGTATTTGCTAGACGGCCCACACTTGCGTGTCCATGTGCCGGTTTCCGCAGGAGAACGTCCTTAATTCTCCAGCAGTGTTCAGCATGTCTCGCTCGTCTTACTCGGATGGTTTGAGTGATAGTGGGAACGTGGCCGTACAGCTGCTTTTAAGTGGGTGTTGTTTCCACAATTTGCTTAATATCGCATTATTGTGAAACTCCCATCCAGCTTATTCTCTAGGCACTTCGTTAGGGTCCAAGTAAAAAAAAAAGTAAAAAAAAGTAAAGTCGCCGGCGCGGCCTAAAGTCAATATGAGCCAGAGAGCAAGGGAGTCTATCCCCTTTTCATCAGCACTAGACCAAAAAGATTTGTTGGCGTCTGAGGTGGAGCGTCACACCTACCATCAGCTCCTCACTTTATCGCACAGATACCTGTGCTACTCATACGCTGATTGTGTATCAACATTATGATATTGCTCTACGTTAAGATTTTACCATTTAGAGGCACCTTTAAACACTATTATATATATAATATATATATATATATACACACACACACACACACACACACACATATATATATATATATATATATATATATATATATATATATATATATATATATATATGAATTAGACCATGGAATTTCAATTAGTTCTGACAATGTTATATATTTCTCCGACTATGCTTGTTTTAGTTGTCTCCCTTAGAACATTTGTTTTTGTGAGTTGTTTCCCTTGTTTAGAAGTTCTATTTCGCTCAACGCTAAACAAGACGTATGTGATGTGTACAATGTTCATCTACTCTTACCTCCTTATCCGTTTCATTTGTGATGCTCCAATTTTTGCCTTTTTGCTGATTTAATCAAGTAATCAGCCTTGAACATTTTAGTAACAATGGGGACGTAGATTATTTTAGGTTCGATACATTTAAAAAAAATAATTACCGACCAGTTTCTCTGACGTGTATTTTGTGTAAGGCATTTGAAAAAGTGATTAGAAATCCCATATCCAATTTTAGAGGGAAATATATAAAGTGTAATCAATATGGGTTGGTTAATAATAAATCAACACAATCTAATATTTTGGAAAGTTTTGATATAATAAATGAATATTACGGATATTGTGTGGATATTTTGGATATAATATATTTGGATTTTATGAAAAATGTGTATATTTCTATAAAATAAAAAAAATTTTAAATTGGAGTATTTCTAAAAAACAAAAAACAATGGGGTATTTCTAAAAACAATTGGGACATTGCTCAAAATATAGTAAACATTGTAAGATATTTTTTGACAGATAGAACTATGGAAGTAAAAACTGGTAACAATTATTCTGAAACACACTATATACCGTCCAGTGATCCTCAAGGTGTGTCAAAAATATATTCTGAAAAAAAAAAGTTCCATTCATTTATTTTTCTCAGAATACAAGGTGTGTCAAAAAAGTACCAAGTTTAAAGCTGTATTTACCAAGATAGAAATGAAGTATGAATGGAACATTTTCTTTTCAGAATACAAGGTGTATCAAAAAGTACAAAAAATGTTAATACTTTTTTGACATACCTTGTATATATATATATATATATATATATATATATATATACATATATATATATATATATATATATATATATATATGAGTGTGTGTGTGTGTGTGTGTGTGTGTGTGTGTGTATCTATATATGTATCTATATATGTATATGTATATGTATATATATATTATATATATATGCATGTGTGTGTGTGTCTGTATATATATATATATATATATATATATATATATATATATATATATATATATATGGGGTGTTGAAGTATCCATGGTGTATATATTCGGTATAGAACTACTGGGAAGCTTTTCAACATCAGACGCCTTAGTGCACACACCAATGTATTTACCAATACTGTTCGTGACTTGCTCTATGCAGATGATTGTGATCTTGTTGCTCATGCACGGACTGATATGCAAACCTCATGGATGCCTTTGAAGCTGCTTGCAGTTCATTGGGACTTACAATCAATTTGAAAAAGACTGTTCTTATGTATCAACCGGCACCAGGTGAATCATACTATGAACCGGCTATCTATGTCTATGGGCAGAAGTTAGCAGTTGTAAATAGGTTTGTGTACCTGAGTAGCACGCTAAACATGACTGGTACCCTTGATGACGAGATCTGCTTTCGGATCAGCAAGGCAAGTCATGCATTTGGAAAATTAAACAGGAGGTTGTGGATTTGCCGTGGTATTTCAGTTGCAACAAAAGTCAAGGTATATGTTGCATGTGTTTTATCTACTCTCCTTTATGCTTGCGAAACCTGGACCACATACAAGAAACATCTTAAACGTCTCGAGCGCTTTCACCAGCAATGCCTGCGACAAATACTAGGGGGGTGCGCTGGCAAATGTACGTCAGTGACATCGAGGTTCTGAAGCGAGCCAAATGTCAAAGCATAGAATCTCTCATAATCAAACATAGATTAGTAAGGATGAACGATGGGCGGCTTCTTAAACAACTGCTCTATGGGGAACTTATAAACGGCAAGTGTTTGGCTCAAGGGCCCAAGATGAGATACAAGGATTGCCTGAGGTGGACCTTGAAAAAATGTGACATCGATGTGAAGACCTGGGAGAGTAAGTCTTTGGTCCGTGGGCAGTGGAGAAGAGCTGTGCAGGAGGGCACGGAAAAGTTTAAGACCGGCCGAATACAGCATGAGCAGTTGAAAAGAGATATTCGCAAGAATAAAAAAGTAGACAATCAAGGGCTTCAAATCGGTCTACTATGTGACCAGTGTGGAAGGCTATGTATGAGCAAAGCTGGCCTGATCAGTCACCAATCTGTGCATCGGCCGGATGGACTAATAAAATACCCTGTGCTCTCTGGAAATACCTGTAAATGTGGGAAGGTGTGCAAGACTTTGGCAGGACTAAAGAGCCACTTTCGTGCAGCTCATTGTTGAACTTTTTTTAAGCTCACCATTATATTGTTTGAACTATTGAGCTTCTTTCTTTTTTAAAATTTTTGTTATTATTATTATTGTTACTATATCAAGCAATGGCAATACTTGAAGACGAGTTTGCTACCATCAATATATATATATATATATATATATATATATATATATATATATATATATATATATGGGGTGTTGAAGTATCCATGTTTCTTTAAGAACATATATAATAGATCGTGGGAAGCTATGTTGCTTATATTAGAAGCAGGGAAAAGTAAAAAATAATAAAAATTCAAAACTATGAATACTATCTTACTTTTGAGTTTAATATTAGACACTCGTATCAAATTTCTATATCCTCTGGAAAGTATATATAAGGGGAAAACAACACACTATATTATTTGATTAACTTGAGGTTAATGGCGTTCACACATAGCAAGACTTATTGCTGGTAAGGAGGGATGACATTAATGAATAATGTGAGCCATTTTTTAAATTATTGCGTTATTTTAATTATTATTATCTTAACCATATTTATAAATACTGCACAATTATCGCTACTTTTAATCAGGTTAATAAAGAATGGTATTTTATAAGTTTGATAATTTTAAAACATTATTCAAGGGTCATTCAATGAATAGGGGAAATTCTTTTGAAAAAATAAAAATCTTTTTTCAGTATATTTTTCTATAAATGTATGTTACGATTTTGTGGCCATTTTTAGACTACAGGTGAGAGCACTTTACAGTGGGGAACCCTTGTGTTCCTTAGTTAGGTAGAATTCTTGTGTTCATTAGTGTTAGGCAGAATCCTTGGTTGTTCCTTAGTGAAGAATCCTTGGTTGTTCCTTAGTGAAGAATCCCTTGCGTTAGGCAGTCTTTGGTTGTTGACCCGTTCGTCTGTGTCAGCTAAACGGCTTTCAAGATCGAAGATAGGTAACTAACCACATATTCAAATATTCCAACAAACTCTAAATTGTTTGGAATTGATTACCAAAATTTATTGTAATCTTGCAAAAATATTTGTTTCGGGTTATTTTAAAATGGCAGCAAGTCAAGCTAAGTGCTTTATACTTGAACCCAAATCTGTCATCAAATCGTTGGTGGCTGAGAAGTGAAAACTATGTGAAATTTACAGTGTAATGTGAACGGATTAAATTAAAACAAGTACATATGCATATGGACTTAGTATATATTTACCAACCGCTCCGCAAGAGCAGGATGTGACACAAGGTCAATTTCTTAAGCGGAATTTAATAGGTTTGAATTCAGAGTTTTCTTTGTCCTAGACTGGTTACCTAGCCAAAGTTAAAGAGCCCAGTCCACCCTACTATTTGCCCATAGCTGGATGGAGAGTAGTCGGATGAATACCTTTGCCAAGACTATTAGCGCTATGTGAAATGCAAACTGCTTCGTCTATGATTTGAACTCGGATCGATGAGTCCATTTTAACATTATATATAGAGAGATACTTGTAGATTTGAACTCGGGTGGACGAGTCCATTTCCTACGACTCTAACCATTACATCATGCACCTCCAACACATATGTACTTAGTATGAGCAATGATGATACACGACTTATTGAAATATATTGTGTGTTCAAAACATTTCTCGGCGCTCTTTTGTGTAAACTAAAGACTTACACTTTGCCTACTTTAAACCACTTACAGCGGCTCTTCTACCACCACAGTCCTACCGTAAAATGTTGGAAGCGGCTCTCCCACCTGTCAAACTGAAAAATCTATTATTTGAAGAGAGTGAGTTCTGAGTTGATAATGAACTTCGAAATATCCCTTCATCCAGGTAAAAAATACCAAGAAAATTTCCCGCGGGGGTGGATATGGTAGGCAAAGAGTTAATATTTAGTTGAAACCAGATAACTTTGGCGCAAACGTAGTAAAGTCGGTGGAGTGACCTGTTGTCGGTATCAGCCGGACAGTGAGGGAGTCTATCCCTTTTTCACTAGCGCTAGAGTAGGAAGATTGTTTTGCGTCTCAGTGCCAGACCTACCATCAACTCCCAACTCTACCGCACAGATCCAAGCTGGGCAAATATTGTGCCGAGTTGGCGAACCAGGAAGCCGGTAATTCCTAGGAGAATGCTCTACCGACTGGGCTAAACCGGCCCATGTAATACAGGAAAATAAAAAGCAAATATTTTAATCATTTTTTTAAGAAACTATCACGACGCGAAGAAATATTCGATGTTTAAATTATTAGTCAGAAATCTCAGGAGTCATCTCCCTTGAATCAGTACATGAGACGCAAAAGAATTGACGTATTTTTTCTCGTTGAATGCTTAGTACACTTCTCTTCATCTTTGCGTTTGATTCTTGCGCTAATCATTTTGGGTAGGAAATTGGATGGATAAAATTATCATAATATATGCACCTTCCGGGTGGAAGTATTTAAGTTTTGATGTAATAAAATATCATATTAAATTAGAAACACTAATGAAACTAAATATGAATGCAGGTAAAAATATTTGAAACAGAGGGGTGTATAACCGAAAAATAGAACAACTTTGAAACTCACTCTTCCATCATTTTTCTATCACTTCCGTCTTTCATTGCTGAATTTTCATAATTAAACTATTTAGTTAAAATAGGAAGTAAAGAATAGAATTACAGTTATTTCTTCTTGTCATGTTTTGTCCAGTATATATATATATATATATATATATATATATATATATATATATATATATATATATATACTGGACAAAACGTGACCCTTTAGGTCACCCATTAAGCTCTGGGTAGATAATTAGGATTAGGGAAATGTGAGTTTGCAAAATTACATTTTTTAAAAACAAATATATACGGGCAGAGAATTTTTTCAAAAAGCATTAAAAATCATTTTGTAAGATTCCTAAGAAACGGAATGTTTGACCTAATTCAAGCTACGGGCTAGCTGCTTGTGAAACTTGACATACACAAATATTTCATACTCTCTAAATCACTCTATTTACACTCATAGATAAGCTAACATATATAACGGGATGGTAATCAAGATATATATAGAGAGGGGGGGAATTGACAGGTAGAATGTAAAGTAAGACGGGCAAGTTTTTGATTTAATTGCAAATTATGACTAATTAGAACAAAATTAAAATGGATTTTTTTCAAACATAGCTCAATCCTAAAACTAAGGAATAATTTAGTATAGCTTTGGTGTCATTAAACAAAATAGTAAAAAGTCCTTTTTGAGACAAACATTGATTCGCTCAGCTTTAATATAATAATAATGATTATGTATATATATATATATATATATATATATATATATATATATATATATATAGTATTTTTATCCAATACGTATAATGTATAATACCGTATTAACATATCTATTTGACCCATAGATGGTGTTGTATACCGATACTTCCGTGTATAACGGTATATCTGTATCATGTTATGAGAGCACCTGTTTTGATATCTATTAACGTATGAGGGACACCTGTAGTTATCTCCTCATATCTAATCTTCTACTTTCTTTAATTTTACTTGTATTGTGAGTTTGTAGTTCATCTATACAAGGTCGGCTCTTCTTCTTACCGTAACTTCTGTTTCTTGAGTGACTATTAGCTTTTTTTTGGTCTGTACTTTCTTTCTTGTAGTCTGTAGCTATCCTCATTACTTGGTCTTTTGGTTCCGGGTGGTTTGTTCTAATCTCTGGATCTGGTCTTTGGTTCTTAAGAGATGCCAAGCTTATCATTATTTTTAGTCTCTAGAAGGAGAAAATAGAGGGGGAAAAATAAATATTAACTCAACAGGTTTTTGTTGAGGGGGTGGCAAAAAAGAAGCGAGTCCAACACCTTTTCGCAGGCTAAAACACCGACTTCGTCGTCGTCATCACAATCCTTTGCAGCTAATGTTCGTTGTCGTCACAATCCTTAGCAGCTAATGTCGCAACACTCGTTACTGCCGTCACCCCACTTCTGGGTGTTGCCTTCTACTTATACACCGTTTCCCCCGGGAGTCTGTGCCCCACACACGGGACGGTCAACCCAATCCCAGCCGCCGGAATGCTCGCAGCTATCATCCGGGCACCTGGCGCTCACATACGGGACTGTGGCATCTCGATTCCAGTGCCCGCACCAATGTGTCGCCCTTTCACATTCTGAAGGACGCGGGTTGGATTCTAGGTCAGTCCTACACGCCAGGCAAAGCCTAGCCCGCTTTCTTCGAGAATACGGCAAACCTTCACGCTCGCCACTCGTGTTCTCTGTCACTGTGTTTCACGAGGTAGGTCTCTTCTCTCACTACATAATTCAAGGCATATATTTATGTGAATCCCATTTTATTAATTATTAAACCCCAGACCTTAAACCACGCGTGACTGAGCCGTCTTTACATTATGACATCTAGTTGCCGACTGACTCTAAGCTAAAAGCCTTTCTCAACCTTGCAACAGGAAATCGGGATCAGTCCGACGTTATCAAATATCACTCAATCTGACGGTCCAGATTTGAATTCAACAACACCTAAATTCAAATCTATTTTTTTAACATCCCAAAACCGACAATACGCCAATCAATATATAATAATGGGACTATAACAGGTGCTACAACTCCAGGTCAAAATGAACCTGGGAGTAATGATAATAAAAGAGTATTCCACTCTTTCTTGATCTCCAGGACTCCAGCCTTACCATCAGAGATAGTTTATTGTCATATCAAGGACACCTCTTTTTGTGGGTTGAGGGTTCTTACCTTATATGTTAATATATGTTAATATAAATATATGTAATTACAAAAGAAAAAGAAAAAGAAAAAATAATCCAATTACAATTGCACTTATTAAAGCATGTGTTTATTAATATTTATCAACTTTTCAACTTATATTTGTTATTACATATGTTTATTAATATAATTTATTTTCATATCTTGATTCATGGGTAGAGGCACTTAAAACGTAATTTTCTGTAAGATATTAGAATTGGAAGAAATTTGATTTACAAGAATAACAGGAATGTGTGTTTATACACAGAGAAAACTATTCAAAACATATAGCTTTTTAAAACCAGTCTGCCTAAGAAAGGTGATAAGTTGAAAAAAAAAACGGCCTTTGTTTAATAGTGTCAGAATTTGCAATAACAATTTGTTCTAGCCTTTTTTATTTTGGACGAGAGCTAATACCTTAAAATCATTAAAATTGAATTTATCATCTGTGTCATATATATGTTGGACTATAGAATTCTATAGAATATATATATATATATATATATATATATATATTATAAAATAATAAAATTCGAAGGCAATACAATGCGTAAAAAATAAAGACAAAAAGATGTTTATATGTCTAATCGATTTCAAAGCGAAGCTTTATCGTCAGAGACGGATTTCAGAAATGACGTGCTTATGTTTTTTTTTTAATATATTTGTGTGGTTATAATTTCTCTTCTTATTTCCTTTTCCTCTCCTTTTTTCCTCTCTTTCTTCTTCTCCTCCTTTATGAATGGGCGAATAACTGTAATTTCTTATTTCTCTCTTTCTTTTTTTTCTTTCTTAAAAGTTTGCAAGGAAATAAGAAGAGAAATTATAACCACACAAATATATTAAAAAAAAAAACATAAGCACGTCATTTCTGAAATCCGTCTCTGACGATAAAGCTTCGCTTTGAAATCGATTAGACATATAAACATCTTTTTGTCTTTATTTTTTACGCATTGTATTGCCTTCGAATTTTATTATTTTATAACATACTTAACAATGCTTCAAGCAAATTACCAATTACTTTTATATATATATATATATATATATATATATATATATATATATATATATATATATATTGTGTATTTTGGCAGCAAGTTATTGTCTAGGTAGGTACTATTGAAGACCACGGAATATTTCTTCTTTTTGATCTTTATTCTTTCTAGTGGTTTTTCGGAAATCAGGATCCCTCAAAAATATAATAGGCTCTCCTAATTTAAATAAATAACATTTTCAATCACTAAACAAATACGCAAGGCTATTCATAGAGAGGGACTAGATATCCAACTAGCCCACTCTGGGCCCTCACTACGCCAACATCTAACAATAAAACATAAAAATGTTATTACACCATGCACACTAACCAAATGCCCAATAAAAGATCCTAACTTATGCCACAAGACTTATACAATTTACCGTTTAACTTGCTCCAAATACCTTAATTTCTATATAGGTAGTACAATTAGACCCCTCCACATTAGAATCAAGGAACACATCCACACACGTGCATCCTCATTCCATAAACACCTAATCAAATGCAAAAATAAGGACAACAATTTTTCAGTTAAGATAGAGGCTATAATACGCAACATTGGTAATCTCAGAATTAGAGAAAGTTTATTAATAGCTAAATTAGGTCCTAATATAAACAATAGATTAGAGTTAAACACAGAATACATAATTAACTAAATTTACACGTTCCATATATAGGTTTTAGTTTATTTAGTATACATATTTCCACATAATTTTTCCCTATCGCAAATTTTAAACCTACCAACTATCAACTGTTTGCATATTTTATTTAAAAAAAAAAATTTTTTTTAAATTTTTTTTTTTTAATTTTTTTTTTTATTCGTTCACTTGAAATGCCAGATTTGAATTATGTAATACATCTATGATAGATATCTATTAAGACATACAATTGATTCTCAACATTTCATGCACTCACAATATTAAAAAAGGAAAAGAAATTAAAAAGAATTGATATTAAATATATATAAAAGAAAAGTGATGGAATAATAGAGAATAAGAAAAAATATAATAAAGATATGAAAAAATTTAATTGCGGTTAATTTAGCAATATTGGCATACTTATTAACTCCTTTACATGACATTATTTCTTTAAACCATGACATCATTTCTTTAAACCATAATACCCTCTTAGGATTACGGTCAGTCTAGAACTATTAATAAATATTTAAAGAAAAAAAAAGATTAAATAATAACAGCAAAAGAAGGGAAAAAACAGTTAAATAAGATATATAATTGAAGCAAAACACTATGCCTTTTGTAACTTAAATATTTGATTTATAATATATAATCTATTTGAAATTTAAAAGGAAAATGGTTTGTTTTATTGTTTTGAATTTTGCATCAATCCTAATATGTAATTATTATGTGATGTTTTAATATATAATTAATATAATATTTAATCTATTTAAAGTTTAAAAGAAAAAGAGAAAAAAGTACTCATAAAAGATATTTTCTAAAAAAAAAAATTATTTATTCTTTCTATCAATACTAATACATAATTTAAGATAATCTTTTATTTACTTATTTACTATAAAAAAAAATATTTTTAAATTAGAGGACAAAGGGGAAAAAAAGGAAAAAAAAGAGAGAAATAACATCAACAAAAAAAAAGAAAGAGAGGGAGAAGGAAAAAGAAAGGAAAGGGGAAAGCAAAACAAAGCTAAGTATGTAGATTTTTCTATTAACGGTTTTTATTTATTTATTAATTTTTTTTATTTTTGAATTTTGACATGTGTACACAGTGGCAGCATATTGGCAACATAGTTGCAACATTTGACCGAATGACAGCCGATATTAAGAATATTCGTTACCCACAAACTTTAAAAAAAAAAGAAAAAAAGAGAGAGAAATAAGAAATTACAATTATTCGCCCATTCCATTCATAAAGGAGAAGAAGAAAGAGAGGGAAAAAAGGAGAGGAAAAGGAAATAAGAAGAGAAATTATAACCACACAGATAAAAACATGTGCACGTCATTTCTGAAAATAAACTCTGATGATGAAGCTATTGCTTCGAAATCGATAAGACATAAAAAACATCTTTTTGTCTTTATTTTTATACGCATTGTATTGCCTTCGAATTTAATATTTTATAACATACTTAACAATGCTTCAAGCAAATTACCAATTACTTTTATATATATATATATATATATATAAAAGTAAAAAAAATAACAAAAGACTTAGAGATTTAGCATATAGTTTATTTCAGGGAGCTTAGACAAAGTGTCTAACTCTCCCGACTCATCAAATACAAAATTTTCATTGTTCATTTCTCTCTTAGGAAATATAGTTTCAAGCTCGGGATTCGCATCTCATGAGTCGGGAGAGTTAGACACTTTGTCTAAGCTCCCTGAAATAGACTATATGCTAAATCTCTAAGTATTTTGCCATTTCTGTGACTCTAACATTAAGAGCACACATTGAGCTCTCAAACTGCGACAGGTTTTTTAAATAAAACTCTTGTGTCGTAAGTAAGATTTCTTCTCTGGACTTTTGGATTATATATATATATATATATATATATATACATATATATATACGAATTGCGTAAAAACAAATCGCGAGCTTGAAACTATATTTCCTAAGAGAGAAATGAACAATGAAATAGTGGTCTATATAGTACCTTTGAAGTACAATACACGTATTTCAGTATGGTCAAAGCACGCTAAAACATCTCTTTTAATATGCTGAGAAGATTAGCAGTCATATGTTTTTAAATCTCCTTCACGTCCTTGAATCTTACCAATGTATTTAATTTTTAATTTGAGAAACCAGAAGCATTCGAATGGATCTAGGTAAGGAGAGTCTGTGGGTGTGGATTCAACCCGGAATGCTTTCAACTTGCTCACTGAGTCAGCCAGGTCCCAAAATGGTATAATATACTGGGATATTGTTGAAATATAAGACACATTGACATTCGCATTTATTACTAGAGATAGTAAATATATGTGGTGTCCAAGTATCTGTAGAATATTGGGAGTAATAAAATAGCCTTGCTTCCTGTGCTGAATAATCTAAGCATTTATGTGACAATATTAAACAGATACTTGTAGACAGAACAAATATATATTTACCAACCCCTCCGCACGAGCAGGATACGACACAAGGTCAATTTCTTAAGCGGAGTTCAACAGGTTTGAATTCAGAGTTTTCCTTCTCCTAGTGTAACGTTGTGCCTTTTTTCCGGGCACTAAAACGATATCTGTAACGTTGTCGTATATCTGGTCACAGTACCCAAAGCGATATACATAACGGGGCGGCGGTGGTGGCGATATATTCACGGTACTAAAAATGTCTTCTCGTTCATAAAAATTACAACGCGAGAAATATGTAGTCACAACTGCTAGCATTTATTTTCAGGGTAGGCTCGTCTCGTGGGTTCGTATCAGAGAGGAGGAAAGGCAGAGAGAAAGAGAGAGAGAGAACTATTAAACTACCGTCATCCCACACGGGACCAAGGGCACGTCTTAACCCTACGCTGTCCCAAATCGAAAAGAGACTCGTCCTTTTCTTCATCGTTCCACGTCGCACGTGACTTCCGGTTCCGGTCAACACCCGACTTCCGGTTGACACTCAATTCTCCATTCGGGAGGTCACGCACCGGTCAAATTGTTTTTTGTTCATTACTCTCTCACTTATTTCCTTCTTCCTCCTTTTCTAATATAGTAGTTCTAGTTCACAAAAGTCAGGACCTTCATTATCTCGTTACACTAGACCGGTTGCCTAACCAAGGTTAAAGAGCCCAGTCTGCCCTACTATTTACCCATAGCTGGAGGGAGAGTAGGATTCATACCTTTCCCAAGGGTATTAGTGCTAAGTGAAGTGCAATTACCACGTCCAGGATTTGAACTCGGGGCGACGTGTCCATTCCCCATGACTTTAACCATTACACCACGCGCTTCCTACAGAACAAATTGTAGACAGAACAAATTGTAGACAGAACAAATAGATCCGAAATAGATTCAAATAAATGCTACATTGATCAATTTTAAATAAATATTTTCCTTGCAAAAAATGTTTGTTGAAATTCTATAAATTGAAATTCTTTGTATTACGTTTGTGGCTTCTTTACGTCATTCGATTCTTTTGTTTTCTTTCATTGGTGGATATCAACGACCAATAAAGCTCTTCGTTCATCCTTATGAAATACTTGTCAGTCAATGGCGAAATACTTAACGCTTAAAGTATCTCATCAATAGATCGGGGAAATTTAAAAGAGAGAAAAGAAAAAAAATGCTACCTGCATTCAATGCGATATCTGTTTTGTTTATGGGATCTGTAAAGGGAGAGTTGCACACGTGATGACTTGGACAGGGTTAACAAAAAAAAGAGAAACTTAGAGAAAAGGAATCTCTTTTTTATTGCCATACGGACCAATTAGATCAAGGTGAAAATTAATACACAACTAAATAGGCACCTTGTCGACTGAGGATGTATAATATGCTAGAATAGTTGAATACACACTTTTCCCAAGAGTATTAGCACGATGAGAAATGCAAACTACTTCGTCCAGAATTTGATCTCAGCTCACCGAGTCCATTTCCTACAAATATAAATATTACACCATGTATTCTATACACATGCACATGTACTCTATACATATATAAATAGCAGTTTGTGTGTATGTATGTCCGGAGGAAACTACGAAAAGATAACATTTACTGATAATGTAAATATATGTACACATTCACTATCACCAGAGCTTGATTTTTTGGGCAGAAATAATGAAGATTTGATTCATATTCGTAAAGATAATCAAAAATTGAAATGTCATTGAAATTCTACTCGGAAATGTGCAGCATTTGTAAATCTCAAAAGTAAACAAATCAATACACCAGAGTTACCCGCTCTACCCAGTCGACGCTGTGTAGCTGCTTCTAGTATGGATATTAATTAGAAATGTTCATAGAATTCTTTGAGGAATTGTTGAGGAATTTCTGAGGAAGAACTCGGCTTCACTTTCGTTGGAAACTGAAGGAAATAAATTTGGACACAGTAGAGTTTGATCACACACACACACACACACACACACACACACACACACACACACATATATATACACATACACAATGAAGGAGTTCTCCGCACTCCCCAGAGTGGAGTCTCATCATCAGATCCAGTTTTATGTCAGGCCCAGGATACCCTTTTTAATGGCGATGATACAATAGAATTTGTATAGAGTTTGATCACACACCCCTACACACACCGACATACACACAAGGACTCAGCACGGTAAAAAGTCAACCTGCTTGGAGAATCCTCTCCCAACACAAAATTGTCAATTTTAGCCGACCTTTTCTGTGACTCGATCCTGGGTCAAGCCTTTATAAGTCAACACTATGAGGAATCTTTTGCTTCCCCCTCTACACACACACAAGGAGTCTGCACGGTAAAAATCAATCTTCTTGGAGAATCCTCTTCCAACAAGATTCTCAGTTTTATCCGACCTTTGCTGGGATTTTATCCTGGGCCAAGACTTTATGAGTCAACACTCTGAAGAATCTTACTTTGCAGGATGCGTTCAGAGTCACAAACGGGTTAGCCTGCTTCCAAAGAACCATAGACAATAGACAACATCATCAGATAACATGATCTCTGTGGAACATATGCCCAATTGGACAACATTATTGTTGCAGGAAAGAGGCAACAAGTACGATTCCGTGAAATTCCCAACATCCACAAGCTCACTTTCAACCGAATCGATCGACTTTCTGGGTTATATTATAACTCATAACCCTCTCAGACCTGACTCGGATAGACTGATACCTCTTAAAGAATTACCAGTCCCAAAAGACAAGACCACCTTACGTGAAATTCCCAACCTCCACAAGCTCACTTTCACCCGAATCGATTGACTTTCTGGGTTATACTATAACCTATAACTCTCTAAGACCTAGCTCGGATATACTGATACCTCTTATTGAATTACCAGTCCCAAACACAAGACCACCTTACGTGAGAAGACATTTCGTTAAGAAGTACAAAAATGTGGTATTTCTTTGAAGACCGTAAAACTATGAACTCAATACCCTCCATATAAATACAACCTTTTTCAGGAATACTCAGAGAACTGTTCCATAAAGTGCAGCTGATTTTAGCTGAAATTTAAAAAACAAAATTCTTTTCAAAATATGTTGAATATTAACATAAAAACATAAAGATTGAATGTTAAGAAATTAGCGCTATGTAAAATGCAATAGTCTCATCCAGGATTTGAACTCGTGTCACCGAGTAATAACAATTACACAACGCACATCATCATCAGCATTAATATATTGTGTATTATTAATTTGAATTCTCCTCAATTATTAATTGAACCTCGTAGATAGATAGATAGATAGATAGATAGATAGATAGACAGATAGATGTGATATGAAGGGTTGACATGCCGTAAAATACAACCAACCAACCATTTGTTTGAACAGTTATGTGGTTTTATGTATTCTTATCAAATACTTATAATTTTCAAGTATATCAATTTCACCCATAGATGGTACCCTAACATGTACTACCACTTCGGATCAGATTGAACCTGGGAGTAATGGCAATAATAGGATACTCCACCCACTTCAAATGTGGTATTCGTTTTTAGAAAATGGAGATTTGTTAGGTTGGTTATTTTTAATGGCATATCAACCCTTGTGAGCTATTCAATACCAAACCTTTTTTGTATGTGTGATCTTATGTCTATAAATAATTTGGTTGAATTTTTTTATTAACCTCATGTCTATTAATAAATTGGGAGAAATAATTTTCATTAACTTCACTAGCAAAATGAAAAATACCCTCCGGGCGATGTAAAACTAGACTTTTGAAACATATTTCCTGAGGGGTGGGAGTTAAAAATTCCATGTCAGCGAGTTTGTACCCTAAGTAAGTAAAATCATCAAATTCATTAAAGGATAAAAAAATAAAATAATTTGAAATGTAAACTTTAAATATATATTAAAATAAAACAAACTATATATAGATATATAATACCAGTCATGTATTTATTAAAACTTGTTTTAAAAAACAATGAGGACTGTTTAATGCTGCATGTTCAAATTTTGAGTGTATTTATTCTATGTTATGACGATTTTAGGTAGTGTGACGTAAGCAGTGAGGTAGTTTTTGTTACAGACAAAAACTGGAAGCGAATCTCCATTATTAATAGATGTGTATTGATAAATTGGTAGAAATATCTTTTTTTAAATTCATGTGTATAAATGAATTGGTAAAAATAATTTTCATTAACTTCATGTGTATTAATAAATTGGTAGAAATATTTGATATTAACTTCATGTGTATTAATAAAAAAAAGGTAATCAACCTAAGATGTTTATATCATCATATGAACTTTTCAGCCAACCATTGTAGATAGATACATAAATAGATAGATAGATAAAATAGATAGATAGATATGAATCGACAGAGATAGATATGAACAGAAAGAGATAGATAGATAGATATAAGATAGATAGATAGATAGATAGATAGATAGATAGATACAGTTACTTGAACCTATAATTATTTGCAAATGATTATTATCATAATTTACTTAAAACTATGTAAGTGTTTATCAACAAATGACGATATATATATACATCGAGACATCCGGTATATATATATATATATATATATATATATATATATATATATATATATATATATATATATATATATAATTCCATGTTAAATCATCCACGCCATGTAACCCACCCCTTCATTTTTCTTAAATTTTGTCCAAGTGTGGATTATGTTAAAGTTAGCCAATCATCAAAATTTGAGTTTCCAATTCCAAAAAATTGGCGGCTTTATGTCGATTTTTTTTCTCTCCAAATTTGGGTGGAGGATCGCGAAAAATGGCGACGTTTTGTAATCTATTTTTGTCTGTAAAATGAGTTCTAGAGCTTCCCTACTCCTAAAAATTGGTTTATACAAACATTTTTGCTCAAGGAATCCAGAAATGCTATTAAAAAAAGGATTAAAATTAACCAGTCTTAAGTTATTAATGATTTCTGATTTGCAAAATTATAACTAATATTGTAGCTTCGATTCTGAGCAAATATGAAACTATGTTCTTGGTACAAATAATGTTCAATATATGTGAAATAATAATAGAGAAAAAAGTGTCATAGATGCTGTGCCACATCGGGATATTGATCTTGCTAGGAAAAAATCAGAAATCATTAATAATTTAAAATTGGTTAATTTTAATATTTTTTGGTTAATTTTTTAATTAACAATATCTGTTTAGGATATCAATCTCTTTATTTATTTTACCTTAATGTCAAAAAATAATTTAAGCGTAAAATACCATTTTGAAATATGAAATATGAAACCAAACAAATTATTTCACATGAAGTGATTATTCTTTTATTTCAAAAAAATATTTGTACATTATTGATATTAATAGAATACATTGACAATATGTTTATTTTATTAAATAGTGGAATATTCATTCTATATAATTATTTTCTAATTACGATTCATGCATATTTCTCCGAGCAATGCCAGTAGCCTTGCTAGTATATCTATACATATATATAAAGGCCATGTATGTGTATGTATGTGTATGTGCCCTCCGGAGGAATCTATGAAAATAAAACAATTAATGACAAAGTATATATATATATATATATATTAATATATATATATATATATATATATATATATATTCACTATCACCAGATATTGGTTTTTGAACAAAAATAATGAAGAGCTGATTCATATTCATGAATATAATTAAAAAGTAAAATGTAAATGATAACAGCATGGAATTTTTTTTTGCATTTATTATTTTAGATTGTAGACTTTCATTTTTCTTTTCAGAATGTCTGGATCAACGCAGGGTCTTTTTATTTCATAGGGGTTTTAATGCGACATCCAGCGGGGATCCAACTCTTGATTCCACAATAATGGATCTACGAGATAAACTTTTTACCCACCTAACCAGATGACGACGGGGAGACGCTTCTAACACATATATAAAAGACAATTGGTATGTATGTATGTCTGGGGGAATGTATGAAAATAAAACAATTAATGATAAAGTAAATATATATACAAATTCACTATCACCAGACATTGCTTTTTGTACAAAAATAACGAAGATTTTATTCATGAAGATATTTAAAAATTAGAAATTAAATAGTAAGAGAAAACAAAATCATTTGTGGCGTTCCTGATTAAAACATAAACAAATCAATTATGGAAGACCAAGACAGCCAATTGATATGCGAGACTAACTTTTTTATCCCTACATCTACCCAGGCAATGCCGAGTAGCCGCTTCTAGTAATTAATATGTATTCTTCCTATTCTGGGATCAATTAACCTGAAAGATTCTCATATCTTCCTCCTTCTTTATTAACCACTGTATATGCACACACACACGCGCGGGCACACACACACACACACACACACACACACACACACACACACATATATATATATATATATATATATATATATATCCATCCTCATAGCTATTAGATAGATTCTCAGGGTCCATTGAGCAGTAATAGACATCTCAAACAACTCAGTATAATCTTCGTTCTCATACTTTTTTTAATTCTTTATTAACCACTGCATATATATCTCCGTTTACTTCGATATGAGATGAATCCCCAGGGTCAATTGGAAGGTAATTATTTCCTTTCTTTGGCTTGTTAACCGCAGCATAGATATTAGGAGAGGTCTCAGCATATCCTGTGTTCCCAAATGTAATCGGTTGATACAACACATTCTCCACATTTATATCGAGGTTGTCATCAACTTCCTGACCTGTGACTATGCCTTCATCGGGCATCTGGTTGATTGTCTCACCCAAAGGAATGTCATTCATAGCAGTAATAGTTTCATCCGGGCGTTTTTTTCTGCAAAAGATGAAAAAGAAATTTTAAAATCAGTGTAAATATCCCCCAACCCCACATCCAATGCACTTTGTAGAAAAAGGGAAAAGTATTGGCAGAGTGGACTATTGTCGGTATCATCCAGACAGAAAGGGAGTCTATCCTCTGTTCTCTAGGGTTAGACAGGAGAGACTTTTTTTTGCATTTGACATCGAGCGCCACAGCTGCCGTCAGCATCCCATTTTACCGCACAGTCCTAAGCTGTACTACTCAAGCTCTGAGTTGGCGATGGCCGGTATCAAACCCAGAACCTTGTGGTTCATTGGCTGATGCTCTTCCGTCTTAAAGAAATTACATGAAATGTATTACTTATTTTTATGTATTTTAGACGAGACTCCGACTGTCACCATTATTAATAATTTTGACTTGTATTATCCTGCATCTTCCTCATTCTAGTTACTTTGTCAATCATTATTATTAATAATTTTAATCAGGACACTCTGAACTCTTTACCATTTGTTGGAAAATTAGTCTAGGAGAAGGAAAATTCTGTTAAACTCCGAAACCTGTTAAACTCCGCTTGAAATTGACCTTGTGTCACATCCTATTCGTGCAGAAGCGTTGGTAAAATATACACAACTACGGAAATATTTATAAGAATAATCAAGGAAAATAATCATTTCCTAGGTGTGTCAAAGTTGGTTCATTAAAACTTCAGGCAATAATAAAAAATGGTTCTGTCTTTTTTTGTGGTGGGAGGGGTGTTGTCCAATATTATATAATCAATGCATACCATTCAGAACTGGGGTGAGGAGGTTTGTTTGTTTTTTGTCCAAAACTGCATACCATTCAGAACTGATTCTATGAAGACATTTCAAATGATTATTTAAGAAAGATGAAGATGTTAGTTTGATAAATAAACACCTGTTTAATAATTGCTATATTTACCTGTAAAAGATGAAACCAGCCACCAGGAAAATAATCAGCAAAACAATCCCAACGGCCCCCAAAATGATAAACACTGAAAAAATAAACCCAAAACATTGGCATTAGCATTGAATAAAATAATTTATTAAACAGAAAAAAGACGAAATAAAAGAATAACTTCCCTGATTTGAAGTCAGAGTGCTCACAATAGCTGGGATTGTGAGGAGAGGGTAACATGGTGTAAAGTGAAGTTAAATTTATTTATTTTTAACTTTTACCATTATGTTACCATTACCTTTTCTTTTTCTTTCTTTCTTTCTTTTTTGTTTGTTTTTACTTCTTTTACTTTTAGGTTTACATTTCTTTCTTCCTTTTGTCTTTTTTTCTTTCTTTCTTTCTTTTGTTCATTCATTTATTTTTTCTTTCTTTCACTTACCATTAATATGTGGCAATGTTTTTTCTTTTGTAGCAGCAGTCGTTGAAGGAGATATTTTATCTGAAACAAAAAAGAAATTAATTAAATTCATTACCTTCACTTTTCTTTTTTTTTTCTTTCTTTTTTTCTTTTTTTCTTTTTCGTTTGTTTTTGTTTTTTTACTTTTACATTTCTTTCTTTCTTTTGTTTTTTCTTTTTTTTCTTTCTTTCTTTCTTTCTTTCTTTCACTTACCATTAATATGTGGCAATGTTTTTTCTTTTGTAGCAGCAGTCGTTGAAGGAGATATTTTATCTGCAACAAAAAAAGAAATTAATCACCTTCACTTTTCTTTCTTTTTTTCGTTTGTTTTTACTTCTTTTACTTTTACGTTTACATTTCTTTTTTCTTTTGTTTTTTTTTTCTTTCTTTCTTTTTCGTTTGTTTTTACTTCTTTTACTTTTACGTTTACATTTCTTTCTTTCCTTTGTTTTTTCTTTCTTTCTTTCTTTTTCGTTTGTTTTTACTTTTTACTTTTACGTTTACTTTTTCTTTTCTTTTGTTTTTTTCTTTCTTTCTTTTTTCTTTCTTTCTTTTACTTACCATTTGTAGTTGAAAGATTGTTTCTCTGCAGCCAAAAAAAAAAAAAGATCAAATTCAAAACTTTACTTTTCTTTCTTTTATCTTATAAAATAAAATAAATGATTAAACAGAAAACAGTCAAAATAAAAGAAGTATTTCCTTGATTTCTTTCTTTTTTCTTTCTTTTTTTTCTTTCTTTCTTTCATTCATTTATTTTTTTTTCTTTCTTTCATTCATTTATTTTTTTTCTTTTACTTACCATTAATATGTGACAATGTTTTTTCTTTTGTAGCAGCAGTCGTTGAAGGAGATGTTTCATCTGTAATAAAAAAAATTCTTAACATTTACCTTTCTTTCTTTCTTTCTTTCTTTCTTTCTTTTTCTTTCTCTTTTTTCTTCTTTCTTTCTTTCTTTTGTTCATTCATTTATTTTTTTTCTTTCTTTTACTTACCATTAATATGTGACAATGTTTTTTCTTTTGTAGCAGCAGTCGTTGAAGGAGATATTTTATCTGCAACAAAAAAAATGTTTTTAAATTAAATTCCTAACCTTTACTTTTCTTTCTTTTTTCTTTCTTTCTTTCTTTCTTTTTTTCTTTTTTTCTTTCTTTTACTTACCATTAGTACTAGAAATCCTCTTTTCTGTTGTAGCAACAGTCGTTGGAGGGGATATTTCATCTGCAGCAAAAAAAAAATAAAATAAAAAAAGTCAATACTCATTAAACAATGGAACATTTTATGGAAGAGAAATGGTATCAAAAATTGTCTATTACTACAAAATTTTAACAATGGTGTAATTCCCAGTTAAATCATCCAGAAAAAAAGTAAAATTTTCACTCACATTCTGCCACAAAATTTTAACAATTTTGTTTCACTTTGTTTAAAGAGAAAATTGAACCTTTCTAAATTTTCAATTATATTTTTCTTCCTTTTCCTCTTCCTTTTTTTCTTTCTTTCAATTATCTTTACATTTCTTTCTCTCTTGCTTTTACCAATACCTTTCTTTATTTCCTTCTTTCCTTCTTTCTTTCTTTTACTATTTGCTTTCTTTTTTCTTTATTTTCTTTTTAGTTTTGAATCAAGAAAAATGTAACCCCTTAACTGGTGGATGTTCATAATTTTCATTATATTGTTTCTTTCTTTCTTTCTTTCCTTTCAAGTACCTTTCTTCTCTCTTTTTTAATCCTTTCTTTCACATAACACCAAATATCATTATATAAACCAATAACATAACATAGTGTCAGAGTAAAAGCGAACCCTCACACGACAAAGGAATCTTATTCAAGCGAACAGTACTAAAGTATTAAATTCAATATGGCGGAACTTATAGGAGTACAGACCAATGGATTGGAACAGTAGGAACCTGCCAGAAACATGGCGTAAGTTCCAGACGAACCAAACACAAGTAAACTGAGTTGTTGTACCTTTGATTAATAAATTTATTGTTACATGTTAATTTGGGGTCCAAACTTATTATTGAAATAACACCAAACACCACTACATAAACCAATAATATAACATGGTGGCAGAGTAAAAGCAAAACCTAACACGATATCTTTCTTTTTTCATTTCTTTCATCATTTCTTTCTTTCTTTCTTTATTCTTTCTTTCACATTTGACTACTTTTTTTCTTTCTTTTACTTACTATTAATACTTGATAAGGTTTTTTCCTTTTTTTCTTTCCTTCTTTTTTTTTTTCTTTCTTCTTGAAAGATTCAAATAATCTTCTTCTGCATTAAATTTGAAAGTGATTGTGTATTTGACTGTATCCGGTTTAGGGTTGTGCATGTCCGGTTTTCATAGTGAGTTTATATTTAACGACAGTTTCGTGAATCATACTTACCCCCTCTGCTTAAAAATAAACTCGGTAACAAAAAATATACTCCCCCTCTAACGACAGTTTCATCAATCATACTTACCCACTCGGCTTCTTTTTTTCTGATTAAATGATAGAGTTACAAAAAAGGTGTTCTGTAGTTAAATTTAATATTTTGCAATAGAATTATGAATTAATATTAATAAGATTATTTTATTTTCTTTCTCCTATCCCCTCCCACTCTCTCTTTCTCTCTGACTCCGTCTACCCGCCCCCCTCTCTTTCTTCCTCCTCGTGCTAACTTTTAACTCACTCACTATAAAGGCAGAATTTACGTGCTCTCCCATGACTAAGGCATTGAGGGTTAAGACTACCCGAAGCAAAGTAAGGTGAATGATTTAATTTTATTAAATTAATTTTAAAGATTTACTTTCAAAATAATATTTTGTTTCGTATTGGTTCTAAAACTTGCTAACATTTAACCATTCTGTATTAGAATGGAGAATTAACACTGTAAATGAATCTTATGGTTTCGATAATCTAAAAAGTAGCTCCTTAATGTTCTTATTCATTCTCTTGATGTAGCCACCCCCCCTTTTCTCCGTCTACCTCTCTCAGCTACATGCTCCACCTTCGTTAACGCTAATATAGGAGGGGACATGTGGACTTATACTAAGTTAAAACTTATTTCTAACTTAACACTTATTTCTAGAGCTTCCATTCCCCTCGTCCCCCTTTTCCTCGCCTGTCTCTTTTCTCTTTCTTCTTCTTCAAGCAAAAATCTACATGCCCCGACGGCATGTAAAACAAAACCGTGGGTAGGAGCGTGGTGGATTTGAGATGCGGCGGAAGAGCCTAAATAGGCCAACGGCGTACATCATAAGATGCTGGGCGGAGGAACTCAAAACGGGTCAACGGCCAGGATCAACCAGTTCAGTCAGGCAACTACTGCTCCTCATCTCTAAGACCAGCGCCTATTGATGAGTCAAACAGCTACCGATAGATATCGATAACCTCGATCCAACCGAAACTATTCATGACATTTCACAGAGCTGAGGAAACCTGTAGCAACGTACTTCCTGCTATCAAAAACAGTACGCGTTCTGCTGAGGTTCGAGCACCGGCCCAGTGTTCGATAAATAAATTACGGGGCTCCAAACACACCACACACCTAAATCACATCACTCTCACCACAGACAAACAAGACACACACTCTACTGAAGACATAACCCTAACCGCAGTATCTAATAAGACAGACATAGAACCTAAATTCAATACAAACCTACTTAGATGTAAAAAAATCACTCAAGCTAGCAACATTTAACGTTAGAACACTAAAAACGATAGGCCAACTCCCCGAACTTACGGCATCCGCAGCCGAAAAGAATATAGACATCATATGTGTGCAAGAACACAGATTTGACCACGGTGATATAGAATTAAAATACCATGAATCTGGAAATGGCTGGACGTTTGTGTCAGCATCTGCATGGAAAAACTGCGTCAATGCAACTATAGGTGGTGTAGGAATGCTTCTCAGCCCTCGAGCACTAAAATCACTCAACAGCATAGAAAAAATCCAACCTAGAATCATGAGTACTACGTTTAATGGCAATCCCTGCATGACTATAGTCTCATGTTACAATCCCACAAATGTCAGTGACGAAACAGACATTGAAACATTTTACAATGGGCTACCATCCCTATGCAGACCCCCCCCCAACATAACGTACTGATAATTGGGGGAGACATGAATGCACAGATAGGAAAAAACGAAAACAATAGATTCAGCCTACACAACACCCCAAACAGGAATGGTGATCTCCTAGCCGAGTTCTCCCTTGAGAACAGGCTTGTCTGCCTGAACACCAAATTCCAAAAACGGAAGGGCAAACTATGGACATACACGTACCCAAATAGCACAAAAGCGCAACTAGACTACATCCTAATAAACAAAAAATCGATAAATAGTGCAATGAACTGTGAAGCGTATTCTTCCTTTGGAGGAGTATCCTCCGATCACAGAATAGTCACAGCAAAATTACGGCTAAGCCTACGTAGAAACAAAAAACAAACCAGTAAATCTGAACGATACGACTTGTCGACACTTGCCAACAGCGATATTTGCAATCGCTACGCTGTTACAGTAAGAAATAAATTCGATATCCTCCAGGAGACACCCGAAAGCTTCACACCAAACGAGGAATACGAAAACTTTGTCAGTGCTCACTTACAAGCGGCAGCCGAGTGCGTACCAACCAAATTAAAAGCCGAACATTCTGTTCCCTGGGAGACCGAAGCAGTTAGAGAAAAAAGAAACGATATAAAAAAAAGCAGCCCAACTTAATAAAACAAACCCAACTAACACCAATTTACACAATCTTAGGAAAGCCCAGATAGAACTAACCAAAACATACAAAAAAGAACAAACAGAATATATACAAGCACAAATAAATAATATTAGATTATCGGTAGAAGACAGACAGTCGCGATTAGCATGGCAAACAGTAAATGAAATTAGTGGTAGGAAAAGTACCTCTAGATCAAAACTAAAGGCAAACAGCCAAAAAGAAAGACTCCAAAAATGGAAAGACCACTTCCAGAAACTTCTGGGGAACACACCTAAAATCATGGTAAATAACACTCAAAAGATCATAGATAGACAACTAGACATAAAACCGGGGGATTTTACAACAGAAGAACTCCACGTAGTCTTAAATAAACTAAAAGGTAGAAGGGTGGCGGGTTTTGACGAAATACCCCCGGAGGTATAGAAAACGGGCAAGTTCAGCGACATACTGCTTAGGCTATGCAATGCAGTATATAGACAAAATAGAATAGATAAATGGACAAAAGGATGCATCCTCCCGTTCCCCAAAAAGGGAGACCTATGAATAACTAAGAACTACAGAGGCATAACTCTTACGGCTATCGCAGCCAAGATCTATAATGCCCTTCTTCTTAATCGCATCCGACCCGAAATAGAGAAAATTCTTAGGAAAAAACAAAACGGATTCCGTAGAAACCGATCCACAACCTCTCAGATCCTGACTTTACGACGAATCATAGAAGGGATTCGAGCAAAGAATCTAGAGGCAACGCTACTATTCGTAGGTTTTTCCAAGGCATTTGATTCCATACACAGAGGAAAAATGGAACAAATACTACTAGCATACGGACTCCCAGAAGAAACTGTTGCTGCTATAATGATGCTCTACAAAGACACACAAGCAATGGTACGCTCACCCGATGGCGACACAGATTTCTTCGACATCGGAACTGGAGTCCTACAAGGAGATACACTAGCACCATATATATTTATCATATGCTTAGACTATGTACTCTGAACACCATTAGATACCATAAAAGAAGAAGGCTTCACACTAAAAAAGGCAAGAAGCAGGCGATATCCCGCACAGAAAGTCACAGATGCAGACTACGCTGATGACCTTGCTCTCCTTGCAGATACACCACCACAGGCCGAGTCACTACTGCATAGCCTAGAGAAGGCAGCAAATAATATTGGCCTTTATGTAAACTCCGATAAAACCTAGTACATATGTTTCAAAAGAAAAGGAGACATAACCACACTCAACAGTAGAACAATTCACATACCTAGGTTGTAATATCTCATCCACAGAAACCGATGTAAATACACGAATAGGAAAAGCGTGGTCGGCCACAAACAAATATGGAAATCTGATCTCACTGACAAGCTAAAGCGACATTTCTTCCAAGCGGTGGTTGTGTCAGTGTTGCTGTATGGATGCACCACTTGGACCCTAACGAGGCGCCTTGAGAATAAGCTGGACGGGAGCTGCACAAGAATGCTGCGTGCAGTCCTGAATAAATCGTGGAAGCAGCACCCCACGAGGAAACAGCTATATGGCCACCTGCCCCCCATTTCACAAACCATTCGAGTGAGACGGACAAAGCATGCCGGGCACTGCTGGAGAAGCAAGGATGAGCTCATAAGTGACGTTCTTCTGTGGAAGCCAACACACGAACATGCTAGTGTGGGCCGCCCATCAAGGACCTACATTGACCAACTAAGCAAAGACGCAGGTTGCTGCGCAGAGGACCTCCCTGGGAAAATAAATGATAGGAAGGGTTGGCGAGAGATTGTCATGGATATCCGTGCTAATAGCGCGACATGATGATGAAGATGATATTAATATTAAATCAATAATCTATTTTTTCATTATACTAAGAAAAAAAATTCCATTTTTAATATTGTCTGTCGTAAAACAAAACGAACAGGTTCTTTTTAAAAATGTGACGCCCTCAAATTAAAAAAAATGTTAAACATTTGAATTAATTTGAATTTATCTGTTTGAAAATGGGTTTATTAGAAATAAAATCTATTTAATTGAATTCTGAGAGCAAAACTATTTTTATGTCTATTATTAAAAAATACAATATTTCAAAGATCTGTTTATATTTTTTCAGAAGAGCGTGAATAGAAATGCTTTTGCGTAATTATGGACGTCGTAAAATCGAGATTATTTTTAATTATATTTCTACACTAAAATTAAATTAATTTTTAAAAACATATCAAATGTTTTATTTTATCTATTTTTCCCGCCCCTCAGGCAATATCTTTCAAAAGTTAATTTTTATACCACTTAGAGGCCGGGGTTGTTTTTCTAGAAATTATATATATATATATATATATATATATATATATATATATATATATATATATATATATATATGAAGGTGGACAGAGACAGAGACCGAGTGAGAGAGAGAGAGAGAGAGAGAAAAGAGAAGAGAGAGATTCAGACAGACACAGAGAAGTAGAGAGAGGAGAAGATATAGAGATACACTCATAGAAAAAGAAAAAGACATATACATACATATACATACAGAGTGAGAGAAAGAGACAGAGAGACCGAGAGACGTTTGATTTGGTTAATTTATTTAATGACATATCAAACTCCGTGTATTATTTAATCCCAAAGACATCCTTGTAGAAGAACAGTAGTAGTACTATTTCATCTATAGCTGGGGATACATACATACATACATACATGAATACATATTCATAGGGTGTGCCATCGTGGTATAATAGTTAACATGATTTATGAATGAAATAAATAAAATCTTTACCTTTTTCCCCTCGAGGAATTGTTGACAATGATCTAATGAAGAACTCTCCAAAATCTACTTCACTTTCGTTGGAAACTGCAAGAAATAGAAATGGATACATTTGAGTTTGATCCTCCATCCACACTCAATGAACGGGTACTTCCCACTCCCCAGACCTCCAGAAGTGGAGCCTCACCACCAGATACAGTTTTATACTAGGCCAACACTCTGAGGAATCATTTCCTTTGTTGCGGGGGAGAGCGGGGAGAGGAAGAACCTTTGATTTTCCCATTCTTCTTGCAGCATTCCATCTACTTCAGATAACATGCCGTTTATGTTTTCCAATCTGACTCCAGACTGCAAACCTATTGTAACTAAATCTAATCGGAAATTACAACAAAAAGTTTTAGCAGTCCAAGATTAAGATGATGCTGCAGGAGGGAATCATCGGGGAAAGTACATATCCCTGGAGGAATTAGGTCCTAATCATAACTAACGAATGCCAACGAAAGAGACTAGTTGGATTTCCATGGAGGGCTCAGGTCCTAATCATAGCCAACGAATGCCAACGAAAGAGACTAGTTTGATCTCCATGGAGAGCTCAGGTCCTAATAATAGCTAACGAATGCCAACGAAAGAGACTAGTTGGATTTCCATGGAGGGCTAATATCCTAATCATATCCAACGAATGCCAACGAAAGAGACTAGTTGGATCTCCCTGGAGTGATCGGGTCCTAATCATATCCAACGAATACCAATGAAAGAGACTAGTTGTAGATTACAGAAAGACAATCAACAGGTTTACCCCCCTCGATGACTACTCCTTCCCGAAAATAGGTTTCTCGCTTCAGATATTATAGTTCTTTAGACCTGAAGAATACCTATCACCAGAAACCCATCTGAAGTGAAGAGAAACCATACTGTATTGAGTCACCAAGGAATTCACGAATGGGGTAACCTGCTTCCAAACATAACACCATCAAACAACATGATCTCTGTTTGACATATGTCAATGTGGGCAAAATTATTCTTGCGGGAATAACTCAACAAAAACACGATAAGAATTTGAAGTGATTTCGTTAAATTCCCAACATCCACAAGCTCACTTTCAACCGAATCGATCGACTTTCTGGGTTATACTGTAACCCATGACCCTCTAAGATCTGATTCGGATATACTGATACCTCTTATAGAATTACCAGTCCAAAAAGACAAGACCACCTTACATGAAATTCCGAAGCTCCACAACCTCACTTTCAACTGGATCGATCGACTTTCTGGGTTATACTATAACCCATGGCCCTCTAGGAGCTGACACGGATAGACTAACTCTTAGAGAATTACCAGTCACAAAAGACAAGACCCCTTACATCGTGCCGTTGGTCTATTCTTATATCACACTCGGTGGATTACTCCGATCTTGGAAAAGATTATACCACTAGTGACGGCTGAAACATTTCCTCTCAACCAGGAAGTGGAGAAAGCAGTCATCAACTTCAAGGAGGAAATTGAAAAGGTACTTCTGCGATCCCTATCAGCGGGAGCTTGTGAATGCACCGACATCACCTATACAGAAGTGTAAGACCGCCCCCCCTCAATGGGGCAACTCTTGACAGTGGGTGGCGATTGTTAAGAATTAGAACCCTAGTGGATGAGAAGTCTATGGCATGAAACATTCCACTTTGGCCCTTACATCGGCTACATGGTCACCCTCAAATCATTCGGCTGGTTATGTCAAGCCTTAACACCTATATGATTCTCCCAGTCCTATTGCCCTTATGGCAACCCCCAACACTTTTTATCATATATATGCTATAAGGCGGTGGCTAATGTCCTGAGTATAAACTGCATTTAGTGGGGAAGTTCCAATTCTTGACTTCAGCGGAATGTGGAGTACCGTTTTATCGCCGTTACTCCCAGGTTAACACTGCCCCGAAGTGGTAATAGTTGTTAGGGTCAAATCTATGAATTAAATAGAAAAAATGTTTAAAAAATTAAGTTAAATTTTTTAATGTCCATCAAGTATGAATAAAACAAAACATACTTGGCACTAGATAATCCAACAGGAGTTGACATGCCATAAAATGTAACCAACCATAAAATATAACGAACCAACCAACCAGACTAAAATCTCTCATTTTTACCAACACAACTTGGAACGAAATGAATACTGAGTCTTTCGTTCGCATGTGACGAAGCACATGGTACCCACCTTGTTCCCAGGATTCCCCAGACAAAGGATAAATCAATAAGTGTCCCCCCCCCCTTATTACCCTTGGAAAATCCTTGTGTCCTTTTTTTCGGACTAGGATTACATTTCATTTTCTCTGCTATTAATTAAATGTTGTTATCTTGTATAAATTGACTTGTCTTTTCCTTAACGAATATTCTGTGTTGGGTTACCCTCTTTTGGATAACCTAATGCATTATAATAATGCAGGTGTTAGATTTTTTTTTAAAGGAATTAATAAATAAAGCTTACCTTTAAAAAGAATCTCTGTTTGGTCGGGCAGATACAAAATACATTTATCACAAATGAAGGATGAAAAATTTAAATGCTTTTCGTCCTTGGTAGACAATACTTTGTTAAGTAGTACAAAAATGTGGTATTTCTTCGATATAGGGGAAATAAACTCTCCAGATTCCTTTGCATAAATACAACCTTTTTCAGGAATAATCAGCGAAGTGCCCTTTTTTTTAGGAATATTGGCCAATGAAACACAATCGATTTTGCCTGAAATTTAAAAAAGAAAAAATAATCAAGATATGTTGAATATTGACATAAAAAAAAGTTTGAATGTTAAGAAATTTACACTATGTGAAATGAAAACAGCCTGGTCAAGGATTTGAACTTATGTCACCGAGTTCATGTCATAAAATTATTGGGATCCTAGCGAGGCTCAGAGCAAGAATCTGACAAGTATGATCCAACTTGCCAATTGTCAATGTCCTGCTTCAGCATGACAATACTCGATCACACACAAGAATCAAAACAAGGGAGAAAAACGCCTTATTCGGATGACCAACTTTACCACATCCTCCATACTCACCAGATTTAGCGCCTTCAGACTATCATCTCTTCGGCCATATGAAAGAGGGTTTGAGAGGCAAACATTATTCCAATGACGAGAAAGTAAAATTTGTAGTGAAGAAGTGGCTCAAAGAACAGTCAACAGAATTTTACGGGGCAAGGATACATGCTCTCATTTGTAGGTGGAACATTGCTATTGAGAGAAACGGTGACTAGGTGGAGAAATAGGAATGTGATACGCAGAGGTCCAGTCTCATTTCGATGTATGACACATGTTCCTGTGTTGGTAATTATACCTGTCCTAAACAAAATGGCATTAGTTTTTTACTCATTTTACTTGTAGATAGATAGATAGATAGATAGATAGATAGGAACTGGCGGAGAGACAGGTGGGAGAAAAGAGGGGAGAGAGGTTGGTAGGTAGAGAGAGAGGGGAGAGAGGTTGGTAGGTAGAGAGAGAGAGAGAGAGAGAGAGAGCATTCTGAATGCAGTCATTAAATTTGAAAAAAAAAAGATCTAAAATGATAATACTCACTTTTTAAACAACCATATGAAACTAAATTATTTTCTTTCACGACACAAAAAGTTTTATTATTGCAATGCTTGTAACGAGGATGGTTTGTGAAAAATGAAGAGTCTTGTGGGCAAGTAATGTTATTGGTTTGGCCATTGGTTGTTTGTATGAAGCTTTCATCTGAAAAATAGATAAATAAAAAGGTTATATATATATATATATATATATATATATATATATATATATATATATATATATATATATATGAAATGTTGTTGTGTGGTGCATCCTGGGAAGGGTCAACCAGTTGATTGCTATTTATTCTGGATGATTCTAATTTAGCTTGTGGGGCATGGTGAGAAGTTTGGTTTTCTTTGTATGGGATTTAAGGGAGGGAGTTCTAATCTACTGTATCAACTTTGCGACTTTATTTTTCTTTTATTGAGTCTGTTCATATCTATCTATCTATCTATCTATCTATCAGTCTGTTTATATCCGTCTTTCTTTCTATCTATATGTATGCATGTATCTAGCTAGCTAGCTATTTATCTTAGTCTGTTTATATCATATCTATCTATCTATCTATCTACCAGTGATTTTTTCTTTCTATCTTTCTTTTTTCTTTCTTTCTTTTTTCCTGTGTATGTGTATATTTCTATCTATCTATGCTGCAATTGTGATAAGGAATCAGACGCGTTGGACGGCTTATCTTGTTTGGCTTGATGACTCCAGACTACTAAAACAGCTTTTTTATGGTGAACTCAAAAGACCACAAAGCAAGCCAAAAAACGGTTTCATGATAGTGTGAAGGAGTGTTTAGTGTGCTTTGGTATTCCCGTCGATAATTGGCAGTCCCTGAAATCTGATCGTGGGCAATGAAGGGCTGAAATATACAGGGGTGTAGAACTTCTTGAAGCTGCAAGGGTGAACTGAGCAAAACTCAGGAGAGTGTGCCGAAAACGTGAAACTCTGCCAGCCAATTCTGGTGATGTGTGGATCTGTGAAGAGTGTGACCGGGCCTTATTGTCAAAGACGGGCTTGGTCAATTATATGAAATCATATGAGAGCTACCCGACTGCAATTGTTGTCTCTACCATGCCACAATCTAAGACCCAGCATGATCCCCAACATGAGGACAATGATGAGTATACAACACATATCAACGCAGTCAACACCGATCGTTATGTGTACCAGATATGTTCTAGGATATGCAGGATTTCGGCGGGATTAAAGAGCCATGAACGAGCTCACAAACGGACAATGGATAAATGAGTGGCAGCCGCCTGACAAGACGATCAATATCTATCTATTTATCTATCTATCTATCTATCTATCAGTATAGTATCTTTCTTTCTATTTATATGTATGTATGTATCTAGTTATCTTAGTCTATTCATATCACACCTATCTATCTATCTATCTATCTATCTATCTATCTATATATATATATATATATATATATATATATATATATATATATATATATATATATATATATATATCAGTATCTTCATATCTACCTAGCTATCTATTTATCTGAATTAATCAATTAACATTTGAATCAGAAAAACTAATGAAATTAAATAAAAACACAAAAATATTACGCTTACTTTTACATTATTCTAATTGATTTCATAATAAAATTATACATAGGATTGCCTTTAATACGTTTGAGAATAAGACAATAATATTAGAAATCAATAACCCCAAGTAATTATTTATTAAACACATTATTAATATTCTTATGCAAATTATTCACGCCATTTATTTCTTAATATTGTATAACACACTGCACAGGAAGTTAAACACATTAATAACACGGTCTTCAGGGCGGGGGTCTGGTGTGCTTGGGCCACTGGACTATTAATGTAAATTAATGGCGTGGTCCCAGGGGGCCAACTCCCTCAGGCAACACTTGCTCCTTGACGCCCGAGTCTAACCTCTTTTGGTTGAATCCTATCATGGAAATATTTATATTATTTACACACACACACACACATGCACACACACACACACACACACACACACACACACACACATATATATATATATATATATATATATATATATATATATATATATAAATGTTGTTCTGGTTCCAACGGGAGAAAATTCAATATTCTATAAAAAAGAAGGTCCGCAAAATGTATTATGTTTTCAGAAAAAAAGTAACCGTAATATTTTTTATCTTACATCTGAAACACGTGTTGCATATGTAAGATGAAAAGAATAATTTTTTTTCTGAAAACATAATACATTTTGCGGACCTTCTTTTTTATAATATAATATATATATATATATATATATATATATATAAATTAACGACATGATTCCAGGGAGCTCATCCCGCCATTCAAAATCTGTCCCCTTTATTTAACGGATCAGGGCTGGGCTTATTTACCAGTGCATGAGGCACCTCATTAGGGGAATGCCAAAGGGATCCATGCATCCTATCCTATCCTATAAGGTTTTGTTCGTGGGTGGCTCTCACAAAAATTGACCTTTGTGTGTGACCTGCTTGGTGGGTTTCGGGAAAATAAAATTAGTAATATGCGCTTAACCCTGCCTGTTTCCAGTGTCTTCAGCCACTGGACTGTTAATTAATTAAAGGGACAGAGTTGAGTTTATTACCCAGTGCCTGAGGTGCCCCCATTTAAGGCTGGGTGGGAATGACGAGGACATCCACGAATTTCTTGTGCTTGTCATCCCATGAGCTGACCCCACAATAAACGAACCGGCATAAGTGGGATGCATGGAAAATACCACCTAAACAATATGGTCTGTTTTCAGGCAAATCTATCACAGCTTGATCTTAATAGAGATATTGTTGATAAATGATATGCTGATTAAGATTAAATGATGATTATTTAATAACCATTGAGAATATAACATAAAAACTAGGGGAATTGTGACGTTGATGTTGACGTAATCTTAGTTAAAAAGACTAATGAAATTAGACAAGAATGCAAATAAAAGGCTTACTTATTTTAATAACATTTTAATTGGTTTCTATATAAAATTATTCATGGAATTGATTTGAATAGATTGGAGAATAAAACCATAATATTAGAGATCAATAACACCAAGTAATTATTTATTAAACCTGGTTTTGTTAAAACCAGAATCCAAATTACCAACACCATGAATTATGTAAACCGTTATTTTTTAGTGATATTTAAGAGACATTGCAGGATTTTAAACACACTAATAACATGGGTTGTTTTGAGACAAATCTTAGATTTTCAGAGAGACATCATTAATAAGTAAAATTTATTCTATGTATTAATGACCATAAATTAAAATTCTTGACGGTATTGTAACGTAGGCAGTGGCGTAGTTTTATTACAGACAGACAGATAGCCCAAATCTAGATAGATAAATAGATAGGTAGCTAAATAGGTATGAACAGAAAAGACAAGTAGATAGATAGATAAATAGATAGATAGATATGAAGAGACTGAGATAGATAGAAATGAACAGAAAGAGAAAGATAAATAGGTATATATATATATATATATATATATATATATATATATATAGAGAGAGAGAGAGAGAGAGAGAGAGAGAGAGAGAGAGAGAGGAGATCAAAACAGACTGACAGATAGAGAGAGAGAGATAGATAGATAGATATGAAAAAAAAACAGAGAGAAAAATAGATATAATTGATAGGAATACTTGAGAGAGAGAGAGAGAGAGAGAGAGAGATTATTATTAGAATTATCTTAATGGCTGAAGTGTTATTAGAACGTATAAAGAGGCAGCCAAATAAACATCCGCCTCGGGCGACACTTGTTCTAAGTGCTCCACTTGATAGGAATACCTGAAATCGTTTGTTTAACTCTATGCAAATCCGAGGTTGATATGCCGTAAAAGAAAACCAACCAGAATCCCAATTCATCCTCTCTCAAACTCAATCCCCCCTCCCTTATCCAACCCCCCACATCTACCCCCTCCCCTGGATTTAATCTCTCACTTATTTATATTACTTCACAAGTGAAAAAATGTGTTCTATATTAAATATGAGGTATTATATTTAAAGATACGTAATTCAAGGATAGATAGATAGATAGATAGATAGATAGATAGATATGAACAGACTGACAGACGGACAGACAGACATAGATAGACAGATAGATAGATAGATAGATAGATAGATAGATAGATAGATATGAACACAGATAGATAGATAAATAGATAGGAAATGAAAGAGATAGACGGATAGATTGATTGAATGAGTGATTGATAGATATGAACAGAATGAGATACTAACAAGACACACACATTGAATCCCAACAACAACAACAATAATAATAATAATAATAATAATAATAATAATAATAATAATAATAATAATAATAATAATAATAAATAGATTGAGGCCAGTACTAACAAGACACACACACACACTTCGATTTGATTCCAATAACAACAAAACAGAAGAGGAATAAGTTGATGCAAATAAGAAATTTGTTAGTAATGAATAAAATAGAAAGAAGAAGAAGAAGAAGAAGAAGAAGAAGAAGAAGAAGAAGAAGAAGAAGAAGAAAATACTCACATCTAACTGCTACAGCAAAGCAAGCGGCGAAAATTACCAAATGGATGTTCATCATGGAACGTTGAAATGAGAAATAAAATTATGACAAACAAAAAGGATGTAAAACAACAAAAGCTATTGTATATCAAATATGAATTATTCACTACACAAAACCGAATGATTGGATTATTCATATCTATTTTAAAGTGATAATTCTATATACACACCCATTTTTTAGTGCTCTATCCGTTTTAAGGAGGGCTATGCAATTTCTACTTAATTAGCAGTCAAAAAATAAAATTTCCAGAGTGCTCAATCCACCGGGGTTGAAGAGCATATATATTGTTATATATGAAAAACTTCATTAATCGGGAATAAATTCATTTCGACTACTTTTGCCTCTTCAAGTCTGAAAAAAATCCGCTCCCTAAATTTTACATTTCTAGAAAGATAAAATATTGAAGAAGATATAAAGAAATTTGAAAAAAATATAAATCCAATAAAAGTGATTTGAAAATTTAAAAGTTGTTTTCTTAAAACTCAAAAAAATAATTGATGTAGGATTTTTTGGACCATATTACCTTTTTGATCTCGATTAAGAAAGGACATGCTTTTCATTTACACCGTCAATATCCGGTTGTTTGTTAGGGGTTAGGGTTAGAGGTTAGGATTAGGGGTTAGGGTTAGGGGTTAGTTTTATAATTTTTTTAAATCTAAAAATCGTCTGTTAAAACAACCGCATATTGACGGTGTAAATAAAAAATATGTCCTTTCTTAATCGAGATCCAAAAGGGGTGTCTAAAGGTCATATGGTCCCGTGCTTTTCGTAGTTTGAAAAACATTTTTTTGTTTTGGAATTGATAAAAAAAGTATTATTTTTTATTTCAATTTGTCTAATTTTATTCACTTAAATATTTAATAATAATTCTTAAACTTCTGGAAGTTGAGCAAGAAATGTTTACCAGAGATAAAGCTCTATTTAATCTATCAAAAAAATGTAAGGTTAAAAATGCGTCATTTTACGCAACATATTTTTGAGGTTTTTATATATCTAATTCTTTTTGTTTGCGGAGGACGAAAAGTACATAAGTTAGTCCTCTTTTTTTCTAAATATCTTGAATTTTGTCTGGAGGTTTGAACGAACTTCACGTATCATCGAGGCTTTCATAACTTTACGAAATCGTTAGATAATAATTATCTGTAAATTTTGATTAAAGAGCAATACCATGGGAAATTTATATGAGAAATCATATATATATATATATATATATATATATATATATATATGAGAAGTAAACAAACAAACAATGTGTTTGATATGGCTTTTTTAGCCGACAATTGATATATAGATAGGAAGACTGCTTTGTGTGTGATTCATGCCCGCCTAATTCATTAATTATCAATTAATTAATTTTCAAAATTAGGTACGACTACAATTAAGCACATATTCTCCAAAAAATTGTCGGCTAAAAAGGCCATATCAAACACATTGTTTGTTTGTTTACTTCTCATACTGTCGTGTAGCAAAAGTCACCATAAGTGGAATATAACTGAGTTCAGAACAAACGAAAAATCTGGAAAAGAGCTGGTGTAATGGTTAGAATCCCCGCCTGTCAGCTTGACAGTCAGGGTTCGAATCACACACAAAGCAGTCTTCCTGTCTATAGCTCTGCTGATAAGGCCTAATAGGCTGAAATGTACATACAGAGATTGATTTCTCTCGATTTGTTTAACCTTACATTTGAATAGGCATGCCCGCCTAATTCATTAATTATCAATTCATTAATTTTCAAAATTAGGTACGACTTCAATTAAGCACATATTCTCCCAAATATATATATATCTATATCTATATCTATATATATATATATATATATATATATATATATTGGAGGATATGTGCTTAATTGAAGTCATACCTAATTTTGAAAATTAATTAGTTAATAATTAATGAATTTAGGCGAGCATATATGTTCAAATGTAAGGCTAAACAAATCGAGGAAATGTCAATCCCTGTATGTACATTTCGACCCTACAGGGATTGACATTTTCTCGATTTGTTGAGCTTTACATTTGAACATATATGCTCGCCTAAACTCATTCATTATTAGCTAATTAATTTTCAAAATTAGATATGACTTCAATTAAGCACATATTCTCCAAAAATTGTCGGCTAAAAGCCATATAAAAAATATACACATTTTTGGTTTACTTACGTATATATATATATATATATATATATATATATATATATATATATATATATATTGGGTCACCCATTAAGCTCTCTCTAGATGATTAGGGAAAAGAGTAGGATCTGCCAAAATATCATCTGCTTTTCATTTTTAAAAACGAACTAAAATTTATTAAATTGATTATTTAAGGTCAAATTTTTGTCTAAGTCGAAAAGTAGTAACATAATAAGCATCAGTAAAAAAGCAAAATAATATTACACATATAATTTATTTTTGATATATTTAAAACGTTTTTTTTTCGTCCATTTTGATCAAGATGCCTGCCAAGAGGCTACTTAAAATCCGTTTTTACAAAATAAATTGTAACTTTTGCAATTGAAAAAATTCACACTGGATTGTCCAATTAAACACATATCCTAGTAGATAAAGGAGTTAGATTAAGACAGTTCTAAATGCCAGTTATCTCTAGACTTCAGGTTCAATCCTGGTCAGGGACAGCAGTAACATAGAATAATAATTAACACAGCTTAACACCTGTACCCCAGCTATGGTTAGTGGAATGAGAACAGGATACCCCCGTGGACCTAATAAAGGGTTGGGTTCAAAGTTCCGTGATGGCTCCCAATTACAAGAAGGTTCCCGAGTCCGACAAGAAATACCTGAAGAAGGCCGGAGGGCACATCAGCCGAAACTTTGTACAGATAACAATGAAGACGAGGACAATAGTCTGAATAATACAAATAATGGTAATCTTTGCGGAGTTCCGTCCTGGCATCCTGCATCCGAAGCGGTATCACTTGAAAAAAAAAACAAAAAAAAAACAGCTTAGGCCATTTTCCACTGAAAAACCCAACCCTAACCCTAAACCCCCCTAGTTAAAATTAACTGTTTTATTACAAAGTTCTGTTTTTCCTGGGTCACCCTGTATACAGTGTGACTCAGAAAAAACAGAGCCAAAATTATTTATTTATTTTGCATTAAACTAAACCTAAACCCCAATCCCAAATCCTAAACCCTAAACCCAAGTTGTTTTTGTTTTTCACGCCGCTTCCGCTACGGACTTCAATCGTAGCTGGTGTTTTTTTTTGTTTTGTTTTTCAGCAGTCACCGGCAAGCATGTTTTGAGGCAAGAGGCCATGACGGAACTCCGCAAAGATTACAATTATTTGTATTATTCAGACTGTAATATCGGAGTGGTATATATTTGATTGATACTATTTTCTGCATAAATAAAAAGACTTAACTGTAGTTAAACTGTCATTGGGTACCAGCAAAAAAATGTCCGTTTTAATTTTCCAACCTAAGTCAGAAGTCAGTCCTACATTCTATGAATTAACATTTTGCGAATTGGGTTACGGTTTTAGGGGATTAAGGTTGTTTTTAATTATGTATTGCTTTAAAAAATAAACAACAAAAAAAACAAATTACTATACATTTAATTAATCATTGAAATTAATTATTGAATTTATCATTGAGACAGTTGTTTGTGTTAATATAGCAATGTATAATTTCAATTAAAATTAGTTTAAAAAATATTTTTCAACATTAAATGTATAGTAATTTGTGTTTTTTGTTGTTTATTTTTTTAAGCAATACGTAATTAAAAACAACCTTAATCCCCTAAAACCGTAACCATATTCGCAAAATGTTAATTCATAGACTGCAGTTAAACTGTCATTTGGTACCAGCAAAAAACTTTCCGTTTTAATTTTACCGACCTAAATCAGAAGTCAGTCTAGTTTGTTTTAGTTTTAACTAAAACAAACTTTTAAGCCCGAAGAAAACTTTCACTTAAACAGTGGAGGTAGTCAATGTTTGCTCATTTGAATTCCATAATATTTAAATATATAACTATTTTTTTTACCCAACATGAAATATTTTTTAAGTAAGTTTAATACTCTGTGAATTAATAATTAAAGTAGTTTAAAAAATCTATTTTAAAGCATGATTTCAATTTCGTAAAATTTACGCTCAACTAAAATTGAAATCATGCCGTAAAAAGATACTTTTGTTTTGTTTTATTAAAACAAACCAAAATTTCTCTGTGGTCTGGAGAAAGGGAGGGGCGAATCTACCTAGAATTAGGAGGTGCTGGGAGGGTGTTTGCCTGCTGATTTTTACAGGTAGTGGGCCCTTCCACTCCGGTTAACTCGACTACTCACATTAACTCTCCCACTCACGTTAACTCTATATAGAGGGAGAGTGGAAGAGAGTCAGGTCTAATTTAGACAGGGATTGGTCGGTTGTTGACTTAATTGCTAATTACGCCTAATTAAAACCAATTAAACTGATTTTTTTTCAAACACTGGGTAGTGCTAAAACCAAGGAATATCTAAGTATAAATATTGTGTCCATAACATAAATAGAAAAAAATCCTTTAGCTGGCGAAGGTTGATAAACTCAGCTTTAGTATAACAATAGATATATATATGAAAAAAAGTATTACTGAACCGGTAAAGACAAAATAAGTTCGAGAGAGTCACAATTTTGATTATTGCGAAAACCGAAAGAATATATAAAATTGCTCAATACATATGTAGAACTGATTTATAAAACCGGTAATTAACAGAAAATATCTACCTAGGTTTCACTGAGAGGGATATTCAGGATTACTCTCACTGAAACTGATTAGTACAAGAGATCAAACATTTTTTTAAAATCTATTCTACCTTTTTTCGGAAAATTCTCTGATATTTTCCAGAAAGGCAATCCTCACTAATATAAGACCATCAACGGAAGATTTCTTTCCCATTTTTTTTATTAATTCAATTCTGGAATAGATTTTCTGAAGATAAATAATATTGACTTTGTTAACGCTGTTTTCTTCTCATAGGAGCAAATTTCTCAACCATCTTTTCTCGATTCAGGTAGGATAACTTCTTAATCTTTATACAAGAGTTATTTGCTATGGTTGAGAGTTTGTTTGTTGTTTTTAGTTTGTTGTTTTGTTGTTGTTGTTTTTTTTTTGGGGGGGGGGGGTAAATACATATCTTTACTTTGAACCAATCAGAAAACTTGGCTCATTCAAAACAAATTGCGTCCGTAAGATAATTTATTTTTTTATTCATTTTTCAGTAATCTGAACATAAGAATGAGAAAGCCTTATGTTTTGATCGGCTATTTTCATTTCATTGTAAATCTACACTGAAAATACGAATTTGTTCGAATCAATACAACTGCACATTTTAACACGAAAATATCATAAAATGTGTTCTTAATTGTGCTTGTGCATTATTTGAAATCAATTTAGTTGTTATTTATGTAACTAATGTTCAGATTACCTATTTTTCTTCATTCAATTTAGCTAATTCTCAGTTATACCCTTTTTTTTAAATTAAGCTAAAAAATAATCAATAATATATATATATATATATATATATATATATATATATGTGTGTGTGTGTGTGTGTGTGTGTGTGTGTGTGTGTGTGTGTGTGTGTGTGTAAAATGAAAATGGAAGTGAATCCGATGGTATGCTGAAAAAAGAAATAAAGGAAAGAAAGTATAGAATGGATAAAATAGGATGTTTTAATCAATTTTACTTACACGTGTTTCGGTCAGAAGTTCATCCATGTGTACATTATTCAAACTATTATTATTTTTAAATAACCAAATGTAATAATAATAATAATAATAATAATAATAATAATAATAATAGTAGTAGTAGTAGTAGTATAAAAATGTAGAAATGTTCCGCACACTAAGAAGATTCGACCTTCCTCAGAATAATTCCTTTTTTTTTTTTTTTTGATGAAATTCGTTGGAAAGCGGAGAATTTTTGAAATGTTCGAAAAAAGAACTTTTTTTAAAAATCACGAGAGAGTTTTCAAACACGGGCGAAAAAGACGGTTATAATGACGTCATGACGCATGCGACGGATTTTGAAGCGGAGATATGATGACTGGAATAACGTTTTGTGGAATTTTAATTTTCAAAGCATGAGGGATTTTTTTTTTCATGGAAATTATATGTACAAGCCAAAAAAAACGCCCTATGTGCGGTGTAAAAATAAACTTTTCAAAAATATCGCCTGAGGGGAGTGGGAGTTAAAATTCAATGTTTGAGGGGTAGTATCCAAGTATGATTAATAAATCAATTAAAGTAATAAAAAACAACATTGCCAAAATATGCCAAAAACTTTAAAAGGGCATTCATTTAATGATTTTAGTAATTAAAGTCATCAAATTTATTAAAGGAGTAAAAAATAACAATTTGAAATAGAAATTAGGATAAGTTAACTTTTCTACACCAAAATCTTTTTTACTATTCATCTCTCGGACAATTTCTTGCTACTGACTGTACATTTTCTTTTCAGTGTTTTTTTTTTTTTCCAAGTTATCGTCTACTTTTAGTGAAATTCTATTCACTTTTCTTTTCCTCAAACCAAGCAACTTGTAGCGCCAAATCCATATAGACCCCGCCACTAGAAAAACAACCTTCATTTTATTCTAATAAATAATACACAAAATATTTTTTTTAATTCTTCCTTTTATTTTAATAGATAAATCTGTAGAGTGTAGATAATAAAAAAAATCTTCTTTTTATTTTGATAAATAAAACACTGAATAATAATAAAAAACACTCTTACTTTTTATCTTCATAAGATTTATTAACATAAAAGGAAGGGTGTTTTATCTATTATTCAGTGTTTTATTTATTAAATAGATAATGCACTGAATAATAAAAATACAGTTTTAAACAAAAGTTATCCTTTTCAGCGTAAAGGATGTAAACAGAAAATAAGTTGGTAGGAAAGAAATAAACTTACGTAGGATATTTTACGTTTTTTCAAAGTTAAAAAAAGGTGTTACAGTTACATTAATAAGAGTTTGCAAATACAAACTTAAAATACATTGCAAAAGTTATAAATAAATTTCTTTAATTGATCAGTAAATGTATGTTGTTTTATTTTTTTTTTTAAACAAAAAAACAACAACAACAAAAACCAAAGAATAAATAAACAAAACTTTTCCGTCTATGTCCATGTTACCCTTTAGAAGTCAAATTCGAAAGAAATATATCTCCGCAAATAACTTATTTTCCTTCCTTAAATAAAATAAAACATTCAATAAATCCATTAAAGTTAAAAAAGGTGTTACAGTTACATTAATAAGAGTTTGCAAATACAAACTTAAAATACATTGCAAAAGTTATAAATAAATTTCTTTAATTGATCAGTAAATGTATGTTGTTTTATTTTTTTTAAATAATCTTAAAAATAAAATTTCTTTTACATATTCTTCAAATATGTAAAAGAATTGAAGAATAAATTAAATAACAAACTCACGTGACAATAACATTTTTTAAAATCAATTACTTACCTAAAATGCATCATAATTACTCCACTAAGTTCTTGAAAACAATGTTTTGTTTTGACAAATATCTTTGTTAAATTACTTAATTCTCCAAAATTTTATTAAAATTGAATGAATGTGAGTTTAAAAATTCATCCACAACTTGAAATCTATCACTATTTTCCTTAAATTATTTTCAAATGTCAACAAACATTTAGTTTAGTGTAATGAAATATTATATTAACAGGTACATCAAATATAACCTGAACTTGGAATAGAAGGGTAATTTTATGTTTTTCACCGCTTTTGATAAACAAACCAACATGCGAAGAAAAAAGATTTTAAAAAAGATATTTTTACACAATTCTATAAATTGTATTTTAATCGAATGAATGGGTAAAAAAATACTTTTTATTATCTTATAACTTAATAACTCTATTATCTTAAAACTTAAAAAATGTTTTCGTTACCGTAAAAAACGGAAGTTGACACGGACAAAAAATCACAGGTAAGAATTTAAAGTAAGATATTAATAAGTGGCTATAACTTATTTATAGATAAATTTCTCGCAAAACTTTATACATTAGATAATTTTAAATACAGATCAAAATAAAAATAACTATGTAAAAATGTATATAACTAAATATGTATTTATTGAAAGATTCATTAAAAATTGCCTAGACCATTGGATATTACAAAGACAACTTCATAGCGTATATAAACCAGTGTTCTTCTCTACTTTTATGTATAAATGATCTTGATTATAACTTAGGTTCTCATTAATAAACGTATTAGATTATTGTGGAATCTGTGACGTAAGCAGTAACGTAGTTTCGGTTACAGACAGAAATGCAATCTATCTCCATTATTCTATTTCTTACCATTGTTCTATTTCCTTTATTTTTCTTGCCACCGCCGTTATCATCGGCTTTACCCATGCATAATAATAGTTTCTACTCTCCTCCTAATAACATGAAAAAGCAAATTTGTTTTATGTTCCCTAACATATTTAAATAATCACTTTGATTTGACTAAAACAACAATTTTCAATTAACAAATTAATAAATTAACCACCCACAAATCACACATACGTATAATTTCTATTTTTAAAAAAATCCCTCATGCTTTCAAAATTAAAATTGCTCAAAACTTTATTCCAGCCATAATCTCTCCGCTTCAAAATCCGTCGCATGCGACATGACGTGATTATCAACGTCTTTCTCGCCCGCGTTTGAACACTCTCTTCACGTGATTTTTAAAAAAGTTATTTTTTCGAACATTTCTAAAATTCTCCGCTTTCCAACGAATTTTATTTTTAAAAAAAAGGATCTACTCTAAGGAAGGTCGAATCTTCTTAGTGTGCGGAACATTTCTACATTTTTTCAATTATTATTATTTTATTTGGTTATTTAATAATAATAATAGTTTGAATAATGTACACATGGATAAACTCCTGACCGAAACGCGTGTAAGTAAAATTGATTTTATCCATTCTACATTTTCTTTTCTTTATTTCTTTTTTCAATATATATATATAATATATATATATATATATATATGTGTGTGTGTGTGTGTGTGTGTGTGTGTGTGTGTGGAATTAAACAAAAGGCACGTCTCCCGTTCAACGATAAATATCGACAGGGTCATATAAACCTGAAACTAATTACAGTATTAATGTTTTTTGTTATTGAGTTTTTAAGAAGAAAATGTTATAAGTGTTTTAAAATCTTAATAATGGGTTTGTTTTACTAGTAATTTACTTCACACCAAGTGCCCGTTTACATCAATGCTGTAGCAGAATTTAATGTTTAAAATGTATCAAAAATAAATTATATATGTAATATTATTTAGCTTTTTACTGATGCTCATTATGTTACTAGTTTTCGACTTGAGCAATAATTTGAACTTAAATAACCGATTTAATTATTTTCAATTGTTTTTTAAGTGAAAATTGGCGCTTGAATTGTTGATACCTTACATATTAGTAAAAAAAAATCGTTTGCCTTCGTACGACCATATACTTAAAATAGAATTATTTTAGAAATGAAAAAAATCTTTTTTTATTCACAGTAAGTGGTGGGTGGGTCTATTCTTAACCTGTGCAAACGAGATGGGTATGGAATGTCTGATAACGGTAATCTTTTTTATTTTATTTTAGGACTCATCTTTTTTTTTATTATTGAAATGAACTGGCTCGACTGCCAACGCCATTTCAAAGCTCGATTTGTACCGACAGGGTGTTAGGAGTGAAAAAGTCTATTAGCAGTAGTTTTTGTTTTATTAGAACTAAAACATTCGTATTTATTTCATACAGTAGGTGGATGGGTGGGCTGTCTTGGAAGTTCAAAACTCAACTCACGTCAACAGGAGTGGAGTGGAGCTGGTGTAGGAGTGGGTCTGAATACGATATTTAAAAAAATATTTTTAATTATTGAATTATGTCGCTTAATTAGTAAAAATCAAATGTGTTTCTTAGTTATAAGCATATTATGGTGTACGCAGGATTTCAAATCTGAGAGACATCTATTTTCGAAGTCGACATGTACACACCAAACATTCTTTATATATATATATAAGATTTTTGGATGTTTGTTTGTTTATAGAAGCATTGTTGAATAAATTATTATTTATATTTTTGCTTGAAGGCAATTATAATGCATATATCGTATAAAATTCGATAATTATAGAAAATAATCTTGACAAGAGAATCCCGCACAGGATGGCTCGCTATGCAGAACACCGTACAGACTGTTTCGACTTTATTAAGTCTCTTCAGCGATGTATACTAACGACTCCCCTCCGACAGGAATCGAAACCGGGACTTCACAGGCATAGTCAGAGACCATATCCGTTCGGCCGCCGGTACATAGCGAACAATCCCTGCGAAATTATCCTTGTCAATGAAACTACTACACGCCTCTACCATAGTAGGTAAGTGGACGTTTCATTGACAAGGGTAATTTCGCAGGGATTGTTCGCTATGTGTTACGTTGTAATACTCACGGTACTAAAACGATACAAGCACCGTAGTCTCTTTTCTTTCTTGGTACTAAAACTCCGATAAAAAATCATAACACGAGAAACATGTCGTCACAACTCCCAGCCTTTATTAACGTGCTCGTCTAGTGGCTTCTACCAGGGAGGAGGGGTGGCAGAGAGAACGAGAGAGAGAGAACACTACTAGATAACTCCTGGGCTCTAATCAGGTCTGTACACTAGGCCCGCCACCGGCGAAAAGAGGACGAAGCCTTTCTTCCTTCCCCCACGTCACCACGTGACTTCCGGTCAACACCCGACTTCCGGTCAACACCCGACTTCCGCTTGCCCCTCAATTCTTCGTTCGGGGTCACGCTACGGTCAAAACCATCGCTCTCCTCTTTTGGGTCATCACTATTTTTTAAGCCTTTGTTATTTATATTCCTCCTCCTTCCATTAGCAGTTCTAGCTCACAAGGGTCATATTGCTACAATTCCTCCCTTACCATCATTCTAAAATTTTTACCCGTAAAAATTTTCAAAAGTATCTCTTTTTTTTCAAGAATATGCGTAATTATTCATTAGATTTTTTTTTTTTCCTTCTATCCGATATAGACCTTCCTCTCTCCGATAGAGCCACACGAGCATTCAATTTTACAATAATACAAAAAACACATACATATATAAAGTAAAAAGAACATTTACAAAATCATTAAAGCAGGTGATATTCTCCTCTTTGTTCCACAATTGTGCTCTGACCTTACCTACTTAATTGTTCATTTTTTCTTCTTTCTCTTTCTTTTTTTTTTTTTTTTTTTTTTTTTTTTTTTTTGGAAATACTCTCCCCAATTTGAATTTTAAAAAAAATTACTCATTTATTTTTCATTCTTATCAATTGCAGACCTATACTGATTTATAGCTTTTTTTTTTTTTCAAGCAACGGCGTTATCGTCGCCTTCTTCAGCTGGTCAATAATTCTTTTCTCTATTATTCCTTTTCTTTTTGTATCTATTCATTTTAATCCTTTTCAGTTTTTCATTTATTTATCTTTTCTTTTTTTTTCGTCATTATTCCATCTCATATTCCGTGTAATTCGTATTTTCATTTACTCATTTTTCTTATCCTTTTTCTTTTCTTTTTTTCTTTTTTCATTCATCTATCTCTAATTTATTTCCGAGCGCCAAAAACTAGGTTTTTCTGGAAGGTATCTGCTGTGTGAACAAACACTTGAACCACAGGCCTTTAAAGCTATCTTCATAGTCGCTGTTTGGTGGGGTATCATGTTTCCTTGTGGGCAGCACTGGTTGACCCCGGGTGAGCTCGCTGCTACTACCATAATCATTTGTACTCCCAGCGTTTTTAATGCTTTCTTCCATTGCAACTCTAAGCATAGCTATTTTCCTTTCCATTAGGGGAACATATTCTTTTATTTCTCTGTAGTCACTATCTGACGGTGTGGTTTTTTCTTTAGCCCTTACTGTTTTAGGGGAATCTTTTGTGATGCTATTCACTGTTGGAGTTATTTTGTGGCTTTCCATTTTAGCCATTACTCCAAAATTATTTTATTATTATTAACGTCCACCTGTCTGTTCAATTTCTCTTTCTTTTTCTTTTTTCTATTGGGACATAGTTGTTCATTGTTCCTATCACCTTCACCCGTGTGATTTGTACCCTCGGTATCCACATCACTATGTGAAGTATTACTATCCTTATCGGAGTTTTCTCTCTTAATAGCTGTATATTTATCTTTATTTTCTGAGATATGTTCCGAGGACGTAGAATGGACTTGTGTGCCCTCCTTAGTTTTGCCATTCATATTAGACAAAGCGTGGTGCTGGCTTTTGAGGGCTATCCCATGCTTGTCTCTATTTTTAATTTGTTCGGATGTGCTTTTAGGGGTAGGTGCCATCCACTTTTTATTAATTTTTACGGGACAATTTCTAATGAGGTGATACTTGCTATTACACCCCCAACAACGTCCAGTCTGGTCTCTATTACCTATCTGAGGATGCACATTGCAATTCCTCACTGTAGGTACGTTTCTACTCTGCTTGTTAAATTTTTTCCTATAATTACTTGTTCTTAATCTATCCTCTAAAAGCGTTCTTTGATAGGCCCTATCCAACCCCTTTTCAACGCTTTTTAAGGCACTCGTTACAGAATTTAATGCATCAACCAAGCCTGCGGTGAGATTCTGCAAAAACTCTTTAATAGTCTGAGACTCCATTTCGCATAAACAATTTCAGTCACAGAATAATAGAAGACTTATACTAATATTAATGATATCAATAACTGTAAAAACAAAACAAAAATACACAATTTGCAGAACAAGAGGAAAAAAAAAATATCACCTACCTTGTCACTTCTACGTATATTTTCTTTTTTTTTTTTAAAAAGTTCTTTCTTTTTTTCTTTAATGTTCATTAATTCCGTCTTTCTTTTTTTTTTTTTTTTAATTCACACGTGGACGTATATTTTTTCTACACGTGGGTTTCTCCTTCTTTTATAAGTCCTTTTCTTCTTCTTTAATTGTTAGTTGCTGTTGTTTTTTTTTCTCGTCCTTTTTTTTCTTCTTTAAATCTTTTTGTTTTCTTCACACGTGGGTCCTTTTTTTTTTTTTAAGTTCTCAATTGTTTGTTGACTCGTTGTTGTCGTTCATCTCCTTTAATAAGATTTTAAAGGTTGCTCCCTTTTCTTTTTTTCAAGGTGGGTCTTTTTCTTTGTTTTTCTTTTTAAGCCCTTTTTTCTCTTCAAATGCTCGCTGTTGTTTTTCTTTCTTTTTTCTTTTACTTCTCCTGTTTTTTTTCTTTTCTTTCTCTCTCGTTTCTCAACAGGTCACTCCCTTTTTTTTTCGTCACACGTGGGTCCTTTTTCTTTGTTTGTTTGACTCGCTCTTTCTTTCGTTTACGTTAGTTTCTGTTACAATTACGGCCGATGTCTTTTTTTTTCGTATCCCTTCGTTGCGTCGTGGTAAACTGGTTCCTTATGAGTCCGTGTCTGAACTCCGAGGTCAACGGGCACCAAAACGATATATGTTACGTTGTAATACTCACGGTACTAAAACGATACAAGCACCGTAGTCTCTTTTCTTTCTTGGTACTAAAACTCCGATAAAAAATCATAACACGAGAAACATGTCGTCACAACTCCCAGCCTTTATTAACGTGCTCGTCTAGTGGCTTCTACCAGGGAGGAGGGGAGGCAGAGAGAACGAGAGAGAGAGAACACTACTAGATTACTCCTGGGCTCTAATCAGGTCTGTACACTAGGCCCGCCACCGGCGAAAAGAGGACGAAGCCTTTCTTCCTTCCCCCACGTCACCACGTGACTTCCGGTCAACACCCGACTTCCGGTCAACACCCGACTTCCGCTTGCCCCTCAATTCTTCGTTCGGGGTCACGCTACGGTCAAAACCATCGCTCTCCTCTTTTGGGTCATCACTATTTTTTAAGCCTTTGTTATTTATATTCCTCCTCCTTCCATTAGCAGTTCTAGCTCACAAGGGTCATATTGCTACATATGTACCGGCGGCCGAACGGATATGGTCTCTGACTATGCCTGTGAAGTCCCAGTTTCGATTCCTGTCGGAGGGGAGTCGTTAGTATACATCGCTGAAGAGACTTAATAAAGTCGAAACAGTCTGTACGGTGTTCTGCATAGCGAGCCATCCTTTGCGGGATTCTCTTGTCAAGATTATTTTCTATAATTATCGAATTTTATACGATGTATGCATTATAATTGCCTTCAAGCAAAAATATAAATAATAATTTATTCAACAATGCTTCTATAAACAAACAAACATCCAAAAATCTTATTCACTTCGCCGAAGAGCTTACGGCCGAGTTTGTTTACTACACAATAAACGTCCACTTACCTACTATGGTAGAGGCGTGTAGTAGTTTCATTGACAAGGGTAATTTCGCAGGGATTGTTCGCTATGTACCGGCGGCCGAACGGATATGGTCTCTGACTATGCCTGTGAAGTCCCGGTTTCAATTCCTGTCGGAGAGGAGTCGTTAGTATACATCGCTGAAGAGACTTAATAAAGTCGAAACAGTCTGTACGGTGTTCTGCATAGCGAGCCATCCTTTGCGGGATTCTCTTGTCTAGATTATTTTCTATAATTATCGAATTTTATACGATATATGCATTATAATTGCCTTCAAGCAAAAATATAAATAATATATATATATATATATATATATATATATATATATATATATATATAAGAAAGTTTTTGGTATGTACGTGTCGATCTATAACTCAGAAAAGCGGTGTCACTCGGATTTGAAATCTTGCATATAGATTAATAACCATCTAACTAAGAAACACGCCACGTTTTGTTATTGATTTTTAATTAATCAAGTCAAAATCACCCAATTAGCGGAACTGTCCGTATACCAGCACCTACTGATAATAATAAAATATTGTTCGCTGCCTGACTTTTTGTTACAGTGATTTACAGCAGTGAAGTTTAATTTTAGTCTTAGCCGTTCCGCTCGGAATATATCGCCTATTTTTTTGTCCAATCTTAAAAAATATTTATATGGTTGGAAAGAAAAGAAAATAAACTTTCTAAATATGTAATTAGTATGCGTTTTCATCTATTGAATTATTTTTTACAGCGAGTTTTAAAAGAAATTGACTTTGGAGAGCTGATAAGTATGCTTTTTCTTTTCAAACGAAAAATAAAATTCTTTTTTCTCGCCTATTTAGGGTTCAATCTTCTTTAAAATATTGATATGGTTAGAAAGAAAAGAAAATAATCTTTTTAAATATGTAATTTGATTGAGTTTTTATTCATTGAATTATTTTTACAGTGAGTTAAAAAAATAATATTTTGCTTTCTAGTCAGTCTAGAATTCGTAGTATATTTTTATCATACAAAATTTTAACATAAAATCAAATCTTATTCATCGCATATTTCTGTTCCTATTTTTAAAATATTCATTTGGTTAAAAAGAAAATAACATAATCTTTCTAAATATGTAATTAGTATGTCTTTTCATACACTGAATTATTTTTTACAGCGAATTAAATAACAAATCAAACGAAAACATTTAACGATAACTCAACTGTTTTTTTTTATTAATTGCCGTCGTTCGTCAATTGTAAACAAAGCCTTTTTTTCATTTTTCATAATCGCGTTAATTTATTTATTTTAATATTAGAAATACAAATAAAATCATGATACTAATGCAGAATAGTGCGCCAGAGATAATACCATTAGATTACCTAATACATTTCACGGAAATACCTGAAAACTCAAATTGTTATCAAATTTATAGTATAGTATACTATAAAAATTTGACATTCGATCGGCTACGCTTTGAATTAATAATGTTATTTTTTTAAAGATTATTTATCGTTTTACATAAATTTGATTACTTTATTTAATTATTATTTTTATTTTTATTTTTTTCAAATATTAATTTGAAGTTTAGCAAATTGCGTCATTTATATTTTATTTAAAAAATATAGTTAATCATCGAATTAAAAATTTTTACTATATCCTTATGTGATGTCATTCCCTAAAATCTGACGAAAAGAAAATTCCCTGACCCCCTACCAGGCCGGATTAAATTAAATTAAGATCTATTTTACGTCGTGATTTTTATGGGTATTCCTGCGAGGATCGAACTCGCTATTCAGTAGTAACAGATCTGCAAACGATTATTAAACCATGTTTTATCGCCTCTACCCGGGTTTCGCCGGGTAGCCGCTCCTAGTATATATATAAAAGGAAGTTTGGTATGGACGTGTCGACGTGTAAGTCCAAAACGGGAGGTCACTCTGATTCGAAATCTTGCATACACCTCGATACTCTTCTAACTAAGAAACACGTCAAATTTGGTTATTGATTTTTACAGATTACAGACTCCTGCTGATGATAAAATAATGTTCTTTGCCTGCTTTTTGTTTCAGCTATTACCAGCAGTGAAATTCAATTTTAGTGAATAAATTTCACAGTCTTAAGCCGTTCAGCCCGGAATTTATCCCCTATTTTACGTCCAATCTTAAAAATATTTATATGGTTGGAAAGGAAATAAAATAATCTTTTTAAATATTTAACTTATATGTGGTTTTATTTATTGAATTATTTTTTACAGCGAGTTAAAAAATGGCTTCGGAGAGCCACGCAGCCTGCTATTATAGCGATACCAGCATAGCAGCCTATGCTATTCAGCTCAGAATCTCTCGCCTATTTATAATCCAATATTTAAAATATTTATATGGTTAGAAAAAAAAGAAAATAATCTTTCTCAATATATAACTTGTATGAGTTTTTATTTATTGAATTATTTTTACAGCGATTTAGAAAAAAAAATATTTTGCTTCAGACAACAAAAGTATGTTTTAACGAAAAATCAAATCTTATTCATCGCAATCTTTTTATTCCTGTCTTAAAAATATTCATCAAGTTAGAAATGAAATGAAATAATCTATCTTACAAATATTTATTTGGTATGAAAGATATGGTTTTATCGATTGAATTATTTTTTACAGCGAAGTAAATAACAATAATAAGCGAAAACATTTAATTTATTTATTTATTGATAATAACTTAGTTTTTAATCAGTATTTAATTTTTTTCGTATATACAAAAGAGTTTTAGAATAAAAAGCATTTTACAAAAATAGGGAGTTAAGTTATATAACTACTTATTTGAAATAACTCAATTTACATTTCGTAAATAACATATAGTTGTCGAAAGTTTATTTATATTTACATTTTTATTAGTAACACTTAGCTTAACATTTAAAGGACTTATAACAATAATAACAATAACAAAATTTAAAAAATAAAAATACAATGTAGTTGAATAAATTATATGAAGAAGCTTAACTTAACATTTCGTAAACAGTGTTTGAAATGTTAAGTTTTATATTTATTTCGTGTTTATTAAATACTAAACAAACATAAAATAAAAATGACTCTAATGTACGTAACTTGAATAAGAAAATTTGTTATTCAATTTAATATAATTCTAATAATAAATGAATAGGCAGATTTTTTTTAAATTAAGTCACCACTTCCTTTTTCTTTCTTTTTTTTAATAAAAACCGTCAAGATAAATGGTCTTTCGAATTTATCTCGATATTTCTTTTAATCATTTATTAACTTTTTTTTTTTAAACTGTAAAAGTTACTTTAATTTTTTCATATTTGTGGCGTCTCAAATATAACATTTATTTCGACCGTTTATTCATTAGACAATTCTCGGCGATTTAAAAAAAAATTGATAAATCATTATCTCTTATTAGTTACCACCAATTTTCCCTGTGAAATACACCCTCAATATATCTAATACAATGAAACTTGCATAAAAATTAATATTGTTGCGGGGCCGATAAGGATGTCGACCCCACAGACTTTTGAATAAGTGAAACGACTGGAGGCAATGAAAGAGACAAAGGCAGAGGATTTAGATGGCAGGAAGTAACCAGGTGGTCAATTTATTCACGAGAATTGACAAAGGTAAATCGGCAAGTTGAGAGTTTTCGTCGTTCGAGGTTGGTCGCTTAGCGTCAAAGAAAGGCAGGTCGTTCCAGC
>CM042139.1:81202249-81206250 GCA_023376005.1 Doryteuthis pealeii | reverse complement strand
AGGATGCTTAACCATTTAGTTAACATTCTATGCAAATCATTGTGTATTATATTAGAATCCGTGTAAACCAATTTTTTTTTTATTTAACTCTATGCAAATCATTTGTTATTATATAGAATCCTTGGAAAAACCATTTATTTAACTCTATGCAAATCATTTGTATTATATAGGAATACTTGAAACCATTTATTTGACTCTATTCAAAACCATTGTATTATATAGGAATACTTGAAATCATTTATTTAATATCTATGCGAAACCATTTGTATTATATAGGAATACTTGAAACCATTTATTTAACTCTATGCAAATCATTTGTATTATATAGGAAATACTTGAAATCATTTGTTTAACTCTATGCAAAATCATTTGTATTATATAGGAATCCTAGAAACCTATTTATTTAACTCTATGCAAATCAGTGGTATTATATTAGGAATACTTGAAATCATTTGTTTAACTCTATGCAATCATTTGTATTATTAGGAATACTGAAACCATTTATCTTAACTATGCAAATCATTTGTATTATATAGGAAATCTTGAAACCATTATTAACTCTATGCAAATCATTTGTATTATATAGGAATCCTTGAAACCATTTATTTAACTCTATGCAAATCAGTTGTATTATATAGAATCCTTGAAACCATTTATTTAACTCTATGCAAACCATTTGTATTATATAGGAATTCCTAAAACCATTTATTTAATTCTATGCAAACCATTTGTATTATATAGGAATACTATGAAAGCATTTATTTAACTTACGCAAATCATTGTATTATATAGGAATCCTGAAACCATTTATTAACTCTATGCAAATCATTTTATATATAGAATACTTGAAACCATTTATTTAACTCTATGCAAATATTGTATTATATAGAATCCTTGAAACCATTTATTTAACTCTATGCAAAATCATTTGTATTATATAGGAATACTTGAAACCAATTTATTTAAATTCTGTGCAAATCTTTGTATTATATAGGAATACTTGAAACCATTTTTTAACTCTGTGCAAACCATTTGTATTATTAGGAATACTTGAAACCATTTATTTAACTCTATGCAAATCATTTGTATTATATAGGAATCCTTGAAACCATTTATTTAACTCTATGCAAATCATTGTATTAGATAGAATACTTGAAAACCATTTATTCAACTCAATGCAAATCAGTTGTATAGATTGGAATATTTGAAATAATCTATTAAAATAAAATCTAAATTAAATAATTTGACATGGTCGTCTTATACTAGTTTCAGCTCGTAGTGTGAATCAGATGATCCTCTTTAAATCAAACTCCTTGAAAATTTATGCGTTCGTTCTCAAGAACAGATTCTGCTTATACATATAACCATTTTGTTGTTATGGTCAACATTTAATTTTTTGCACAATTCTCGGTGATCATCTTCCCAACTCAGCCATGCCTAGTGTTATTATTATCGTTGTGCTTAATGTTCTGCATTCGCTTAATACATGGTTTACAGTCTAATCTCTGTCACCACACAGTCTACATTTACTGTTTACTGTTTCTTATCAATTTTCTTTAATTTATTTTGTCATGGCATTGTTTTGAGTAGCAATGATTGAGATTCAGTTCTCTTTGAGGTTTCCTCTTCTTAACCATTTCCAAGTCTGTTCATCTCTCTTCCTTTCCTTCTTTCTCCCGATCACTCCCTCTTTCTCTCTCTTATATATATATTTATATATGCATATATTTGTGTGTGTATATAGTATATATATATATATATATATAATGTGTGGTTGTGTGTGTGTGTGTGTGTATGTGTGTGTGTGTAACACCACACACACACACACACACACACAGAGGGGAGAGAGAGAGAGAATTATTATCGTTGTCTGTCTGTCTGTCTCTCTCTCTCTATATATATATATAGATGAGAAGACAGACAGACAGAGAGACAGAGAGACAGAGACAGAGACAGAAAGCGAGTGACAGACTAACAGAAAGAGAGACAGACAGACAGACAGACAGACAGAGACAGAAAGCGAAGTGACAAAAACTAACAGAGAGAGAGAGAGAGAGAGAGAGAGAGATTAATGGCTGACGTGTTATTAGAACTTATAAAAGGCTGCGCCAAATAAACATCCGCCTTGGGCGACTCTTGTTCTAAGTGCTCCACTTGATAGGAATACTTGAAATCATTGTTTAACTCTATGCAAATCATTTGTATTAGATAGAATAATTGAATCATTTGTTTAACTCTATGCCAAACCATTGTATTAGATAGAATCCTTGAAACCATTTATTTAACTCTATGCAAATCATTTGTATGACAGAGGAATACTTGAAATCATTTGTTTAACTCTATGCAACCTTGTATTATATAAAAATACTTTGAAACCATTTATTTAACTCTATGCAAATCATTTGTATTTATAGGAATACTGAACCTTTTATTAACTCATGCAAATCATTGTATTATATAAATACTTGAAACCATTTATTTAACTCTATGCAAACACATTTGTATTATATAGAATCCTTGAAACGATTTGTTTAACTCTATGCAAATCATTTGTATTATATAGAATCTTGAAACATTTATTTAAAACTCTATGTAATCATTTTTATTTTAGGAATCCTTGAACCATTATTTAATTTCTATGCAACAATTTGATTATATAGGAAACTTGAAATCATTTATTTAATTGTGCAAACCATTTGATTATATAGAATACTTGAAACCATTTATTTAACTCTATGCAAATCATTTTATTATATAGGAATACTTGAAATCATTTGTTTAACTCTATGCAAATCATTTGGATTATATAGGAATCCTAGAAACCATTTATTAACTCTATGCAAATCAGTTGTATTATATAGGAATACTTGAAATCATTGTTTAAACTTATGGCAAATCATTTGTATTATTTAGGAATACTTGAAACCATTTATTTAACTCTATGCAAATCATTTGTATTATATAGGAATTCCTTGAAACCATTATTTAAACTCTATGCAAATCATTTGTATTATATAGGAATCCTTGAAACCATTTATTAACTCTATGCAAATCAGTTTTATTATATAGAAATACTTGAAACCATTATTTAACTCTATGCAAACATTGTATTATATAGAATACCTTGAAACCATTTACTTTAATTCTATGGCACAAACCTTTGTATTATATAGGAAATACTTGAAACATTTATTTACTCTACGCAAATCATTTGTATTATATAGGGAATCCTTGAAACCATTTTATTTTAACTCTATCAAAATCATTTTATAATAGGAATACTTGAAACCATTGTTTAACTCGTATGCAATTATTTGTATTATATAGGAATCCTTGAAACATTTTATTTAACTCTATGCCAAATCATTTGTATTGAATAGAATACTTGAAACCATTATATTTAATTCTGTGCAAATTTTGTATTTATAAGGAATACTTTGAAAACCATTATTTAACCTGTCAAACCATTTGTTATTTATATAGCGAATATTGAAAACTATTTATTTACTCTATGCAAATCATTTGTATTATATAGGAATCCTTTGAAAACCAGTTATTGTAACTTCATGCAAATCATTGTGTATTAATAGAATACTTGAAACCATTTATTCAACTCAATGCAAATCAGTTGATTTAGATTGGAATATTTGAAATAATCTATTAAAAATAAAATCTAAATTAGAATTTGACAGTGTCTCTATATACTAGTGTTTCAGCTCGTAGTTGAGATCAGATATCCGTCTTTAAATCAAACTCCTTGAAAATTTTCTATGCGTTTCGGTTCTCAAGAACAGATTCTGGCTTATACATTATTACCATTTTTGTTGTATTGGTCAACATTTAATTTTTGCACAATTCTCGGTGGATCATCTCCCAAACTCAGCCATTGCCTAGTGTTTTATTATCGTGTAGGCTAATTTGCTGCATTCGCTTGAATACATGTTTACATCAATCTCTGTCACCACACAGTCTACATTTACTGGTTTTACTGTTTCTTATCA
>CM042139.1:81189749-81199749 GCA_023376005.1 Doryteuthis pealeii | reverse complement strand
GATATACTTGAAACCATTTATTTAACTCTATGCAAATCATTTGTATTATATAGGAATACTGGAAACCATTTATTTAACTCTGTGCAAATCATATGTATTATATAGGAATACTTGAAACCATTTATTTAACTCTATGCAAATCATTTGTATTATATAGGAATCCTTGAAACCATTTATTACTTCTATGCAAATCATTTGTATTATATAGGAATACTTGAAACAATTTATTTAACTCTATGCAAATCATTTGTATTATATAGGAATCCTTGAAACCATTTATTTAATTCTATGCAAACCATTTGTATTATATAGGAATACTTGAAAGCATTTATTTAACTCTATGCAAATCATTTGTATTATATAGGAATACTGGAAACCATTTATTTAACTCTATGCAAATCATTTGTATTATATAGGATTCCTTTAAACCATTTATTTAACTCTATGCAAATCATTCGTATTATATAGGAATACTTGAAACCATTTATTTAACTCTAAGCAAATCATTTGTATTATATAGGAATACTTGAAACCATTTATTTAACTCTATGCAAATCATTTGTATTATATAGGAATCCTTGGAACCATTTATTTAACTCAATGCAAACCATTTGTATTATATAGGAATCCTTGAAACCATTTATTTAATTCTATGCAAACCATTTGTATTATATAGGAATACTTGAAAGCATTTATTTAACTCTATGCAAATCATTTGTATTATATAGGAATACTGGAAACCATTTATTTAACTCTATGCAAATCATTTGTATTATATAGGAATCCTTGAAACCATTTATTTAATTCTATGCAAATCATTTGTATTATATAGGAATCCTTGAAACCATTTATTTAACTCTATGCAAATCATTTGTATTATATAGGAATACTGGAAACCATTTATTTAACTCTGTGCAAATCATATGTATTATATAGGAATACTTGAAACCATTTATTTAACTCTATGCAAATCATTTGTATTATATAGGAATCCTTGAAACCATTTATTACTTCTATGCAAATCATTTGTATTATATAGGAATACTTGAAACAATTTATTTAACTCTATGCAAATCATTTGTATTATATAGGAATCCTTGAAACCATTTATTTAATTCTATGCAAACCATTTGTATTATATAGGAATACTTGAAAGCATTTATTTAACTCTATGCAAATCATTTGTATTATATAGGAATACTGGAAACCATTTATTTAACTCTATGCAAATCATTTGTATTATATAGGATTCCTTTAAACCATTTATTTAACTCTATGCAAATCATTCGTATTATATAGGAATACTTGAAACCATTTATTTAACTCTATGCAAATCATTTGTATTATATAGGAATACTTGAAACCATTTATTTAACTCTATGCAAATCATTTGTATTATATAGGAATCCTTGGAACCATTTATTTAACTCAATGCAAACCATTTGTATTATATAGGAATCCTTGAAACCATTTATTTAATTCTATGCAAACCATTTGTATTATATAGGAATACTTGAAAGCATTTATTTAACTCTATGCAAATCATTTGTATTATATAGGAATACTGGAAACCATTTATTTAACTCTATGCAAATCATTTGTATTATATAGGAATCCTTGAAACCATTTATTTAATTCTATGCAAATCATTTGTATTATATAGGAATCCTTGAAACCATTTATTTAACTCTATGCAAATCATTCGTATTATATATGAATACTTGAAACCATTTATTTAACTCTATGCAAATCATTTGTATTATATAGGATCCCTTGAAAACATTTATTTAACTCTATGCAAACCATTTGTATTATATAGGAATACGTGAAATCATTTATTTAACTCTATGCAAATCATTTGTATTATATAGGAATAATTGAAACCATTTATTTAACTCTATGCAAATCATTTGTATTATATAGGAATACTTGAAATCATTTGTTTAACTCTATGCAAATCATTTATATTATATAGGAATCCTTGAAACCATTTATTTAACTCTATGCAAATCATTTGTATTATAGGAATACTTGAAATAATTTATTTAACTCTATACAAATCATTTGTATTATATAGGAATACTTGAAACCATTTATTTAACTCTATGCAAATCATTTCTATTATATAGGAATACTTGAAACCATTTATTTAACTCTATGCAAATCATTTGTATTATATAGGAATCCTTGAAACCATTTATTTAATTCTATGCAAATCATTTGTATTATATAGGGATCCTTGAAACCATTTATTTAACTCTATGCAAACCATTTGTATTATATAGGAATACATGAAAGCATTTATCTAACTCTATGCAAATCATTTGTATTATATAGGAATACTGGAAACCATTTATTTAACTCTATGCAAATCATTTGTATTATATAGGATTCCTTTAAACCATTTATTTAACTCTATGCAAATCATTCGTATTATATAGGAATACTTGAAACCATTTATTTAACTCTATGCAAACCATTTGTATTATATAGGAATCCTTGAAACCATTTATTAATTCTATGCAAACCATTTGTATTATATAGGAATACTTGAAAGCATTTATTTAAATCTATGCAAATCATTTGTATTATATAGGAATACTGGAAACCATTTATTTAACTCTATGCAAATCATTTGTATTATATAGGAATCCTTGAAACCATTTATTTAACTCTATGCAAATCATTTGTATTATATAGGAATCCTTGAAACCATTTATTTAACTCTATGCAAATCATTCGTATTATATAGGAATACTTGAAACCATTTATTTAACTCTATGCAAATCATTTGTATTATATAGGATCCCTTGAAAACATTTATTTAACTCTATGCAAACCATTTGTATTACATAGGAATACTTGAAATCATTTATTTAACTCTATGCAAATCATTTGTATTATATAGGAATACTTGAAACCATTTATTTAACTCTATGCAATCATTTGTATTATATAGGAATACTTGAAACCATTTATTTAACTCTATGCAAATCATTTGTATTATATAGGAATCCTTGAAACCATTTATTTAACTCTATGCAAATCATTTGTATTATATAGGAATCTTTGAAACCATTTATTTAACTCTATGCAAATCATTCGTATTATATAGGAATACTTGAAACCATTTATTTAACTCTATGCAAATCATTTGTATTATATAGGAATACTTGAAACCATTTATTTAACTCTATGCAAATCATTTGTCTTATATAGGAATCCTTGAAACCATTTATTTAACTCTGTGCAAACCATTTGTATTATATAGGAATCCTTGAAACCATTTATTTAATTCTATGCAAACCAGTTGTATTATATAGGAATACTTGAAAGCATTTATTTAACTCTATGCAAATCATTTGTATTATATAGGAATACTGGAAACCATTTATTTAACTCTATGCAAATCATTTGTATTATATAGGAACACTTTAAACCATTTATTTAACTCTATGCAAATCATTTGTATTATATAGGAATACTTGAAACCATTTATTTAACTCTATGCAAATCATTTGTATTATATAGGAACACTTTAAACCATTTATTTAACTCTATGCAAATCATTTGTATTATATAGGATTACTTGAAATCATTTGTTTAACTCTATGCAAATCATTTGTATTATATAGGAATCCTTGAAACCATTTATTTAACTCTATGCAAACCATTTGTATTATATAGGAATACTTGAAACCATTTATTTAACTCTATGCAAACCATTTGTATTATAGGAATCCTTGAAACCATTTATTTAACTCTATGCAAATCATTTGTATTAGATAGGAATACTTGAAACCATTTATTCAACTCAATGCAAATCAGTTGTATTAGATTGGAATATTTGAAATAATCTATTAAAATGAAATCTAAATTAGATATTTGACATGGTCGTCTTATACCAGTTTCAACTCGTAGTTGAGATAAGATGATCCGTCTTTAAATCAAACTCCTTGAAATTTTTATGCGTTTCGTTCTCAAGAACAGATTCTGGCTTATACATATACCATTTTGTTGTATGGTCAACATTTAATTTTTTGCACAATTCTCGGTGGATTATCTTCCCAACTCAGCCATGCCTAGTGTTTTATTATCGTTGTGCTAATTTGCTGCATTCGCTTAATACATGGTTTACAGTCTAATCTCTGTCACCACACAGTCTACATTTACTGTTTTTACTGTTTCTTATCAATTTTTGCTTTGATATATTTGTCATGGCATTGTTTTGAGTAGCAATGATTTGAGATTCAGTTTCTCTTTTGAGGTTTCCTCTTCTTAACCATTTCCAAGTCATTTCAAATGCAACCACTCCGATTTGTCGTTTGAAGTGTCCATATAATTGTTTTTCTGTCTATCTTTGTTTTCTTGTTTTCCTTGTTTTTCTGTTTGTCCATATATTGCATCTGCTGTTATTGGCTACGTAATCTTTCTTTCCTCGTTTTTGTGTATTCTTCAAGTCCTTGGATTGTGCCATCTGCGCAATCCTCCATGTTAGCTAGACCTCTTCCAATTTCCTTTCTCAACCCATATAGCCTATCTCTATCGTCTCTAGGATGTAAAGCCTTGTGCATTGTCCTTAATTTTCTAGTCCTTTGATCAATCTGTCTGAGTTTCTCTTTTGTCCATTTTAAGAATGGCCAAGAGTATCTTATAATGGGACGGCACAGATATTTATTCCTTTGATTAGAATTCTGTTGCTGAGCTTGGCTTCTAGGAGTTTTCTTTTTCTCATTGGGTATCCTTTTTTAAACTTTTCCTTTCATCTCTATTAGTGTCTGCTTCTAAAATTTCTATGTATTTGTAACTTTCTTTTTCTCCATGTGTCATAATAGTTTCCTTATTTGGTAGTTGTATTCCGTCCAATAGTTTTCTTTCCCTCTTTTAAATGCTAACATGGCACATTTTTCAATTCCGAATTCCATTCCTATATCTTGGCTATATATTCTAATGTTTTGTATCAGGGTTTCACTTCTTTCGAGTTTTTCACTGGAGTCTGAGTGACAGCAGGTCTACTCAGGTATTTATTCCTTTGATGAGATTTTTGCTGCTGAGCTTGGTTTCTTGAAGTTTTCTTATTCTCCTAAGATTCTCGTTTTTTTTTAAAACTTTTCCTTTCCTCTCTTCTTGATATTGTCTTCTTCTAAAATAAGTATTTGTAACTTTCTTTTTTCAATTTCCAATTCCATTCCTATATCTTGGCTGTATATTCTAATGCTTTGTATCTGGGTTTTCCTTTTTTCAAGTTTTTCATTGGGGACTGAGTGACAGCAAGTCTACACAGATCTCCAGGACTCTGAATATTATTATCATTATTAATACTAGCAAATATATGCACCCTCCGGGTGCAAGTATTTAAGTTTTAATATGATAAAATATCATATTAAATTAGAAAGGCTAATGAAACTGAATAAGAATGCAGATAAAAAGATTTGGAACAGAGGGGGTATGATTGAAAAATAGAACAACTTTGAAACTAACTCTTCCATCATTTTCCGTTATCCCGTCTTTCATTGGTAAATTTTCCTAATTTAACTATTTAGTTAAAATAGGAAGTAAAGAATAAAATTACAGTTATTTCTTCTTGTTAAGGGATTTCTTTTAAGATTTATCCCCGAGATTTTTGCTCATATTCGTTAAAATGAAACCAAACAATTAGAAATCAATAATACTAAGTACATATTTATTAAAATCAAATTTCTAATATCAATATGCAAATTAACCTTCCCATTCACACTGTAAACCGCTATTTTGTTGTATATATAAATACAATTGTATGTTATTAGTATGTAGATATGGTCAACAATTAATAATGTAAAACAATTTTATTAATAATTGAGGTTTAAATAAAAAATAAAATCATGGAGAATGTGATGTAAATAACAAAGGGAATTGTGACTTGTATAGTAATATAGTTTCGGTTACAGACAGACAAACCCACAATCTCCATTATAATAAGATAACATTTCTTGCGAGTTTTTCCCAACATCGTTTGCTTTTAGTCTTTCATTGGTCCAAGTATTTGTATATCTTTTCACTGTCTTTCACTTTCACTCGGTGATCGACCGGGACAGCAAAATCCACAAAATGAGAAGTTCTCTTCTTCTTGCCGGGATGTATCCCAAAGTCCCAGAGAATTTTGTGCATCCCATTCTCCAGTACAGTTTGCGGTTTGTTGAATGGTGAAAATTGCATTTCTTGCACAATTCCCAGTGAATCACCTTTCCCACCCACTCATGCCGAGTCTTGAACTCTTTTTATGCTAGTCTACTGCATTCACTTATTATGTGATCGACTGTTTCGTCTTCCTTCCCACACACATTCTACACTTTCTATTTTGTTGTTTTATCAATTTTTTCTTTTATATAATTTGTCCTAATGGCATTATCTTGTGCTGCAATTATAAGATATTCAGTTTCTCTCTTGAGGTTTCCCCTTCCTAGCCCTGTCCACGTCTTCTCATGTACGAACTCTCCAATTTGTTGCTTGAAGTGTCCATATAGTTGTTTTTCTTCCCACTTCTGTTTTCTTCTTTTTGTTATATTTGTGCTCGTCCATAAGTTGCAATTGTTTTTCTGGTTACTGCTATTAGTCTTTCTTTGCTCTTTTTAGAATATTCATCGAGTGCTCGAATTGTCGCATCTACACAATCTACAATACTGGCAAAACCTCTTCCTCCTTCTTTTCTTGATACAAATAATCTGTCTGCGTCGTCTCTCGGGTGTAATGCCTTGTGCTTTGTCATAAGTTTCATTGTCATTTGGTCCATCTGTCGGAGCTCCTCTTTTGTCCATTTTAATAATGGTCCAGTGCATTTGTTATTATTATTATTATTATTATTATTATTATTATTTCCCAACAAATGATGGTTAGATTATTAGAACTGATAGTTGACAAGTTCTTTTTTTGTTAATCAACAATAGATGTGGTCTTCTATCTGGGATTAGGTGATCTGTCTGTATCTCAAAATCTCTGAGAATTTTATGTCTCATTCTCTAGCTGATTCCGGTTTGTGCATGTAATATTTGGGTGCTGGGTTAAAGCTTAGTTTTTTGCACAATTCCCAGTAGATCACCTTTCCACCCAGTCATACTTAGTTTTGTATTCCTTTTGTGCCAGTTTGCCGTATTCACTTATTATGCACTTAACTATTAACTAGTAGTCTTACTCTTCTGTAGTGGTGCAGTCGGCATTTTCTACAGCCACTTTATTTTATTTTCACACTATGGTCCACTGGAACAGCAAAATACACTAGAAACCACGTCATTTTTTTTCTTGTTATTAAAAACTTGATCTAATCTCTCAGTCTCTTTTTCAATCTTTTGGGGATCGTTCATTATCACTTATGTTTCATTTCTGTACTTACACTTGATATTCTGTGTTATAATTTTCTTGTTTTGATATGATTAGTTCTTATGACATTATTTTGTTCTGCTATTAAAAGAGATTCACTTTCTCTCTTTAGGTTTCCTCTTCGTAACCATCATGCAATTTCCTTAGGCATCTTACCCCCTGCAGATATGCAGTCGGGGTACTCTACAACCCCAACCAACACGGTGAGCAAGCAAACAAATCCAGGGATTTAATATTATAATTGATATCATTTTGTTTATTTATTTCAGGTCAAGAATTCATAAAGACAGTAAAGCGAGGAAATATTGAATGTGAACAGAATTCCGTAATTATAACAGATGAAACTAAATATTTCACCTTATGTTTTTATAAGCATTTATGCCTCATTAAAAGCCCACATACGATAAGTTATGTGTGCTTAAAAAGTAAGTATGTTTCCTTTTTGGAAATTCTTGGGAGGGGGACTCATAAGCTGTTAATTAACATAGTGTTAATTCTTTCAAATGTATAGCCGTGTCAGTGCTACTGTATGGCTGTACAACTTACTCCAACAAAATGCCTAGAGAAAATCCAGATAGGAACTTATTACAATCTTTTGGGTCATCCTGTGGGCCTTAAGCCAGAGCATTTGTCCAGTGGAATTGGATCCTTGGTAAAGAGTCCTGAGTATTGGTAATCGTCTGGTATTGTAAGTCCCTACTCAATGAGTGCAATTAGAATTATGGCCAGTGTGGGGGTTTAAGTAGTGTATCAGCCACGCAGTATGGCTAGTGATTTGCCAGAGGAATAAACCACAGGACCTTGGCTAGTCTATAAATCCAGATGGGGAATTGGAGCTCATCTTATATCCATAAATATTTCAACAGAACTAAACAAGGTCGCACTGTCAGTGGGTCTTAGGATACACCGACTGTATCCCCTGCACAGGGGGTAAGACCCTACCCCAAAAAGAGGTGCCCTGGGCATGACAGTAAATTGCATCTGATGATGATGATGATGATATAAATATATATATATGTATATATATATTGCATTTCACTTAGCGTTAATACCCTTGGGAAAGGTATGAATCTTACTCTCCCTCCAGCTATGGATAAATAGCAGGGCAGACTGGGCTCTTTAACCTTGGTTAGGCAACCGGTCCAGGAGAAAGAAAACTCTGAATTCAAACCTGTTGAACTCTGATAATAGCAGAATAATATTGACTTATTTGGTATTTACCTATGAAATTGATACTATATGAATTCTTATTTTCTCAACTAAACTTTGATATTCTTCGACTTAGCTATAGAGTGTTTTGATTAAATTGATGTTAACGATATTTATACATATTTTTAGAATTTGATTAGACCTATGAATATATAGACGTTGGATGTTGTACGAATTACATGTGGATCTGTGTATGTGCGTATGTATTTATGTGTATATATAATTTATCTTATTATTATTTTTATTATTATTCTTAACTTGTTTTATTATTTTTATTATTAATTTTTTTTAATTTATTTTATTATTATTAATATTATATATTTTATTATTATTATTATTTTTAATTCATTATTATTATTATTATTATTATTATTATTATTATTTTATTTTACCTTAATATTATTATTATCATTATTTACTTTATCTTATTATTAATATTATTATTATTATTACTATTTACTTTATCTTATTCTTAATTTTATTTTTTTATGTACTTTATCTTATTAAAAAAAAATTGTTATTATTATTTATTTTATCTTATTATTAATTTATTATTATTATTATTTACTTTATCTTACTATTCATATTTTTATTATTTTATTTACTTTATCTTATTATTAATATTATTATTATTAATTACTCTATCTTACTATTAATATTATTTTTATTATTATTTACTCTTTCTTACTATTTATATTATTATCTTTATCATTTACTCTATCTTTCTATTAATATTATTATTATTATTTATATTATTTTCTTTATCTTTATTCCCTTTTATTTCCTTTTTATTTATAGTCCTTTTATACACTAATGTTTAAATTTAAAAAAAAATTTTATTTACTTGTCTATATATATTTTGATATACTACTCTGTCTTTTCTGTCCTGTCACTTTTTTGTCTGTCTGAACACCCTAAGAAACCAACCTTGAGATGTATCTCTTTTTTTTCTCATTCACTTCCTGTTTCTATGGTAACAATCCTATACAGTTAAAAAATATTTTTTATATTTTTTATTTTTTGTTTTTGGTTTGAATTTATTTATTTTTTTAAATTCAGCTTTTTGGGGTTTTTTTGAGATGTGCTTGTCCATAAGTGAATTGAGACCCATCTGATGAGACGAAAATTTGGGGAGCTGTAGTAAATCAACTTAGATTTATATAGGCCCCAATTTTGGTCGAAATAAATTTATTATGGAATTACGGTGTTGAGTTCTTCCTTCCTTTATTGATAAATTTTGCTCTGTATATAATCTAAAAAGTTTATTATACATTGAACTCTCTTCAGTGATTTAAAGATTCGCTGTATTTATACATACTGGATCATCAATATTAATACAGTGGATCTTAGAAATCACATATAGAATCATCCCTTACTACCAAGTTTTGGATAAATCTTACTGTGTTTGATGGTTGCAGTATAATATTGAAATATGATT
>CM042139.1:81129749-81184749 GCA_023376005.1 Doryteuthis pealeii | reverse complement strand
CTGCAAAAGAAAAAAAATGTCACATAATAATAGTGAATGAAAGAAATGAAAGAAAAGAAAGAAAAGAAAGAAAGAAAGAAATTTTGACTATTTTGCTGTTTAATCAATTATTTTATTCAATGCTAATGCCAATGTTTTTGTTTTATTTTTTCAGTGTTTATCATTTTGGGGGCCGTTGCGATTGTTTTGCTGATTATTTTCCTGGTGGCTGGTTTCATCTTTTACAGGTAAATCTAGCAATTATTAAACAGGCGTTAATTTATCAAACTAACATCCTCATCTTTCTTAAATAATCATTTAAAATTTCTTCATAGAATCAGTTTTGAAAGGTGTGCAGTATTGGACAAAAACAAACAAACCTCCTCACCCCAATTCTGAATGGCATGAATTGATTATACAATATTGGACAACACCCTTCCCACTACCACAAAAACAAAAACAAACAAACAAATAAAAAACTGAACCATTTTTATTCATTACCTCAAAATTTTAACGAACCAGCTTAGACACACATAGGAAGTGATTATTTTCATCGATTATTCTGGTAGAAATTCCCTTACTTGTATATATTTTACCAGTCATTCTGCACAAGTAGGATGTGACTCAAGTTTAATATCTTAAGCGGAGTTTTAACTGAATTCAATTCTGTGTTTTTCTTCTCCTAGACTAATTGCCACACAAGGGTAGAGAGCCTAATCAAAATTATTAATAATAATGATTGACAAAACAAGTAGAATTAAAAAGATGAAGGATAATACTTGTGAAAATTATTAATAATAATGATTGACAAAGCAAGTAGAATTAGGAAGATGAAGGATAATACTAGTGAAAATAACCCCTCAGATGCAAAAACAATCTCCCTTGTCCAGCGTTAGTAAAAAGTGGATAGACTCCCTCGCCGTCTGGATGATACCGATAATAGTTCACTATACTTTTTCCCTTTTCTACAAAGTGCATTGGGTCTGGGGTGGGGTTATATTTACTCTGATTTTAAGATTTCCTTGTCATCTTTTGCAGAAAAAGACGCCCGAATGAAACCATGACTGCTATGAATGAAATTCCTCTGGGTGAAAATGAAACAATCGGCCAAATGCCCGTTGAAGGCATAGTCCCAGGTCAGGAAGATGATGACAACCTCGATAAAATTGTGGACAATCAGTTGTATCAACCGATTACAGTGGAGAACACAGAATATGCCGAATCCACTGGTGATGTCTATGCTGCGGTTAACAAGCCAAAGAAAGGAAATAATTACCTTCCAATTGACCCTGGGGATTCATCTCATATTGAAGTGAACGGAGATATATATGCAGTAATTAATTAAAAATAACCGAACATTGAGAATCCAATTTTTTTGAAAAAGAAATGAATGGGGAAGTTCACCCCCTTTCTGTATTTCTTTCTTTCTTATAATATTTTGTCTGTGTAGCAAGTCCTTTTCTTCCCTTTCCTTCTTTATAATAAAAACGGAATTTGGATAAGCAACACCAGATAGTTAGGAATTACACTTTAGGATTTCATCTTGTCTATATATATATATATATATAATATATATATATATATATATATATATATATATATATATATATAAAATAAGTTTTTAATAAGCGTAGGCATAAAAAAACTGACTTCTTGGCCAATAAAATTTGAACAAATTTTTTATTTGTTATTATTATGATCATTATTATTATTACTTTTTTCTTTTTAGTTTTTATTTATATCTCTTTATATATCTCTCTCTATATTATTATTATTATTATTATTATTATTATTATTATTATTATTATAGAATAAAAACCGAAAAAAATGAAATAATAAAAATAATAACTGTTAAGTTTTTAAGGGCCATAATTGGCCAGTTGATTCTAGGTAGAGAGTCCTCCGATTTGGATTCTTTGGTAATCCTCTCAGGTAGAGATTCCTTGGTTCACTCGTCGATGATTGCGAGTAGACTGAGAAAGAATCAGCGCTTAAGTAATATATCAGCCACGCAGTATGGCCAGCGATTGGCTAAGGAATAGACCACATGATCTTGCCAAGTCTATAAGTACAGGCGGGGAACTAGCACATACCTTATATCACAAAAAATCCAACAATAACAATAATTTATTATTATCATTATTATTAGTGATTCACACCAGCATTAGCTGATGGTATTTCCCTGCAGTGTGGGTGACAAAAAGTCTCCTCAGGTTTTCAGGACTCTTCTGAGTATTCTGGCAGATTGCAGCAGTACAGTACTCTGGATGGTCTCAATTCTCCCTCTGATTTCCAGATTTTCCAAACTTTTTGGGACCGTTCCAAGTGCACAATTGGTATCACTTTGACTTTCATATTCCATAGTTTTTTCAGTTCTCTGGCAAGGTCCAGGTATTTGTCCATCTTTTCGTTTTCCTTCAGCTTCACCCTGTGATCTGCTGGAACTGCAAAATGCACCAGTTGACAGGTTCTTTCTTTTTTGTTAATCAACACTAGGTCTGCTGGGATAAGGTTATTATTATTATTATTATTATTATTATTATTATTATTATTATTATTATTATTATTATTATTATGTTATTTTTTTAGTTTTTATTTCATTTTATTTTATTTTCATATTTTATTTTTCATTTTTCTCTCCTTTTTATGCTAATTTTTTATGCTTCCTTGTGACAATTTATTGAGTTACCGACCGAAATAAATTTATAATAGCCAAATGACTATTTCTTAAGTTTTGTCTTTTTTACTGAAAAAAAAAATATATATATATATGTGTGTGTGTGTGTGTGTGTGTGTGTTATGTATAAACTTTGTTCTTGTGAACGTTGTTTTTTTTTTTTTTTTTTTTTTTGAAGTGTTGGAAAAAAGAACAAAATCAAGAAAAACAGAACTTTGATATTCTATTGTTGTTCTGTTCCTGATTTGATCAATTCCAATATTTCGGCTTAACATTCACCCTTTTCCAAGGTATATGATATGAGACGGTCTGCAGAAAAAAAAATGAAATGCTGTATATGAGAGCAAAAAAAAAAAAAGAAGAAAGTAATATATGAAGTGAACAGATTTGGCGTTTTTTAGCTGTTATTTTTCTTTAGAAATTGTGTAACGTAATTCATCCGAAATCGATCATGATAATCGTTCGAAATTCTGCATGAATTTGATCGTAAAAATCATGCGGAACTTAAAGAAAATTAAAGAATGAAATGAAAAAAGAGGAAAAAAATAAAAATAAAAATAATATATATATATATATATATATATATATATATATATATATATATATATATATATATATATATATAAATGGAAATGAACCCTGCGGTATGTCAGTATATAAAAAATTGAAACAACAACCGTGTGTTCTGATGGATGATATTTTATTGTAGGAGCCGACGTTAAAACGTTTTGGTTTCTTTAGCAAATTATCGCCAGGAGATTCATTTACATGAAAATAAAATTTAGTGAGTTGTGGCTTTATATTTGAGTAATATTCAAAAGCCACAACACAGTAAACTGCATAAGATAGTGTGGCTCAAGTTCTCCAAAATACACTCTGACCCGGATTGGTATTACCTGTTATTAAAAATTTATTTTCTTAAAAGTCAAAAATAATTTATGTTTTTTTTTCGTAGTTGAAAAACCAATATTTTTCTTTGAATTGATGTAAAAAAAAGTATTTTTTATGTTTCTATTAATTTATTTTTATTCACTTAAAAAAAAAAATTAATAATGAATTTTAAACGCCTGGAAGACGGCATGTTGAGTAAGATATTTTAACCCTAGAACAAACTTTAATTTATCTATCTAAAAATGTAAATTTAAAAATGTTCAATTTTGAGCAACATATTTTCCAAGATTTTAATATATTAAAAAATTATTGCTAACGATAGTTTTTTTCCTGTACCGAAGACCAAGGGGATATAAGTTATTTCCCTTTATTTTCAAAATATTGGGATCTTTAGTTTGGGCCTCAGAACTCGTATCCTTGTTGTGCTGTGTTGTGTTGTGATGTGGTGTTTGTTTTTTCTTATATATTTTGGCTACGCTGTGTAACTTTTTTGTAAGAAATTGTCACACATTTAGGCTACCATAAGTTTGAGGAATCGTAAATTGAAAGTTATAATAACATTTTTGAGAAAGGCCAATAACCTAAACTAACCATCCTTTCTCAATATTTATTTTTTGTATTCTTAACAATATTTTTTCATTGAAATGATACAAAAAACGGCGAAACTTGCAAATTGGTCGGAAAATTAAAACGGAAAGTTTTTTGGTGCTCCCCCATGACATTTTGACTACAGTCTATGAATGAACTTTTTGCGAATTGGGTTACGGTTTAGGGGTTTGGAGATTAAGGTTATAAGACAAAATAAATGGCAAATATTATTTTTTATAGTAAAATTAAATTTTGAATAAGTTTTATTTTGTCTGTAGTTAAACTGTCATGGGGGACCACCAAAAAAGTTTCCTTTTTAATTTTCCGACCAATTTGCAAGTTTAGCTAAAAAAAACACTTTTCTCTGTCGCAACTGACGTATATATTTATCACTGACAAATTCAATAGTTAATTTTAAAAGTATTGCATCAATTATGATAAAATATATTTGTAATAAAAGAATAAAGTTTAATAAAGATTTATTTCTAAAATGTAAGCGATAGGAATTTAAAGTATGTTAAGGAGAAAAAATTAAACAAACACATTTAAAAAAACATTTTTTTTTTACCTTAATTGCTTTTAATGTTTCCTCCGTCCGATTTCTAAAATTCAGTTTTATATTATTTTTAAAGATTAGGGAAAATTTGGATTCCTATACACAAAGAGAAGATTTTTAAACTTTAAAAAATCAAAATTATTTGATCACATAAAGGAATTAAAATCACTTAGAAATGATAAGTAATATATTGATTAAAAAAGTAAATAAAAGTTTTCATAGAAAAATATTATGACATTTTTTTGCACTTTTTATTTCAGAATTCATGGAGTTTTTAATAAAAACATCAAAAAGGTTCCTACAATTTTCGGATATAATTATTTAGAACCTTAGTTTTATGGAAAAATTTTAAAATCGTATGATCAAAATATATTTTGTTCAGATTTCGTAAAAGGAAATAAGGGGGTGGGGTTCGACCTAGTAAAAAAAATTTCCCATAATATATTTTAGGAAAATTGTATTTTAAAATAAATTCAACTAAAGGTGTATAATTATTGAAATTTTCATAAGAATTTGACCCTTAATTGATTTTTCATAGAATTTTTCAGAATTTATAGACGTAACGTGTATTTGGCCACGTTAAAATTCAAATATTTCATCTTTTGAATGATCCAAAAGCTTATGATGATATTAACATTTATTCAAGTTTCATTTTGTTAAATATAGGGGGGGGGTAATTTTACACATCGAATTGGAGATCCCTAATGCCGTGAGACAGCCATAGAAATCCCGGCATCTTTTTTGCTCTCTGGTGTAGTTGTTTGATACGACCCCTGCATACACATATAGACAGGGGGTGAATACACAGGGTCCATTGGGTAATCATGCTGAATTACTTTTTGGTTTACATATACAGGCCCAGAAACCTCGGCATCTTTTTTGTTCTCTGATGTAGTTGCTTGATGCGACCCCTGCATACACATATAGACAGGGGAAGAATACACAGGGTCCATTGGGTGGTTATGCAGGATTTCATCCTGGTTTACAGAGACAAACCCAGATAGTGCGTCATATTCCTTGTTATCATCCTTCGCTTCTTGATTTTCACCCAGAATTTCATCGGAACCTCCAGAAATGTCGGCACCTTCATAGTTCCCCTCATTTTCGTCTTGGGGAAATTCATTTCTAGGACTTACAGTTTCTGTATTTTGGGTTCTTTTTGCTATCTGGTGTCTGCAAAAGATTAAAGCAAAAATAAATAAACAAATAAATGATGGTCTTTTTTGCTGGGCACCATATATTTGAAATGAAAGAACAAATATATATTCAAGAATACAACTTGCAAACTTAATAGCGTTGCGGCCAGACTTAACATCTGAAATCCATCTTCTGTGAGGAGGAGGAGGAATAGGAGGGGGATGAGGAAGGAGAGGTGTGGGGGCGACGTCAACTGTTTTCTAGTAGAACTTATATTCCGTGAACCCATAAAAGATGAAGATATACAGGTAATATATCTCCTTTTCTGTGTTGGCAAAAAAGATAGAGAAATTTACCAAACTTGGACCAACACGACACGTGAAGAAATCAAATAACAGCAAGATAACATCAACTACGTCATGAACGCTTACGTGAAGAGAGTCGGAAATTGTTAAATACAAATAGAAATCTACAACAATCTATCTTAAATTATTTCAGTGATATAAATTAATGAAGAGATGCAGACAAAGGTAGAAAGAATAAAAGAGACATAAAATGAGGGATAATTTTTTATTATCAACTACCATGGAATTTCCATAGGTCCAACTAGTTAATTAATAATTGTGACTAGTATCAATATAATTTTCAAATCATGACATAACGGATACTAACAGTTCACTCCCCTGGATTTTGAAAAAATAAACTTCTAGTCAGAAAACTTATTCTTTGGACTCAAAAATGGAAAGAAAAAAAATTATTTATGAAATACAGACAAAAAAAATTACTAAAAAGAGGAATTTTGTTCAATTTAAAAAAATTTGTATCAAGAATATTGTTCAATATTTTTTCATCGCCTTTTGGTAAAACTACTGCCAAATTCCCTCGCACAATTGAGAAGGTAGAATAATAATAATCTAGGAAAATAATAACTTCCTGTGTCAGTCGAAGCTAATTCATTAAAATTTGAGGCAATTATTTTAAAAATCTTTTACTGTTTTTTTTTCTTTCATGTTTTTGTGGGGGTGGGGTGGATGTTGTACAATACTATATAATCAATGCATACCATTCAGAATTGGGGAGGGATGGTTTGCTTGTTTTTGTCCAATGAACGGCTCACCATTCAGAATTGATTGTATGAAGAAATTTCAAATGATTATTTAACAAAGATGAGGATGTTAGTTCAATAAATAAACAACTGTTTAATTATTGCTAGATTTACCTGTAAATGATGAAAGCAACCAACATCAGCAAAACAATCACAACGGCCCCCGAAATAATAATTACTGAAAAAATAAACCAAAAATATTGGCATCAGCATGGAATAAAATAAGTGATTAAACAGAAAACAGTCAAAATAAAAGATGAAATTCCCTGATGTGAAGTCAGAGTGCTCACAATAGCTGGGGTGTGTGTAGGTGGAAGTTAACATGGTTTCAAGTGAAGTTACATTTATATATTCTAAACCTTTGTTTTTCTTTATTTTCTTCTTTTTTTTAATTACCTTTACATTTCTTTCTTTCTTTCTTTCACATTTTCCATTCTTTCTTTTACTTTTTCCTTCTTTCATTCTTGCATTCTTTTTTTACCTTTCTTTTTTTTCGTTCTTTCTTTCTTTATTTCTTTCTTTTACATTTACCTAACTTTCTTTCGTTTTTTATTTTACGTTTCTTTCTTGAAATTGTCAAATAGTCTTATTCTGTTTTTTTTTTTTTGTTTTTTATTTAACTGTATCTGGTTTGGGTTTGCGCATATCCGGTTTTCATTATGAGTTTCAATTTAACGAGTTTCATCATTCATACTTACCCCCTCTGCTTAGAAATAAACTCAGTAACAAAAAATATACTAACTCCCTCTAACGACAGTTTCATCAATCATACTTACTCCCTCTGCTTCTTTTTACTGGTTCATTGATACAGAGTTTTAAAAAAAAATGTGTTCTGCGGTTAAATTTAATATTTTGCAATAGAATTATTGATTAATATAATATACTAATATAAATCAATACTTTGTATTTTATTACACTATGAAATAGAACATCTTTCCAGTTTGATTATTGTCTGTCGTAAAACAAAACGAACATTTTAATTTTTTTATTTGACGTCCCCAAAAGAAAAACCGTAAATATTTGAATTAATTTGAATTGTTAGAAACTTAGTTTTATCAGAAAGAAAACTTGTTTATTTGAGTTTTAACAGCAAAAGTATCTTTATGTCTATTATTTAAAAAATATAAGATTTCAAAAACCTTTTTAGTTGTTTTCGAAAGAACGTGGCAAAAAATGCTATCGCGTAATTATGGACGTCGTAAAATCGAGGTATTTTCTTAAAGTATATTTCTACACTAGAAATAAATTATTCGTTCGATCTTAATAAAATTCTGTAGCATTATATAAAAATCGGTGATTCTTAAAAAATAACATTGTCATCTGTCGTAAAGCAAAACAAACATCTCCGTGATGAGGAGTTAATACGATGCTTTTTAAGTAAGTAATTAATTTTTAAAAACATTAAAAGTTTTTATTTTATCTATTTAATTTTTCCCCACCCGTCAGGGAATATCTTTCAAAAATTAAATTTTACACCACCAGAGAGAGAGAGAGAGAGACAGAGAGAGAGAGACAGACAGACAGACAGACAGAGACAGAGAGAGAGACAGACAGAGCTAGAGAGAGTGGAAGATATATACATACGTACAAAGAGAAAAATACATATACATACATATATAGATAAGTAGAAAGATAAAAAGCAAGAAAGATGTTTGGTTTGGTTAATTTATTTAATGCCATATCAAACTTCGTGGATTATTTAATGCCAAAGCCAACCTTGTAGAAGATCAGTAGTGGTACTATTCCATCTATAACTGGGGATTGATAGATACATACATACATAAATACATATACATATATAGGTTGCGCCATAGTGGTATAATGGTTAACATGATTTATGAATGAAATAAATAAAATCTTTACCTTTTCCTCCTTGAAGAATTGTTGAGGAATTACCGAGGAAGAACTCTCCCAAATCTGCTTCACTTTCGTTGGAAACTGAAGGAAATAAATTTGGATACAATAGAGTTTGATCACACACACACACACACACACACACACACACACACACACACACTCACATTTACTTCATTTCTTTCTTAATTCTTTCTTTCACATAACACTATATGAATATGACGGAGAACGAGAAAAGAAAGAGCAAGACATTGTCTTGCCTGCCGGGATCGAACCCGCGTCCTCCCGCATGCAAAAACAAATGCGATTTAGGCACTGGACGGACGCGAGGTTCGACTGATGTGCCCGGATGTTTGGGTAATATGCCCATAAATAACCAAAGCGAGTGGAGCGTGGTGTGAAAAGCAGGGAAGCATTCGGCTTACGTGAGACGGCAGTCAGAAAAGATTATTTTGACGACGACGACGACGACGACTTTTTAGCTGCTGGTCGAAGACGAATACTGTGTTGACCAAAAGAAAGTTTGCCCTGCGAGAAGACGGTGAACTCGCTTCTTTTTGGTCCCCCCTCAGCAGGAACTTGTTGACTCAAATATCTATTTTCCCCCCTCTATTTCCCCCCCTTCTATAACATAACATAGTGTCAGAGTAAAAGCGAACCCTCACACGACAAAGGAACCTTATTCAAGCGAACAGTACAAAAGCATTAAATTCAGTTCGATATGTAGATTACAATGCCATCGAAGAAAGGGGTGAATTCAAATAATTGTCGGATATGTGAGGTCTTAAAACATCCCGAATTAGTGCTTCAGTTCGATACGTAGATTACAATGCCGACTTAGTGCTTCAGTTCGATGCGTAGATTACAATGACACTGCAGAAATAGGTAAATACAAAGAATTGGCGGAGATATGAGACTTTAAGACATCCTGGCTTTTCATAGTACATATTTTCGCCAAAAATTAAGATCCCGATTTTATTTTTTTATGATAGATTATCACATCAGGGATATTTTGCATAAGTGCTTTCACTCTAATAACGATAGACGAAGTGATTCGCTTTTTCGTTAAAAAGAAATAATACAAAGATAATTAGTTTGAATATATGTTCGCTGATATATATATATATATATATATATATATATATATATCAGTAAGAATCAGAAGTCCTTACATGTTGAAAGGATCTGATAAAGAACCACTCCAGCATGCATTTCGAAATGGCAACTGTCAAGTTTAATTTCCGTAAATGAGAAGCTGTTCTTAGGCCCTCATCAAATGATTAATAATAAGGCCACTTCAGCGAGCTGGATTTATCCAAAACACATCAAGATATCAGACGTAAAATGAATTAGATCTAAAGAGAAACGATTATTTTTGTCTTTATTATTCAATTATCTTTTAAATGTTTATCTGCTTGTCAAGCAATTATCAAAGACGATAGATTTTCTAAATTCTGACGTGTCCACGCATAAAGTGTTCTAATCTTATTCCTAGATTGTTAAGCGCAAGATTCGTTCAAAAAGTTCTGAGCCTCAGCCAGAAAGAAGAGCCACTTCTTATAAAAAGAATCGTATTAAATCAGATATATATCTCATGTGTAAATTAGGGCCATACAAAGAAGAGAGACGTGCGATAAATCTAAAAATAGACAAAACAGAGGACCGCGAAGTCATAAAGTATTTGAAGGAGACTTAGAACTTTTTCAAAGAACTTCAGACATGTTCAATTCAAAGCATATATATATATATATAATGGAGATTCGCTTCCGGTTTTTGTCTTTAACAAAAATTACGTCACTGCTTACGTCACATACACTCAAAATTTGAACATGCAACATTAGACAGTCCTCATTGTTTTTTAAAACAAGTTTTAATAAATACATGACTGGTATTATATATCTATATATAGTTTGTTTTATGACTGGTATTATATATCCATATATAGTTTGTTTTATTTTAATACATATTTAAAGTTTACGTTGCAACTTGTTTTATTTTTTAATCCTTTAATGAATTTGATGATTTTAATTACTTAGAGTACAAACTCGCTGACATTGAATTTTTTACTCCTACCCCTCAGGCAATATGTTTCAAAAATCTATTTTACATCGCCCGGAGGATGCTTTTTATTTTGTACTAGTATATATATATATATATATATATAAGATTTTTGGATGTTTGTTTTTATAGAAGCATTGTTAAATAAACCATTATTCATATTTTTGCTTGAAGGCAATTATAATGCACGTATCGCATAAAATTCGATAATTATAGAAAATAATCTTGACAAATTAATCCCGGCAAAGGATGGTTCGCCATGCAGAACACCGTACAGACTGTTTCGACTTTATTAAGTCTCTTCAGCGATGTATACTAACGACTCCCCTCCGACAGGAATCGAAACCGGGACTTCACAGGCATAGTCAGAGACCATATCCGTTCGGCCGCCGGTACATAGCGAACAATCCCTGCGAAATTAACCTTGTCAGTGATACTACACGCCTCTACCATAGTAGGTAAGTGGACGTTTATTAAGTAGTAAACAAACCCGGCCGTAAGCTCTTCGGCGAAGTGAATAAGATTTTTGGATGTTAATGAATGGAACGTTTTTTTTCTTTTTTCACAATACAAGGTCTGTCAAAAAGTACAAAAGATCTCGATGGTTTTTGCCACACCTTGTATATATACAAGGTGTGCCATAAAAGTATCGAGAGTGAAGCTGTATTTACCAAGATAGAAATGAACAATGAATTGAACGTTAATTTTTTTTGCAGAATACAATGTGCGTCAAAAAGTACAAAAAATCTCGATACTTTTTTGACACACCTTGTATATATATATATATATATATATATATATATATATATAATATATATATATATATATATATATATGAATTTGATATATTGAAAAAACAAATGATGTTTACAAATGCATGGGATCATCAGGAGAGAATGTGCACCGTTTCTCTCCTGATGATCCCATGCATTTGTAAACATCATTTGTTTTTTCAATATATCAAATTCGCACTGTCGGATTAATTTCCTTTTATTTCACACACACACACACACACATACACAGACACATATATATTATATATATATATATATATATATATGTGTGTGTGTGTGTGTATATATAATATATATATATATATATATATATATATATATATATATATATATTATAATAAGTTAAGAGTAAGGAAATGAATCTGACGGTATAAGTATAGATAAAAGGATATAAAAAAACACACAATGCTGTTAAAATAAAAATATTTTATATCATATTCATTGCTAATATTGAACAATATTTCGATTTATAAAAATCATCTTCAGAGCTTGTTTTTTATTCCAGACTCATCAAAAGAGAAGCTGAAAATAATTTGAATTCAAAACGAAAACATTGATGTTCCAAAAAGTGTACAAGTCATGCGATCATTTCGTCATTAGCACATCCGCTACGCGTTTCTCGGTCAGCGACATAATGTATAACTTAGTGTAACAGTTTTTGAAAGAAAAAGACATATTTCAAATTCAAAAATAGACAAATTCTCTTTTTCAAACAGGAAGAGTTTTAACCCGTTCATGGTCAGCCTGCGACGGATTTTTTCAGAAAAGAAATATTTTTTCAACTATTTTATATATATATATATATATAATGTAAAAAATATGAATGGTGTAAGGATTTTGGGGGGATAATGTGAAATTTAAATGTGTTCTATTGTGTATGTGTTTTCATATCCTTTTATCTATACTTATAATATATATATATATATATATATATATATATATATATATATATATATATATATATATTTCTTCCGCACGAGTAGGATGTGACACAAGGTCAATATCTTAAGCGGAGTTTAACAGGTTTTAATTCAGAGTTTTCCTTCCCCTATATTGGTTATCCAAAGAAGAGGGTCAAATTCGTCTAGTGATAATACCCACTACAATCCTAAAAAGGTTAAATTATAACTTTAAAAAATAATACTACGCGCACTTTGAAATGGATTCGGGAATCCGAGTTTAAACCCTAGATGAGGCTGTTTGCATTTCACATAGAGAAAATACTCTTGGGAAATGTATGAATCCAACTATTCTCCCTTCAGCTATGGGTAAATAGTAGGGAAGAATGTGCCCTTTAACCTTAGTTAGACAACCAATATATATGTATCCTGCTGGACTACGAGACGGTAGTAAGCGTATTTGTTCACTTTCGGACTAATACTTCTGAGGAAGGTACGAATCCTTCTTCTCTCCAGCTATGGGTAAGATTGTACCGTTATTGTTTTGCTACAAACGCTGGCTTTGGAATTAAATAAACCACGAAGGTTTATATGCCATTAAATAAAGAAAACTAACCAAATCTTTAACTTTGTTTTTTAATCATAAATCGTATGAATCCAACCATTCTCCCTCCTGCTATGGTACATAGTGGACTATTGCTATGACAACCGGTCTAGGAGGACGCAAACTCTCAATTCAAACCTGCTAAACTCCACTTAAAATTGACCTTGTGTCAAAATCTTGCTCATGCGGAGGTATATATATATATATATATATATATATATATATATATATATATATATATATATATATATATACCAACCGCATCACACGAGTAGGATGTGGCACGAGGTCAATATCTTAAGCGGAGTTTAACAGGTTTTAATTCAGATTTCCTCCCACGATACTAGTTGTCTAACTATGGTTAAAACGCTTAATCAGCCCTACTATTTAGCCATAGTTGGAATCCCCAGAGGAAATATCACAATACTTAGTTATATGTATATTCGGTGGGAGGGGGTGATTTGGCTTATTTTACGGCATATCAACCTCGGTGGATCATTTAACGCCGACTAAGTTTTGGATTCCAAGCGATAGTTTGGTAGAAAACAAATTTATATACGTATAGATTTTAACTATTGTTCACTTACTAATATTTTTTAGTACATTCCCACTTCTTTTAGGAAATGTAAAATCCTAGATGGTCTTATTTTTGTGAAAAGATTTTTCAAATTATTTGCTTGGTCGTATTTTGTTAGCACTAGATCAAAGTCTACACACTCTAGCAGTATATGTTTCTTGGCATATAGTGCATGATGTCTCCATGTGTATTTATTCGCAGGAAAATGAGACTTGTGAATTTGTCATTGTTTCAACCGCAGTGTCAAGTATGTCTTGTTCGTCTTACTTGGATGGTTTGTGTGGTCTTACCACCCAAACAATCGCATTTTTAAAACCGGGGTACTGCTTCCAAGATTTTTTCCAGACAGTACGTAGCATCCTGGTGCTGTTCCCATCTACTTTTTTCTCTAGGCATTTCGTTAGCGTCCAAGTGGTGCAGGCATACAGTAGCACTGACATGACTACAGCTTAGATGAATTCTTGCTTTATTATATAGGAAACTCTGTCTGTGGGGCTTACAACTACACAAAAATGTATATATATATATATATATATATATATATATATATATATATAATGAATTAGGATACCTCGCCTTTGCGCATAAAATAACCCTTGATGGTTTGGCATACCATTAAAATCAATCAATCAGTTCATTTCAGAGACAAATAAGTACTGATAGACAGGTTTCAGAAACTCCACTTTACCATCAAAGTGACTGGATGGAGGTAGGCAAGCGAAACAGTGCTCTAACGACACAAAGTTTGAAACGGTTAAAATCATATTCTGATGCGAAAATTTCAGATAAAAAACATAAATAGATAATTAAAATCCTATCTGTGGCCATAATTAATCGACCATGGCCACTAAACTCTGAGGTGAAATAAATTTAACATATCTCTTAAAAAGATAGAATTTCACTGATTTGGTGGGGTTTAGTGTATTTATGATCAACTGGGGACGTCAAAAGAAATTATAACGTCAACTATTTGTAAAAGAAAAGGAAAGCTTTTATTTGATTTAGGGATGGAGGAAAAGGTAATATTATCTTTTATTTCCAAGACCAGGTGATTAGAAATTTCTACCTTAGATAATGATAAAAAAAAAAGAAACATAATTATATTTTCCCTATTTCTCTTCCTTTCTTTCTTTGTTTCTTTCTTTGTAATCTCTCTTGATTATCCTCATATAATCCTGTCTAGAGAAATGCTTTGTTAAAAGAAAATATATACGAGGGTGAGATCAAAAAGTAATGCGATTTTGTTTATTTCATGTGAAGTTTTTTTTTATAAAACTAAAACCTACACTGTGACCCTAACGAGGCTCAGAGCAAGAATCCGACGAGTAAGACCCAACTTGCTAATCGACAATGCCCACCTTCTGTATGACAATGCTCGACCACACACAAGCATCAGGACAAGGGAGAAAATCGCTTCATTCGGGTGGACAACTTTACCGCATCCCCCATACTCACCAGATTTAGCGCCTTCGGACTATCATCTTTTCGGTCCCATGAAAGAGTGATTGGGAGGCAAACATTATTCCAATGACGAGGAAGTGAATTTTGTAGTGAATAAGTGGCTCAAAGAACAGTCGACAGAATTTTACGGAGCAGGGATACATGCTCTCATTCAAAGGTGGAACATTGCTATTGAGAGAGACGGTGACTAGGTGAAGTAGTAGGAATGTGATCGACAGAGGACCAGCTTCATTTTGATGTATGATACATGTTCCTGTGTTGGTAATTACACCTGTCCTAAACAAAATGGCATTACTTTTTTACTTACGCTCGTAGCTAGACATTTCGTGTTTCAAGAAATTACAAAGTGGAGTCAAATGTTTCGCAAAACTTTGGTACGTACTAGTTTCTATTTACCTGACTTCCCACCAGGTTAGGATGCAACACAAGTTCTTTTAAACGTGGGGAGCTACGCATAAACCGAAGCTCACACAATGGCTGGTGCAAAAATGCATGGTTCCCGTCGGTATTCCCCTTTTGGAGCACATCAGGCACCAGGCAATAAACCTATCCCTGTCCCTTTAAATCGAGGAAGGTGTTACCTGGGGGGTCGTACTTGTATCCGGCGCGTATATCACATGACTGAAGCAGTTCAAGCCGTGGTAAGTACCCGCTGTGATTGGTAGTATCATGGTAGTTGGTGCACTGACACGTTGTGCATTGCTTCACCCCGTGTGTTATTTGAAATCTGCACAGATGAACGTTCAGTGTAGTCTTATTTGAGAACTTATACTTTATTCATTTCGAACTGGGCCATAACGCTACGGAAACAACCAAAAACATTTGTTTGAGTTTGAGTTTGAGTTTGAGTTTTGTTTAACGGCATATCAACCTCTGTGGGACATTTAATGCTAGAAAGGGTTATATAGAATGTTTTTACATATGAATTCCAGTCTTTAAGGTAGCAGTTTTATGGTGGTATTCCGTTATGTTTGGTTAGATCTTGTTGAAATGGTTGCTTTTTTAGAAAATCTAAAATGTCTTCTGGGTTTGTATTTTTAAAGAGGTCTTTTAAGTTTTTTGTCTGATCATATTTGGTGCGGGTTTTTCTGAGACTGTTGCACATTAGGAGGATGTGTTTGATAGTGAGCTGTTCCTTGCATATGGAGCATACTGGAGCGTCGCACGAAAGCTGAAGGCAAAGTTGATCACAATACCGTAAGCAGATGATTGAAGAAATAATGCTCAGATTACAAGAACCCCAATGATCATACAAAGTCAGGTAGACCTAAAACCGTTGATTAAAGGAAAAAATCTTGGAAGCAGTTCCCCCAACAGCTGTACGACATATCACACAAAATGTCCGAGTAAGACGAACAAAACATACTGAACACTGCGAGTGAAACAATGACAAATATTCCTGGGGACACTTACACATGAACTCATCAGTGTAGGCCAACCATCAAAAAATCTACATTAATCAGTTCTGTACGGACACTGAATAGAGTGCGGAAGACCTGCCTGGAACAATAACCGAGAAGGATGAGAGGTGCGTGAGAGTCATGGGAACCCGTGCTGTTAGTATAATATGATGATGATTGTTCCAACCCTATTGCCCTTATGGAAAGCCCCAACACCTTTTATCATATATGTACTAGAAGGTGGTGGCTGAGGTTCTTTATATCCTGGGTATGACGTTAAACTCTAACTGATGGTGAGGTTTCAGTTCTGGAGGTCTGGGTATTGTGGAGCAACTCTTTATCACCATTGCTCCCAGGTACACCCTAACCCGGAGTGGTAGTACCTGTTAGGGTTAAATAGAAAATTTGTTTACAAAAAAATGAGTTTAAAAGATGTTCTATCAAACTATTGCTACGAATCTATCAAATGTTTGCCTGCATTAAATGACCCACCGTGGCTGATATGCCGTAAAACAAAACAAACAAACGATTCCAACAGAAAGATAGACATGAAAAAATAATCTCTGTCTGTCTGTTGTCTGTCTGTCTGTCTCTCTATACCTATCGGCCATTCCCCTTGGTAAGTTCTCTAGACGGCAACCAGTGTCTCCACAGAGCTGATGAATGTAAGTTTTTTGCTGGTAGGCCAACACTGATGTGTCCATGTGTAGGAGTCCAAGAACGTTGCTTATGAGTTTGTCATATCTCCAACAGTGTCCAGCATGTCTTGCTCGATTTAATTGGATGATTTGTGAGATGGGAGGTAAGTGACCATACAGCTCCTGTTTCCAGGACTTGTTCAAAACAGCATGTAGAACCCTTGTGTAGTTTCCATCTAGCTTATTCTCTAATGGCGCAACTATACAGTTGTACTGATACCACTACTGATTGAAAGAATTCCCTTTATTTCATCAGAGAGATCCGATTTACATATGGGCGATAAACTATCGATAGCAGTCTATGCTTTACCAATGCATATGTTGACATCGGTAGCAATATCTCATCTACTGAAGATGAGTAGTAAACAGACTATGATTATTTTCGGATTTCAGTCTACAATCTATGATGAATAAATGACGTCAAAGAAAATCATTAAGCATAAGCCTATAAAAGAAATATAATTATTCAATTTCGTGACATTTTAAATGAATTAACAAAAGAGAAAAAAAAATTCACCGCCCAACAACCGAAGAATAAATTATATTTAGAATTCATATGATTTTTTTTTATTTCGTTTGACAAAGTTTATTTTATAGTTAAATGTTCTATTAGATCACTGCTGGAGAAGTAGGAACGTGGTATATAGCCTATTACTTCTTTTCATCTATTGTAACAATCTTCTAGTCTTTTTGTATATCTTCTATGCAAGCCGGATATCATTGCCATCTCTACTATGTTGGATCTTATCTGGGTCTCTGGGCTGATTCTCCGTTCTTCTAGTCTTCTCTCTTAGGACCTCCTCATCTGTTTTGGTTTGATTTGTTTTGTTTTTCGCCTATCAACCTCGGTGGGTCATTTAATGCCGACAAAGTTTTGAAATAAATTCATCCTTAATGGATACTCAATTTTTTTATAAACACATTTTTCTATTTAACCCACAGATGGAACCCTAACAGGTACTACCACTCCGGGTCAAAGTGGACCTGGGAGCAATAGTGATGAAGGGGTGCTCCCCATTCCTCAGACCTCCAGAACTGGAACCTCACCATCAGAGAGTTTAACGTCATTCCCAGGACACGAAGACCCTCAGTCACCGCCTTCTAGCATATATGATAAAAAGGGTTAGGACTTGCCATAAGGACAATAGGGTCGGGGCAATCGTATAGGTGCTAGGGCTTGACATGACCAGCCGATTGATCGGAGGAGGCATCTCTGACAGCCCGTTTAGCCTAAGTAAGAGCCTAAGTGGAGTGTTGCATGTCATAGACTGTTCAGCCATCAGGTTTCCATCTTTAAGCATCACGGATCGCCACCTACGACCAACATGTGGCCCTATTGGAGGGGGGGTCTTACCCCTCTGTAGATGTGCAGTCGGTGTATTCTAAAGCTCCAGTCGACAGGGCTGTGTGCTTGTGTAGTGGATTGTTGTATGTCATGGACTGCTTATACACCAAGATTCCGTCCCTAAGCATCACGGGTCACAACCCAAGGCCATTAGGTGGTCCCAATTCTTTTTGGAGGGGGGTCTTACTCCTCTGTAGAGGTGCAGTTGATGTATTCTAAAGCCCCAGTCGACAGGGCTTATACTCATCTGTTTTCGTTTTTGCTTTTAGTAACGAACACAAAGATGCGTTTATTTTTTCAGACATCTTTTATTCAGCCCAAGTTAACCCTAAACGCCTAGAAAATATGGCCATCTTTGAAAAAACGTCTCTCTCCTCGAAAATATAAACTAGAACTACCTGTGTAGATAGTGAACTTTGAAATATCCCATCATAAAGGCAAAAAATACCAAGAAAATTTGGTACAGCCGTGGGGAAAATTTGGTAGGTAAAAAACGTAACCAAAAAATTAAGGCTTTGGTCGACCAGCAACGACTTACATTCATCAGCTATGTGCGGACACTGTGTGCCGTCTAAGGTTGAGCTATGACCGATGGAGACGGATGGCGAGATATAGTCAAGGTAATTCGTGCTATCAACGATGATTATGAGATTAATATTCGATGTAATATTCTCTTTTTTATTGCCTTCATATGAATTCTTAATAGTTCATCTGTCAAGAATTCAGTTGTACCTTGACTTGCGAGTTTAATTCGTTCAGCTGCTAACTCAATTTCTTCGTATATCAAATCAATTTTTCCCATTTGAATAAACTTAAATGCCATTAATCCGTTTCAGCTACACCCTAAAAAGACACGTTAATTTTTTGGTTACGTGTTTTTTTTTTAATTCTTTGCCTACCAAATTTTCCCCACGGCTGTACCAAATTTTCTTGGTATTTTTTTACCTGTAAGATAGGATATTTCAAAGTTCACTATCTTTTCACCTCAGAACTTATTCTATTCAAATAAAGTCCTATTATCATTATAATTTGAGTCCTTCTGCTCAATTATAAAGAACTAACCATCAGTTTTTGCATCTTGCTTTGCAGTTGTAGGAGAGCAGCTGTGTGCGGTTTAAAGTAGACAAAGAGTTTAATAAGAAAAACAGCACTGTATTGTATGATAAAATAGAATGTAATGAATTATGTGCTGTAATATGTTCTAATGTTCATTTTTATGAATAATGATATTTTTTTGGCGTAATAAATTCGGAAACTTAAATGTTTTTAGCGAACTTATTGACACTAACGGGAACTGTGGATATACCACAGTGGGATAATTTGACTATTACAATGTTCAATATTTTTAATTAAGAGCTATTGAGAAATAGTTCAATATGTAAAAAGTATAATAATATCTGGCGAAATGTTTTTCTTTTTCTCTTTTCCCTTCTTTTTTTCTTATTTTTCTTTCTTTTCCATTCTTTCATTTCTGCTTATTTTAATTCATTAGAACTATCGTTTCATATCTCTCGCTTTTCTTTCTTTCTTTCTTTCTTTCTTTTTTTTCTATTTGCTTACTTTTTCCCTCTGACGTGCAGCACGTTCTTTTTCTTCATTCCCTTTCTTTCCTCACAATTAACAACTATATGGCCCATTATTTATCTGAGGTGATGACAGGGCATAACATTTAAACACATGCATTCATATCTTATTAATCAAAACGAATTGGTCCATTATTTATCTCAGGTGATGACAGAGCGTGACACAGGTAGGTAGGTAGGTAGGTAGGTAAGTACTAGCGTATTAATATCTAGATAAGCGTATCTTAAGCTCGCCCCTACCTCAAATTCTAGCAAAAAATCGACCGAGTGACAGCTCGTAACTCGGAAAATTCATAAGTTGGAACACTCGTAAGTCAAGGTACCACTGTATTAGTTTTTGTATAATCAGATTAAATTATTTGCACTCATTTCATTTCAGATTTTTATTTCGTTTCCTTAATGTATTTTAAGTGTTTTAAAGTGTGGCGGGAGCTATAGTACCGTCGAGTGAGAATAGGGCATGTATGTAGCCAACCCCTCCACCACGAGCAGGGTGTGACGCAAGGTCAATTTTTAAGGGAAATAAAGCTGGTTTGAATTCAGAGTTTTCCTTCTTTTCGAATGATTGCCTAACGAGGTTAAATAACCTAGTCTGCCTTATTTACCCATAGCTGGGAAGTGAAACGCAAACAATCCTGCCCATGATTTGAACTCTGGTTGCCGATTCCAGTTCTTGCGACAATAACCATTATAAAATCACGCCTCCAGATTTTGTCAAAAACATGATGAGCGTGATTTTCGTTTACCTAAATATCTTTTTCTAACAAAAGATCCTCTGATGTAAATCAAATGAAAGATGCCCCCAAGAATCAATGAAATAATTTATTTTTGGCTTTGTTAAAGTTCTGTATGAGAAAACCAGACAAATTCATTAATTAATTTCTTTATCGTACTCATTATTTTTTTTTGTTGTTGTTGTTGGTTTGTTTGGAAATAGGAAGCCTAAACTGGAAGCTACGATGGTGAATCAAAAAGTAATGCCATTTTCTTTGTTTCATGGGATTTCTTTTATAAAACTAAAGCCTACATTGAGACCCAAACGAGGCTCAGAGCAAAAATAAATTTAAAAAAGGTGCTAAATCTGGTGAGTATGGGGGATGCGGTAAAGTTGTCTACCCGAATAAGGCGATTTTCTCCCTTGTCCTGATGTTTGTGTGTGGTCGAGCATTGTCATGCAGAAAGGAGCACATTGTCGATTGGCAAGTTGGGTCTTACTCGTCGGATTCTTGCTCTGAGCCTCGTAAAAACCTTCAAGTGAAATATTCCTATCTAATACTAACAATTTCAAAACAGATTCTATTTTAGAATAAACAAAAACTGGAAAAGTTGAGAAGGAAATTCCCCTTAAGCCGGTGAGTGAAATGGGGGCTGGCGCGTGTGGTTGAATGTCAGTTCTGGCTCTGCTTGGTGTGGGTGTGGGTATAGTGGTAGTAGATAATAAGTCAGGAAGCTCTCCGTGGCCGATCACTGGTGGTGGATAGTGAGTAGGCAGATGGACCCGTGTGGTGTTGTAGTTCCGTGTCGGTAGGGTACGATGTAAGTTGATATGGTGACTTGAGTTAACAGGCGTATTGTAAGATTGATGATAGTCGTAGTCACTTTAGGGGTCGCCCGGTGTGGTAGGGTCAGGTGAGGGTAGGGGTATCGGGCCGGCGGTGGCGTAGAGTCGAAGCAAGGTTGAGTTGGTTGGGTAGGCGCGGGTGTGCGTGGTAGTGGGTAGATGTAGCGGCTCTTTAATCCTGCCTGCAGGTCGGTCGGCGATACTAATGGCTTTGAAGCCCTCGGTCAACTGCTTTGGTCCTCAAATTCCGGACTTATATAGTAACGAGATAGGCTCCAGAAAGGCCTTTGATGATTCTGGGGGGAAGGCTTCTCATTGGCCGAAAATCCGGATTCTGTTTATAATATTATTTTTTATTGTTTAGGAATTCCTTTCAAGCGGAACTCAGTCCGAGCCTATGCGCAGAACTGTATTAATTTGGTCACTTTGTTTTAGGGTACCGTTGGGTTAACTTCCGCTAGTAGGCGTCCGTGACTTGTGTTTATTTTGTTTTTAATTTTGTTTTGTTGGCGAGTGGATGTATTGTGAAGTAAGGATTGTGAATCATAAGAGATATCTTATTTCTGTTTATAACATTATCGTGCTTTTTTTTTCAAATAATCTGTTGGAGATTTATTAGGGGACAGGCGATACGGCTTCACCGGCTATCAGTAGCAACCCTGTAAGATCATGTAGGGTCGCTTATAAAAGCAAGCACCGGCGTCTTCCGCCTTCCCCTGCCGACCTTGTTAAAACAACAAGGTACGGGGTCTCTCTTCCTCCTTTTACAAGGCAGTTCAAGGCAGGCTGCTAGAATTAAACTAAGCCCACGATGGCTAAATTATCTGCTTCCCGCTGCCGCACCTAGCTCTGTCTCGCCGTGGTTCCACGTGGCGAGTAGGTAAAAGATTAGTACCTTTGCATTGCTATCCCATGACGTTTGATGAAGTCTGCTACTTTCACCGTGAGGAGTTAAGGCATTCAGCAAAACAACTGCTACTACTATCAATTTTCGAACCAAGGCTACCAGAACTTTGTTACCACGATGGATAGATATTCCGACAAATTCCTTAGCGGGTAATAACTCTGCAACCCTAACAATACCTAACATTCACTGGCTTCACCAAACTACCATATTTACCAGTAGTCTTCGTCTGACCTAAATAAATTGATTGAACTCTCTACAACAATAACCTCGACGTTTGAAACTTAACGTTTATACATTTATATATACCCATTTGTACATTTAGACGTTCATAAAATCTTTTTTGTAGAAATTATATGGTTGCCGTAGCTTGTTTTTTTTTTAAATCTCACTGTAACTTTCTCTCTGCTTCATAGTTACTTGTGAATTTATTCCCCTACATTCGGCAGGGGCTCTAAATTTACTTTTATTAATTTTTATAAATCATTAATTCAATCTTAGCTTTTATTAGATTATCAATTTTGATGTTCATACAACAAATATTACTTCATGTAAGTTCATGACTAACACTAATTCAATCGTAATTTTTTAAATTAAATTGTTCACTTTGATATCCAAAGTACACATTTTACTTTTTGTAAGTCTATGACTAACACTTTTTATCAAATGATCAATTTTTATGTTTAAGCTACAAATCTTTCTTTGTGCACGTCCATGGCTGACACCTATTTAATCATAACTTTTAAAAGTACGTTACAACGCTAAGGGTTTTCTTTGTTGTTATCCTTACGAAATCTACAATGAGAGGAGAAGCAAATGGATTACTTGAAATGTCCAAACGACTTTCATTTATTCGAGTCAAACGTCTAATTGAAAAAAAGATGTACGATAAAAAGATTAACAAACTGTCAAAAAGAATCAACAAAGGAATTTATCCATTGTCAACTTTAAAACGTGATTGACAAAATGGAACCAGCAATTTCCCGCCAAAATTCGACATCCAAATCACTGACACATTTTGTCTGCGAATATTTTTTCTTTGTTGTTGAAATAACATTAACAGTTAAGTTTCCCGCCTTATTTCTTCACAGAAGACAAAGCACTTTGACTTTTTTTGTTTTTTATTTATTTATTTTTTGTTTTTAATACCTTGTCGCTGAAGATACGAGGGTGAGTCAAAAAGTAATGCCATTTTGTTTAAGACAGGTATAATTACCAACACAGGAACATGTATCATATATCAAAATGAAGCTGGTTCTCTGTCGATCACATCCGTACTCATCGACATTGCCACCGTTTCTTTCAATAGCAATGTTCCACCTTCAAATTCCTCCCCGTAACATTCTGTTGACTTTTCCTTGAGCCACCTCTTTACTACAGATTTCACTTCCTTGTCATTGGAATAATGTTTGCCTCTCAAACCCCCTTGTCATGCAGAATGAGGTCATTGTCGATTGGCAAGTTGGGTCTTACTCGTCGGATTGTTGCACTGAGTCTCGTTAGCGTCTCAATTGAGGCCTTAGTTTTACAAAAAAAAATCATATGAAATAAAGAAAATGCCATTACTTTTTTAATCACCCTCGTATAATTTTAAACGGAGTAAAGCTGGTTTGAATTCAGAGTCTTCTTTCTCCAAGACTATTCCTAATGTCTCTCTTGTATCTGAGGAGAGAATGAAGTGTCCTATAAAAACAACTTTTTTTTCTCATTTAAAACACATTTATTACCAGCTTTTTCTTATAAACCTCATAGTGATAAGATTTTCTTTATGAGAATTATCGCTAATATAGCACTTCTGACTATACGTTATATTCAATAGCGTGATTGTTTAAACTCATATTTGAAAGAAAAATATCCAGGTACTTACTAGACACTTGGTCCAATACATCTACGCTAATATAAATTAAAATTACAAAATAGCACAATTCCAAATCAATTAAAGGTTTTTTGTATACATTCATCGATTTACAAAAGAGATCAATCTTAAGTAGCCTCTTTAAAGTCAATTGATTTACTACATTACTTTGAGCCATTTCTTATCTATTATGTTTCAAGTTGCCTTTAATGGCATGTTCATGTTTGTTATTAAATTATCACTGTTTCTTTATTAGTTTTTGATTGTCTATTCATAAATTATCAATGACTCTTTATTAGTGTTTTATTGTCTGCTCTTAAATCTTATACAATATTTGTGGTGTCTATTTATTAATATGTCTGTCTATTCGGGGGGATGCAATTCAAAACAAATCTGTCTCTAGATTCAAACAAAACTTTATTTGGTTATAATCTTACGAGAAATTTAATGATAGTATTTATATTTACTCTTGAATTCATTTGGGGGAACTAGAAACCAAATTACAGGCTATGGTATGAGAAAATAGGAAAAGAATTAATAGGTTAATGGGAATAACTCCGATATATCTCTAAATGTAATGAATTTCCATACTGAGCATTGTGTTCATTAGAACCACTTGGTTTAATGATAACACTCTTGTTATTGTGTCTCACTCCATTTCATAAAGTCGTATTATTGCGTTATTAGTAAATGCGGGTTAACATGCACAAATTCCTGTTGTAACATTTTCGCAATAAGCACATAGCGCAACAGGTAGTGCTATCTCTCTCTCTCTCTCTCTATATATATATATATATATATATATATATATATATATATATATATATATATATATATAATATATATATATATATATATATATATATATATATATATATATATATATATATATATATATATATATATATATATATATATATATATATATATATATATATATATATATATATATATATATATATATATATATATATATATATATATATATATATATATATATATATATATATATATATATAGGTATCCAAATACTGGTAGGAAGGGATGATTCTACATGGAATTTTTAAATTCACACTGTATGGTTATTGCATGTTTAGTAGGTGCAAATACATGTATTTTAATAATCCTAATGAGAGCCTAATGTATAATGATCTTTTTAGATTAAATACAGAAAAAGAAATTTTGTAGTGTCCTATCTGATGAGACTAAAAATTTATTTTGGGGAGTTTTAGATATTTCTTTAAATTTCTAAAAGCCCCTTAAGTTTTAGTCGAAATAAATTTATTACAGAATGATGTTTTTTTTTAAAGTTTTTCCTTCCCTTAAATGGAATATATATATATATATATATATATATATATATATATATATATATATGTGTGTGTTGTGTGTGTGTGTGTGTGTGTGTGTATAGATAGAGAGAGAGAGTGAGAGAGAGAGAGAGAGCACTACCTGTTGCACTATGTGCTTATATATATATATATATATATATATATATATATAGATTTTTTTTTGTCTTTATTTTCATAGTGAGTTCGAAGCATTAATTAAAATGTAATAATAAATTTTTTGAAGGCGTAATAATGCACATTTATGTTTAAAAAAACATATTTATTTCTTTTTTTTCTCTTTTTTTTTTTCATATTAAGGGTCCAAATATTTTCAAGCGAAGCTCATCATCAGGGAATGAATTATTTTTTTCATAATTTTCATCTGTATTTAATAAATTCAATCGTGTTGTTGTTCATTGAATGTTTGGTGGTAACTGTGAAAAAATTTCTTTTTTTTTTTTTTCCGGCGAAGATATAGTTACGCTCGGTAAATTCCGTAATAAATCGTTGCGGTGATCGTGTTCCGCGGGATTTTTTGAAAATTATTTCATATATAAATTCTTTTTTTCTTTTTTTTTATAATACTATAAAATAATGAAGTCCTGCTCAGGGACACTGGAATAAAGATTTTTTTTGTCATTATTTTCATAGTGAGTTCGAAGCATTAATTAAAATGTAATAATAAATTTTTTGAAGGCGTAATAATGCACATTTATGTTTAAAAAACATATTTATTTCTTTTTTTTCTCTTTTTTTTTTCATATTAAGGGTCCAAATATTTTCAAGCGAAGCTCATCATCAGGGAATGAATTATTTTTTTCATAATTTTCATCTGTATTTAATAAATTCAATCGTGTTGTTGTTCATTGAATGTTTGGTGGTAACTGTGAAAAAATTTCTTTTTTTTTTTTTCCGGCGAAGATATAGTTACGCTCGGTAAATTCCGTAATAAATCGTTGCGGTGATCGTGTTCCGCGGGATTTTTGAAAATTATTTCATATATAAATTCTTTTTTTTTTTTTATAATACTATAAAATAATGAAGTCCTGCTCAGGGACACTGGAATAAAGATTTTTTTTGTCATTATTTTCATAGTGAGTTCGAAGCATTAATTAAAATGTAATAATAAATTTTTTGAAGGCGTAATAATGCACATTTATGTTTAAAAAACATATTTATTTCTTTTTTTTCTCTTTTTTTTTTTCATATTAAGGGTCCAAATATTTTCAAGCGAAGCTCATCATCAGGGAATGAATTATTTTTTTCATAATTTTCATCTGTATTTAATAAATTCAATCGTGTTGTTGTTCATTGAATGTTTGGTGGTAACTGTGAAAAAATTTCTTTTTTTTTTTTTTCCGGCGAAGATATAGTTACGCTCGGTAAATTCCGTAATAAATCGTTGCGGTGATCGTGTTCCGCGGGATTTTTTGAAAATTATTTCATATATAAATTCTTTTTTCTTTTTTTTATAATACTATAAAATAATGAAGTCCTGCTCAGGGACACTGGAATAAAGATTTTTTTTGTCATTATTTTCATAGTGAGTTCGAAGCATTAATTAAAATGTAATAATAAATTTTTTGAAGGCGTAATAATGCACATTTATGTTTAAAAAACATATTTATTTCTTTTTTTCTCTTTTTTTTTTTCATATTAAGGGTCCAAATATTTTCAAGCGAAGCTCATCATCAGGGAATGAATTATTTTTTTCATAATTTTCATCTGTATTTAATAAATTCAATCGTGTTGTTGTTCATTGAATGTTTGGTGGTAACTGTGAAAAAATTTCTTTTTTTTTTTTTTTTTCCGGCGAAGATATAGTTACGCTCGGTAAATTCCGTAATAAATCGTTGCGGTGATCGTGTTCCGCGGGATTTTTTGAAAATATTTCATATATAAATTCTTTTTTTCTTTTTTTTTATAATACTATAAAATAATGAAGTCCTGCTCAGGGACACTGGAATAAAGATTTTTTTTGTCATTATTTTCATAGTGAGTTCGAAGCATTAATTAAAATGTAATAATAAATTTTTTGAAGGCGTAATAATGCACATTTATGTTTAAAAAACATATTTATTTCTTTTTTTTCTCTTTTTTTTTCATATTAAGGGTCCAAATATTTTCAAGCGAAGCTCATCATCAGGGAATGAATTATTTTTTTCATAATTTTCATCTGTATTTAATAAATTCAATCGTGTTGTTGTTCATTGAATGTTTGGTGGTAACTGTGAAAAAATTTCTTTTTTTTTTTTTTCCGGCGAAGATATAGTTACGCTCGGTAAATTCCGTAATAAATCGTTGCGGTGATCGTGTTCCGCGGATTTTTTGAAAATTATTTCATATATAAATTCTTTTTTTCTTTTTTTTATAATACTATAAAATAATGAAGTCCTGCTCAGGGACACTGGAATAAAGATTTTTTTTTGTCATTATTTTCATAGTGAGTTCGAAGCATTAATTAAAATGTAATAATAAATTTTTTGAAGGCGTAATAATGCACATTTATGTTTAAAAAACATATTTATTTCTTTTTTTCTCTTTTTTTTTTCATATTAAGGGTCCAAATATTTTCAAGCGAAGCTCATCATCAGGGAATGAATTATTTTTTCATAATTTTCATCTGTATTTAATAAATTCAATCGTGTTGTTGTTCATTGAATGTTTGGTGGTAACTGTGAAAAAATTTCTTTTTTTTTTTTTTTCCGGCGAAGATATAGTTACGCTCGGTAAATTCCGTAATAAATCGTTGCGGTGATCGTGTTCCGCGGGATTTTTTGAAAATTATTTCATATATAAATTCTTTTTTTCTTTTTTTTATAATACTATAAAATAATGAAGTCCTGCTCAGGGACACTGGAATAAAGATTTTTTTTTGTCATTATTTTCATAGTGAGTTCGAAGCATTAATTAAAATGTAATAATAAATTTTTTGAAGGCGTAATAATGCACATTTATGTTTAAAAAACATATTTATTTCTTTTTTTTCTCTTTTTTTTTTTCATATTAAGGGTCCAAATATTTTCAAGCGAAGCTCATCATCAGGGAATGAATTATTTTTTCATAATTTTCATCTGTATTTAATAAATTCAATCGTGTTGTTGTTCATTGAATGTTTGGTGGTAACTGTGAAAAAATTTCTTTTTTTTTTTTTTTCCGGCGAAGATATAGTTACGCTCGGTAAATTCCGTAATAAATCGTTGCGGTGATCGTGTTCCGCGGGATTTTTGAAAATTATTTCATATATAAATTCTTTTTTCTTTTTTTTTATAATACTATAAAATAATGATGATGAGCTTCGCTTGAAAATATTTGGACCCTTAATATGAAAAAAAAAAAGAAAAAAAAAGAAATAAATATGTTTTTTAAACATAAATGTGCATTATTACGCCTTCAAAAAATTTATTATTACATTTTAATTAATGCTTCGAACTCACTATGAAAATAATGACAAAAAAAAATCTTTATTCCAGTGTCCCTGAGCAGGACTTCATTATTTTATAGTATTATAAAAAAAAAGAAAAAAGAATTTATATATGAAATAATTTTCAAAAAATCCCGCGGAACACGATCACCGCAACGATTTATTACGGAATTTACCGAGCGTAACTATATCTTCGCCGGAAAAAAAAAAAAAGAAATTTTTTCACAGTTACGACCAAACATTCAATGAACAACAACACGATTGAATTTATTAAATACAGATGAAAATTATGAAAAAAATAATTCATTCCCTGATGATGAGCTTCGCTTGAAAATATTTGGACCCTTAATATGAAAAAAAAAGAGAAAAAAAAGAAATAAATATGTTTTTTAAACATAAATGTGCATTATTACGCCTTCAAAAAATTTATTATATATATATATATATATATATATATATATATATATATATATATATAGAAGAAACTCAATACAGTGATCCCATAATAAATTTATTTCCACGAAAATTGGGGCCCATATAAATCTAAGTTGATTTAAACCGGCTCCCCAAATTTCCGTCTCATCAGGCCCATCTGATGAGACGGACATTTGGGGAGCCGGTTTAAATCAACTTAGATTTATATGGGCCCCAATTTTCGTGGAAATAAATTTATTATGGGATCACTGTATTGAGTTCTTCCTTCATTTTTTGATAAATATTGTTCTGTATATAATCTAAAAGGTTATTTTACATTGAGCTCTTTTCAGTGATTTAAAGATTCGCTGTATTTATACATACTGGATCATCAATATTTGTACAGTGGATCTTAGAAATCACATATAGAATCATCCCTTACTACCAAGTTTTGGATAAATCTCTTATATATATATATATATATATATATATATATATATATATATATATATATATATCTTCGAGAGGTTTCCTATTAGTTTTGAAGTACATTGATACGTAAATACGAATACCAGGTTCCTTCGACTCTTCTCTCTTCAAGTCTTTTAATTCTCCTTCACATTCGTTTGATGGTTGTTGAGAAACGACATCAATCAAAATGCAATTATTTGATTTGTGACACCTATACGGAATCTTATCGAAAAGGCGACATTTAAGAAAAAACACATACTTAAGATTTATGATATCGTCAATATATGATATAATAATAAGTTTATATATATATATTATATATATATATATATATATATATACAAGATGTGTCATAAAAGTGCCGAGTTTGAAGCTGTATTTACCAAGATAGAAATGAACAACGAATGAAATTTTAATGTTTTCAGAATACTAAGTGTGTCATAAAAGAGCCAATTTTGAAGCTGTATTTACCAAGATAAAAATGAAGAATGAATGGAACGTTAATTTTGTCAGAATACAAAGTGTGTCAAAAAGTACAAAAAATCCCGATACTTTTAGGACACACCTTGTATATATATATATATATATATATATATATATATATATATATATATATATATGTGTGTGTGTGTGTGTGTGTGTGTGAGTGTGTGTATGTTTGTATGCTAATATACCACTCTAAGATGATGATGATGATGATGATGATGATTATGATGATTGTAAATATATGTTTGTATAGAAATATGCCACTCTCTGATGATGATTATGATGATAAGATTGAAATTAACTATTATATGTTAAATTTTTACGCCCAATAGAAATGGAGATATTTGGTTATGAAAAGTTTACATTTTTTTAAGAGAATTTGCATAGAAAAAATGCTAAAATCATACAAACTTTTAAAATCTCCCTAATTGTTGTGATGTTAGTCCCAACAGTAAAAAGAAGTCAAGTCGAGATGGGGTAAAATAAGACAAGTGTATTTACAATTAATGGTACATGTACGACTAGCTTGTCGTTAACGGGAACAGTCTCCTTTCCACTCGGTGTCTCACTATTTATAGTGAGAACCGGTGCATGTTCTCCACTGTAGGAACGGCCGGTACAACACCCCCCTTTGAAAATATCCCGTCTGGGGATTAATAACGTTTTTGTCTGGGGTTCACCATAATCAACTCAGTCGATTTCCGTTTTCTTTTTGATCTCCTATTCTCAGGAGTAGTCTCTGGTATGGGCACCTGAAAAGTATCATACACTGTGTCCATGATGTCCTCTTCGGGTGATATGGTCACCTCACTGTTCGAGTATCTTTTCCGGATTTGGTTAGTGTGACGTTTGTGCACGAAATCTGGTCCCTTAATCATATAGACCATGTTGCCTATTTGTTTATCCACAGTGCCGGACTCCCAGAAAGTCCTATTGTTTTTGTGAATCTTAAAAAAAACTTTTTCACCAACTTTATACCGTTTTTTTTATTGTTTTTTTTCGCTTGGGATTATAATGTGCCAGAAACAAGTCTGACGTTAAGATATTTTTAATTTTCTTTTTCTTAACATAAACTGTAGGTGAACTCCACTCAATTTTTGAAATGACACCCATGTTTTCGAGTCTTTCTAATTCACCGTTTATTTGCTCTATAGCAGCGTATGGAACATTTCTTTTCTTTCTGAACACTGGCTGTTCATTCAATTTGACTTCAAATCTTGCAACCGCTTTCGTACACCTTCCAAGACCCCCTGAAAATACGTCTGGAAAATTTTCTTTTAATTCCCTCTTGAGTTTTTCTGCCTCCGCATTTGAATCCTCAACCTTTTGGCAAAAAGAACTTAAAGGCAGATCCCATAGTCTAAACATTTCGATCAGATCAGTTCCAAAGAGGTTATTTGATTTTCGCATGACGAAGATTTTGGCCTTTTCGGTCTTATTCTGGAAAGAAATATTCGTCAATAATTCCCCCTCGAAGGTTATTTTTTCACCACTGACACTTCTCGCCGTTTTTTGTGATTTGATCATAGTGGGTCGCCCAAGCTTCTTCCATGTCTGTACATTAATGATGGAAATGTCAGACCCACTATCAAGCTGAAGTCTTACTTTCTTTTTAAACATTTTGACCTGTACATATTTCCGGATATTTTGTTCCTCAGGTTCAATTTTTGTCAGTTTAATGGATGTCTTTCTACCAGATTTTCTTTTACAACATGATGCCTTATGACCCTTCTGGTGGCAGTGGTCACATTGTTTAAATTTGTAGAGACACTCATTATACCAATGTTTGTCTCCACACCTCCAACACGGTCCCGGTGGATTTTTACCATGTTTTTTTCTCTGGTTATTTGTTGAAGTCAATTTTTTCTTCTGGTGGATCTTTTTAATGTGCGACACTCCGCTTTCCTCTATGTCACGACTGTCCTGTTTTAACGCAACAAAACGTTCACAGTCTTCTGCTAGGTTTTGAAGTGTTATATTCGGTACACTTTCGAGTTTATTTAACACACGACGTCTGATTTCAGAGTCTTTATTTAAGACCAGACCTTGCACGAATATTAAACATTTAAAATTATCTGATGATAATTCCTCAAGTTTGAAATCGTCGCAATGCTTATTCACTATACTTGCATACGTAGTGTAGTCGTCTTCCTCTCTTCTAGTGACATTCATACACTTATATCTCCTGTGAAAAAGAGAAGTTTTTGTCGAAAACAGTTCTGTTAGTAAAGTAACTGTTTCTTGGAAGTTCAACTCACTGGTCTTTTTTGGAAGGATAAAATTCACGAACTTTGTATGCTCGGCAGCCCCTAATTTTCTTAGCAAAAATCTAACTTTTTTAGAGTCTGTCCATGTACTGCAGTCCGATACAAAAATATCCTCATATCTTCTATAGAAGTGCTCAAAAGTGACATCGTCTTCTGGATTATATTTGAAATTTTCAATAGCGTTCCACACAGCCGTCTGGAGAATGCATTATGATTCTCGCTTGCTTTCGATAACTGTGTTGCCTCTAAAAATTTCCTCTGTTCCTCCTGTGTTTTTACCAAAAGTTCTTCGAAGTGTCTCTGCTGTTGTAGCAGTCTTTCTTGGAATTTTTCTTCCATTGCGATCGCAAGCTCTTTTTGTTCAGCATTTATTTTTCTTTGGGCTTTTTGCTGGTCCAAAAGCTCTCTTTTAAATTTCTCCTCACTTTCAATTCGTTTTCTTTCTAGTTCTAATTGTTGTTCGGTTTGGAATTTAACTAATTGAAGAAGAGAATCTTTGAATTCAGTATCCATCCTTACTTTTACACTTGTACAATTCAGTTTTCCGTTCAACGTGCTTAATTAGTTGTTCAACTAATACAGTTTTAGTTCCAGTTCTTTTGTTTGAAAATAGAAATTAAATAAAAAGTCTTTTTTTTCTTCTTCTTCTTTTCTGCACGTAAAAACAAAGTCCGACCAATAGCTTTTTTTTCCTTTTCTGCATGTAAAAAAAACAGTCCGACCAATAGATTCTGTTCAACACAAAAGAAAAAAAAAGCACAGCTTTTATTTCTTTATTTCAATTTGTGTTCTTACACACAGCAAAATAAAGTTCGTCGCTATAAGCATAATAAGACTAGTTTTATCGGAATCTTTTTTTTTTTTTTTTTTAACCCCCCACTTTTTTTTAAATTCTGACTTGCTTATTTAACGTCTTTTGTTTAGAAACACAAATGACTTACGCGAATATTTTTTTCTTGTCTGCCTTTTCTTTCCCTTGGCCAATTTGGTAGACCGTTTTAATAAATAGTCAAGCGAATTTTGCTCTAATAAATAGTCAAGCGAATTTTGCTCAAACAATTATCTTAACGAGTCAGTGAACTTAAAAAATTTAAAGTCTTACCGTGAACAGATTTCTCGAATCTGGGGAAGGCAGTCAACTTTTTTTTCTTTTGAACACTTAAGGTGTCAGTATATTCAATTAACTTAATAATTGAGAATATTTTTCGCGTTCTTTTTGAATTTTGCAGTAATTACTTTGCTGTTAACTCTGAATCCAAAAATCTGTTTGCAATGACGAAGCTGTTTTCCGTGAAGGTCTTGTATATCAATCACTTTAGGTGATTTTTCTTTCAGTGAACTCGTTCCGACTACTCGTCGCCAAACTGTTGTGATGTTAGTCCCAACAGTAAAAAGAAGTCAAGTCGAGATGGGGTAAAATAAGACAAGTGTATTTACAATTAATGGTACATGTACGACTAGCTTGTCGTTAACGGGAACAGTCTCCTTTCCACTCGGTGTCTCACTATTTATAGTGAGAACCGGTGCATGTTCTCCACTGTAGGAACGGCCGGTACAACACTAATATCAATTAATTATTTAATGAAATTTTCAGGTTATATTCAATAATAAAATAATTTGTTTAGGAAAACGGTATTTTTTAAAGAAAACTTTTAAAAGTCTGTCAACCCCGTACTGTATTTAATTTCATGAAATTTCTAAAAATCAAAAAAAAATGCTGAAAAGAAAATAATTTTTGTCAGATAAAGATTACCAAGAAAATTTAAATCAACGTAAATATATCTTAACCTTTGCGAGGAAATATGGAAAAAAAATGACATGAATCATGCACCATAAACTGCAATAAAACTAACATTTTTATTTTATCTTGCAAAGTTTATAGAATTAAATTAAATCCTTACTTTCACAGTTACCTTCCGATTTTCTCCGTTTATCCGCTAAGTAGTGTTCAAAGCAGTAAGCGTGAAAACCGAAAATGTTTCTCTTTAAATAGTTTCACTCAAACATGGAAGATATTTCTTTGCGTTCTCCTGTCTACGTGACAGGGGACTTCTTGCGGCCCACAATTACTTATAATACCCCACCCAAGAACTCAATTTTAACATGTAAATCAAATTTCTTTAACCTATTGCTACAAGAACATTTAACAATAAAGATTTTCCCTTTTAACTTACAGCTATAGAAATACAAAATACTTTCTTCTTTAAACAACAACCACATATTAGAAACTTTTCCACTTGTACAGAAATGTATAAACTTTACTACACTACTTGATATTTTTTACTCCTCTAGGTGAATATTTTCTTCTTGATAAATCGTCGTGAATTGTTTTGCTTTTACACCCCACAAAAGATATATTTTATTTATTAACAGGCTTAAACAAATGTGTCCAGGTTAGCATTATTTGGATTATTCGGACTATTGTCCTCGTCTTTATTGTTATCTATACAACGTTTCGGCCGATGTGCCCTCCGGCCTTCTTCAGGAATTTCTTGTCGGCTCTGCAGCATTCTCGAACTCGGGAACCTTCTTGTCGGACTCGGGAGCCTTCTTGAACTCAGGAACCTTCTTTTTGAACTCGGGAACCTTCTTGTCGTAATCGGGAGCCATCACGGAACTTTGAACCCAACACTTCATTCAATCCACGAGGGTATCCTGTTCTAATTCCGCTAACCATAGCTGGGGTACAGGTGTTAAGCTGTGTTAATTATCATTCTATGTTACTGTCGCCCTTGACTAGGATTAAAGTTGCAGCCTAAAGGTAATTGTAATTTAGAACTTTCTTAACCCAACGCCTTTATCCACTATGCTATGTCTCCAATTGGACACATAGCATAGTGGATAACGGCGAGAGTAACAAGGAATAATAGACTAATTACCAAGCCTCGTCTAAAAAAAATTCAGAGAAATAGTGTCCAGGTTAGTTTTAATAGTAACTAAATTGTAGCAACGAATATGGTTTACTACCAACAAGTAACGAAGAACATCTTCGTCACGTCGAAATTACCAGATCACCACACACCCACACCCATTATAAAATAGTATACTCCGAGGATTTTTCGCAATTTTCTCATGTGAACAACAACAACAACTTCACAAAATTGTAAACCCCGTCGAAATCATTACCTCCCACTACCGCTACAAGTTTTTAACAGTCCATGGTGGGATTCTATTTTCATCTTTTTTATTTTTGAATGCAGTTAATCAAACGTTTGATCAAATATTTTTCTTTGAATCGAATTTTTCAGGTGCTTGGTTAATTTTAGGATGACTTTTAAAACCAGAAATATGTTTTGTTTTGTACCGAACAATCCATCATCATGTAATCGAAGTTTTTGTTTATTTTTTTTTTTTTTTGTAAATATGTAAAATCTTACTTACAATCAATCTGTTGGGGTATTTTAGGGTATAAGGTGTGTTAATCACCAAAACTTATATTTATAAACTGTTCCAAAACAGCGGTGGCTGAATCGGCCAATAAAAAATGACAAAACATGTATTTAATTTTCTAATTAAAGGCGTTCATGAATTGTCCTACGTTACTCGCTGGAAGCACAGACCAACAGACGAGGATTATAAAACTCTCTATTTCAAGACGGGATAAACTCTGATGATTATACTACTCTCTACTTCAAGACAGGATAAACTTTGATACAACTCAGGACGGATCAGTGGACAAGGATTAAAACTGATACTAAATATTTCTACTTCAAGAAAGGATCTGCAATGTAAAACTGCTTTCAACTACAGTCCTAAAATGGCCACACGAATCGTAACACACTCTAAAACAGTTCGCATTTAAGTTCGGATTCTTTTCTTTTTCTTTCAATTACAACCAGAAATAAAACTTCAAAATGGATATTTAGTTTTTGTGACACGTTTAAAAAAGAACGTGGTGTCAAAAGTCCCTTTAATATCATGAAAATAATTAAATAGCGTTCTTATAGGGAAAATAACTATCTCATCACTTGCTGATATTCTGAGTTTGCCACATTACAAAAAAAGGAATGGTCTTTAATTTTCAGGAAATGTCCGCATTGAAAGTGAAAGGTAGAATATAATAAAGAATTCTAGAAAATCACATTATATTAATTTTTGAACATATAGTTGTATTTCATTGAAAAAATAAGTATTCCACCCCCTACCAACCAGCAATGATTCAGGCCCCACAGACCGGTTATGTGACCTTGAGGAATATAGACTAATCCTATAACTCAATTATTACTCCTAATCAAGTACTCATTACCTGTATAAAAGATACTAGTTCTCAGAAGCTTTCAATAAATCCGAATCTAATCTCTGTACAATGAGGCAGATGAAAGACTTGTCTAAGGACATCCGGGACAAAATTGTATACCTGCACAAGACTGGAATGGGCTACAAGACGATTGGCAAGCAGTTAGGTGAAAAGGAGTCAACTGTTAGTGCGATAACAAGAAAATGGAAGAAATACCAATTGACTATCAATCTCCCTCAGTCTGGAGCTCCACACAAGATCTCCCAACGTGGAGTGAACGTGATCATGAGAAAGCTGAGGGAACAGCCCAGAACTACTCGGAAAGGGCTTGATGATCTCAAGGCAGCTGGAAAATCAGCAGGGGATGAAATACTTATTTTCATCACTGTATCTCGTCTTCTGGTGACTTCGACGAGTGTAATTAGTTCTACCATCCCGTTCTCCATTGCATTCGTGCTGGAATCCACCGTAAATATCATCGTATATCTAGTTATCTTATATCCAAGGTAAGGAGGCGCGTGATGTAATAGTTAGAGTCGTAGGAAATGGACTCGTCAACCCGAGTTCAAATCCTCGACGAAGCTGTTTGCATTTCACATAGCGTAAATAACATTGGTAAAGGTATGCATCTAACTGCTCTCCCTCCAGCTATTGATAAATAGCAGGGAAGACTGGGGTCTTTAACCTTGGTTAGGTAACCAGTCTAGGAGAAGGAAAAAGTCTAAATTCAAACCTGTTAAACTTGTCGCATCCTGTTTGTGCGGAGGGTTGGTAAATATATTTATATATATATATATCCAGCTGCCTTGAGATCATCAACAAGCTCGGCTATCGTCACCCATAGAATGCGAAGGGGATTTTAACTGTTTTAATACACACATCTGTATGTATGTATGTAAAGGCCGGCATAGAGTGCTCCATCCCTTTTTTATAGGAGAGCGTTGCGTTTACGCTTTAGTTGGCGGTCGTCAGCGAAATCCCCTCCAAAGTGCTCAACCCCAGGGGGATGGGGAGCATATATAGTCATCCATTTTGTTTGTTTTTGTTTTTTGCTGTTTTTTTTTTTTTTTTTTTTCTTTACTTCCTATTTTAACTAAATAGTTAAATTAATAGACTTTAGCAATGAAAGGCGGGAGCGATGAAAGAGTAAGTTTCAGCTGTTCTGTTTTTCGATTATACCCCCATCTGTTTCAAATCTTTTTTCTGCATTCGTATTTAGTTTCATTAGCCTTTCTAATTTAATATACTATTTTTTTCCATTAAAACTTAAATACTTGCACCTTGTGGGTGCATATATTTACTAGTTGTTTTAAAGAAGAATGTGCTAATGCTAACTTTTCTTTAAGATGAGTTTTGTGGGTTTTTTGTTTTTTTAACTACAAACAATTCAGCCCTATCGGTGGGGCTTTAGAATACACCGACTGCATCTCTGCAGAGGGGTAAGAACCCCCTAATGGGGCAACTTGTTGGCCGTGGGTGGCGGCTCGTGATGCTTAAGCGCTAATACCCTTGGGAAAGGTATGAATCCATCTATTCTTCCTCCAGCTATGGGTAAATAGTAGGATAGACTGGACTCTTTAACCTTGGTATGGCAATCGGTCTAGAAGATAGAAAACTCTGAATTCAAACCTATTAAACACCAATTAGAAATTGACCTTGTGTCACATCCTGCTTATGTGGAAGGATTTGTAAATATATACATGCAAAGCTTAGTAAATAATTACCTTATTCGTCCAATTTCTATGTTTTAAGTTTGCTTTTACGGTTAACAGATGCTTTTTTTCAAATTAACTCGTTTAACTATTACCGGCTATTCATATACGAATAATAGAATTTATCTCATACAGTCCCATCATAGTACATTTATATATAAATTTCATTCACTAAATGTAATCTGTCTATATATATATAAAGGGCATTTCTATGAATCTGTATGTCCGGAGGAAACTTCGAAAATAAAACAATTAACGAGAAAGTATATACACATTAAATATCACCAATGCTTGGTTTTTGAGCAAAAATAATGAAGATTTGATTTATATTCGGGAAGATATTTAAGAATTCAAATTTGAAAAATAACAGAAGGGAATGTAATTTGCGTGTTATTTTGTTTATTTTATTTATTTTTTTGTATGTTTTTTTTTTCGCTTTGAATTATAATATTGATTGATTGAATTAATTGCATCGTTTTTATATATATATATTTTTTAATTGAATGGAAATTTCTTACTATATGTTTATATATTTCCGTGGGGATTTTTATGGGGCAACCAGCGAGGATATCACTCGCGATAAGTAATAATGGATCTGCGACACTAACTTTTTTAAAATCCCCCCTCTACACAGGCGACGCTGGGTAGCCACTTCTAGTAACTATTATGGGAATGTGGTTGTATTCAATTTCATATCCCAGCTAGGATAACGTAGACACAGACTCTTCTGATGATCGCGTAGACGAGAAACTGTCAGTTACCAAGCTTCGTTGACTCTATATCTCCGATATCCTAACTAAGATACACATGCTCTATCACCGATGTTGAGTGGTCTTTAGTTATAAATATAGCAAACTTTTTGCACAAAATTGGTAAATCATTTGCCCTCAATTATTTCTGCAATTATATGGTTGGCATCCTCCCATCTGCGAAAGACAATGGCATAAGTGTCCACATTTTTTTTGTGGGGGGGGGGAACTACCTAGCTTGGGCGGATTGATATGGAGAATGTGATGTTGCCCAAGCAGCATATACCCCATCACCACACTGCCGCTGTGCTCCAAGGGAAAGGTAAGAAACCAATGCAGTTTGGCAATGGCAGTGTCACAAGAGTTGCTGTGTTTCACTGAAATTGAGCATTACTTAACCTTAGGAATTCCGGCTCCGGATTTGTTTTCGGGGTTTACTCCCTTACCCTTTCTTCGGGATCATGTAAGCGGCTCAGCAGCCAATTTGGGGGTTTATGTGTGAAATAAGTACGCCACACTACTGTCAGTGTAATTATATATATATATATATAATATATATATATATATTATATATATATACATAAGTGTGTATGTGTGTTTGTGTTTGTGTGTGTGTGTGTGGACAGACAGACTGACAGACAGACTGAAAGAGACATAAACAGAGGCCGATTGGATATTTCTTAATATAGATAACTATTAAATGCTAATCATAATATTTAATAGTTATCTCCCTTCAAAAATTATAACAATCGAAGGGAGCACAACGAATATATCATTAGAAATTTATTTCTTCCTGAAATTTGCAGCATTTTAACACTATTTTAATGACAAAATTTCACTGTGATGAGTCATACATAAGATAATTATAATATAATATATAACTAATTTTATAAGTTTTGGTTAGTTTTACACAAACTCCGAGAGAGACTCAAACTCAGTAACACTGGTTTGCTATCTTAGGGAGGTGCCCATTAGGGTAGAGATTAGGGGTTTAAAATCTAATACTTAATTCAGATACTTAAATATGAGGAAAATAGGTATGTTTATTTATACTTCTAAAGTCTGGGCATGTTTATTTGTTAATTTCTAACAAAATAATATCAATATAAATATCTATCTTCGTTTGATTATTGGAGTTCTTTATGTTATCATCGTCAAGGCATATCACAAGCACGCCACTCGTCCCTATTGGTAATCGCACCTGACAAGCTCGCATCACGGCACCAAGTGTCTGCAGATAGCTGTTGTGTGTAAGTATTTGCTGGTCGACCCACTCTGATGTATCTATGTGTAGTGTCCACAGGATAACGTCGCTTATGAGTTCGTTCTTACTTCTCCAGCAGTGTCCAGCATGTTTTGTTCATCTTACATGGATGGTTATGTGATAAGGGGTACGTGGACGTACAGCTTCTTTTTTTTTTGGTGCTGTTTCCAAGATTTGTTCAAGACATCATGTAACATCCTTGTGTAGTTCCTTCTAGATTTTCCCACCAAGCGGTTGTGCAGACATACAGTAGTACTGATACGGCTACAGCTTGGAATATTTCCCATTTTATTGTATCATAAAGATCAGATTTCTATATAATTGATAATTTGTCAATAGCAGGTCATGCCTTTCCTATGCGTATAGTGACATCGTTTTCTGTAGATAAGATATGGGTACCTAGCTCTATATGCTGATCTAATTATTAGAGGCTTGCCATTTAATGTTTAGATGGCTCTATCTTCTAAACTAGTCGTGGAATATCCTAGCTTACCTTTCGCAGAGAGTAAATGAACTGGTCCAAAACTATTTGTACACTGCTGTTTTAGAACATCTGGGTGATTGCTTGAGCCTGTTTCAGAGTGCTTCGGCCTCTGGATCGGCTAAGTAAAATTAACAGCGTTGATCCCAGGGGGCTATCCCCCCAGGCAATACCTTCCCCCTTGATTTAAAGGGGCAGTGCTGGGTTTATTGCCCAGCACCTGAGGCACCCCTCTTGAGGGAAAACGCCGACGGGTTCAACGCGTTTTTGTGCCTACCACCCTTAAGCTTCGGCTTGCGGGTGGGCCCACATAAAAATGTCCTTGTGCCACACTCTCATAAGTAGGATGAGAGGCAAATAACCTGAGACGGCGAAGATTATGGGACCATTACGCGAAACGTCTACCTCAATGTTTTAGCACCCTTCTGCGAGTTACACTATGTCTGGCGCAAACTATATTTAGATATACTAGTATACTGAATACAGTATGATCCAGTATACAACAAAACACATGAACTGTGTTTTATCTGAGTTCACGTAGAGGTCATTTGAGGAACGTTTGTCTGTCTATCTTCTATAGATAGCCACACGGTTTGACGTCGAGATATCAAATTTTGTATATATACTAACTGGACCCCCCAGAAAAGTTTCAACATGAAAAAATGTTTCGCATTGGGGAAAGGGGAATCTCATCGACAGATGTCCCTAGCCAAAAAAAAACAAAACAACGATTAGCAGAAAGCCATCTTGCTGCAAGTTATAACTAACCTTGGGAAAGGTATGAATCTAACTATTCTCACTCCAACTATGGATATATAGTAGGGCGAACTAGGCTCTTCAAGTTTGGTACGTCAACTGGATTAGAAGGAAAACTCTGAATTCAAACTTGGTTTACTCCGCTTAAAAAATTGACCTTGTGTCACATCCTGTTCGTGCAGAGAGGCTGGTAAATACATATAACCAACCTTTGATAATTCAAATGATAATTCAGTTGTGCATGGATGTCAAACACATCCGCAAGTGGTGTAGGGAGTTTGAAAACGACGACAATGTTCATCACTTTCTCAACGACATGACGGCAAGCTGGTATGATATGGGCATACAAAAACTGTCACAAGGCCTACAAAAATACATAGAAATGGCAATTGTGTAGAAATAGAAGTTAGGGTTAATGAGTTTCTCGCCGATGTTTTGGTTTGAAAATCGCAAAGGCGAGAAACTGCCAGTAACCAAGCGCTGTTGACTCCATGTCCACACGACCCAAACTTAGATATAAATGCTCTATCGATATTGAGTAATGTTTACTTATAGATATAGCATCCATATTATCTATATCAATATATATATATATATATATATATATATATATATATATATATTATTAATGTGTATGGTTGGTACTAGTATACTAGAAAATGTAATAGTAATCCAACATACAGTGTTATTAGAAGAGTACTCAATATTCGTGAGCGTTGATAGTTGAATGAAGTGACAAATAAAAGTTTTAGCTTTTATTCATTTATTTGGGAACGATATTACTACCAATGGTTTCCTGCTAAAAGCATTCATCAGGTAAACGAAATGTTGTTTTTTTTAAATGACAGAAATGGTGTAAATGGTCGAATGCGTGCGTTTTTTTTACTGTATTCTCGTGTTGCGTGTCCACGCGCGTGGACACAATCATATCATCACAGCCTTCACGCATTTCCACGCACACGCGCATGACATCATACACATACGCGCAAACAAAAATACGCTCACGTACAAACAAAAAGAACATTCCACATCACGTAAACACGCAAGCACGCAACACGAGAATACAGTGAGAAAAAAAACGCACATATTCGACCATTTACATCATTTCTGTCATTTTAAAAAAAAAAACATTTCGTTTACCTGATGAATGCTTTTAGCATGAAACCATTGGTAGTAACATCGTTCCCAAATAAATGAATAATATAACTGTTCGATTCATGCCATTGCCAGGGGCAGGAGCATGAAGGGGAAAAGCTAACAGACTTGTTCAGGATTTGAACTTGGATTGCCGATTTCATTTCCTACCATGATAACCATTACGTTAAGCCTCTTAGGTAAAATCTTTAGAAATATCTTCTAATATTATTACAATTGAGATTGTGCGTTCGTCTGTCTGTAACCGAAACTATATTACAACTCAAGTTAGAACTTCCTTAGTTATGTACGTCACATAAAATTATTTTACATTATTATTACTGTTGACCATATCTACATACTAATAACATGCAATTGTATTTATATATACAACAAAATAGTGGTTTACAGTGTGAACGGGAAGGCTAATTTGCATATTGATATTAAATATTTGATTTTACTAAATATGTACTAAGTGTTATTGATTTCTAATTGTTTGGTTTCATCTTAATGAATATGAACAAAAGCCTCGGGGATAAATCTTAAAAGAAACCTATGAACAAGAAGAAATAACTGTAATTTTATTCTTTACTTCCTATTCTAACTTAAAAGTTAAATTAGGAAAATTTAACAATGAAAGATGGGAGTGATGGAAGAGTAAGTTTCAGTTGTTCTATTATACTCCCTCTGTTTCAAATCTTTTTATCTGAATTCTTATTTACTTTCATTAGTCTTTCTAACTTAATATTATATTTTACTACATTAAAACTTAAGTACGTTTATATTTACATTTTTGTATTGTTTTTCTTATGTTTTTTCATTGCATAAATTATTTGATATTAAGTATTGCTATCTAAAACAAATAATTTGCACACAGTTATATAGTTTCAAGTATTCCTATTTAATATGAATATTTTATGCGCAATTGTATGGTCTCAGGAAATTATTTATATTTGGTGATGATAATTTGTTTGTACGCAGTTATATAAATTCAAGTAAGTAAAAAGTAAAGTTGTCAGGGCGGCCTAAAGTCGGTATCAGCCAATCAGTGAGGGAGTTTATCCCCTTTTCACTAGCGCTAGACCAAGGAGATTGTTTTTTGATATCTGAGGTGGAGCGCCACACCTACCATCAGCTCCTTACTTTACCGCACAGATCCCTGTGCTACTCATACGCTGAGTTGGCGAGGACCAGAAGCGAACTAGAAACCATGTGGTTTCTAGCCGAACGCTCTACCGACTGAGCTAAACCGGCCCCAAAATTCAAGTAACTAATAGTAATCCTTTGTAAACAATCATAGCTTCAAGTAACTATTTTTAATTAAAATAATTTACAGTTATATGATATCAAGTATTCCTATCTAATACAAATAATTTCACATTGTTCAATAGTTTCAAGTATTCCTATCTAATACTAATAATTATATGGTTTCTGTAGAATAAACATCATACTCACTGTAGAAGCAATATTCCAATTACCGTCGAATTGGCAAGACAAGGCAACAAGTAAGCCGTAAATCAATACGGATCTTGCATTATCGCAAGCCTACTGCATAATGATACGTTATTATCAAGCACCATAACACCACAGAAACCAAGCAGTCAATCAAGACTCAAGGAATGAAATCACCCAAATGCATGAATGGATTATACTCGAATAAATGCAGGCTGCCTTGCTGAAATAAAGCCGCTGGATGTTTCTGCATATGTAGAGGAATTGTTTCACTGTTTTTTTGATGTGGAAGGGCACCGAAATCGGGTTTTGTCTGGCTTTAGGAACTGCCCCTTATTTGAGGTGAATATGGGCTCTAGAAGGCTGGACATAGCTGGGAATACCCCATCATTTTTTAATGCCGTCTTAGCAAAATTCTCCAGGAGCCAGCTCTTAAGCCTACCATTATGCAGGAGGCTTGCGACAATGCAAGATCCGTATTGAGTTACGACTTGCTTGTTGCATTGTCTTGCAAATTCGACGGTAAGTGGAATATTTCTTCTTCTGTTGGTCAAACCAACAGTATAATGACTCACTCCAACAGTTTAAAGTAATTATTTCTATTTAATAATAGTCATTTTGTTTGCACAAAGTTAATTGGTTTCAAGTAACTAATAATAATAACAATAATAATAATAATAATAATAATCCTAGTAAACAATTATAGCTTGAAGGAACTTTTCTTAATACAATTAATTTACACACAGTTATATACGAGGGTGAGTCACAAAGTAATGCCATTTTGTTGAGGACAGGTATAATTACCAACACAGGAACACATATTTCACTTCTTCGTCACTGGAATGTTTGCTTCAGACTTTCATCTCTTCGACCCCACGAAAGAGGGGGTGAGAAGCAAACATTATTCCAGTGACGAGTAAGTGAAATCTGTAGTGAAGAAGTGACTCAAAGAACAGTCAACAGAATTTTATGGGGCAGGGATACATGTTCTCATTCGAAGGTGGAACATTGCTATTGAGAGAAATGGTGACTATGTGGAGAAGTAGGGATGTGATCCACAGAGCACCAGCTTCATTTTGATGTATGATACATGTTCCTGTGTTGGTAATTATACCTGTTCTAAACAAAATGGCATTACTTTTTTGACTCACCCTCTTATTATCAAATATTCCTATATAATACGAATAATGTTCAGACAGATCTATTTTACGCATAGATGCAACTCTAACAGGTACTACCACTCCGGACCAGAAAAGACGTGGGGAGGGGGGTATGGCAGTAAAGGTGTACGCTACACTCCCCAGAACTTCAGAACGGAAGCTTTATCATGAGACAGTTTAGTGTCATATCCAACACACTACATTTGGGGTGGGTCCTACCACTCCGCAGGGAATAAAGTCAGATTCTAAGATATTCTAAGCCCCACTAACAATGCTTTACTAGAATATTATATTTTGCATACGAATAATTTTAAATGAATCTATCTGAGCCACAGATGAGACCCTACCGGATCAGAGTGAACCTGGGAGTAATGGCAATGAAGGGATACTCCACACTCTTCACTTCAAAACTGGAACCTCACTATTACTCTGAATGTTTGAGATGAGGCTTGATGATTAGCATTATCTGCGTTATTCGGACTATTTCCTCATCTTCATTGTTATCTGTACAACGTTTCGGCCGATATGCCCTCTGGCCTTCTTCAGGTATTTCTTGTGGGACTCGGGAACCCTCTTTTCGAACTCGGGACCTTTCTTGTCGTAGTTGGGAACCTTCTTGTCGTCATCGGGAGCCATCACGGAACTTTGAACCTAACCCTTTATTCAGTCCACGGGGGTATCCTGTTCTCATTCTGCTAACCATATCGACCGAAACGTTGTACAGATAACAATGAAGACGAGGACAATAGTCCGAATAACGCAGATAACACTGGAGCCTCACTATCAGATAGAATTTGGTGTCATACAAAATCACCACATTTTTGAAGTGGATACAGTCAGTGTATTCTACACCCCGTCGACAGAGTGATTAGAAATTACTGCCAACATAATCATAAAATAAAACTCATTCTCTTAAGATATTACGTGGACTAGAGGCGTTTACGTAACGGTTATCATTGTAGAAAATGAAATCAGAAACCCAACATCAAATCCTGGACGCGGCTGTTTGTGTTTCCCTTGGTTAAATCGATGAAGTATATGAATTCAAATCATCAGTACTTTAAAATCGAACCTGTGTCACATCCAGCCCATGGCGGATGATGGATGGTTGGATTTTACGGCATGTTAACCCTGCCCATGGTGGAGGAATATACATATATACTTTCATGGAGGAACGTTGTGCAATGCTTATCGTCAAAGGAAATGGACACAGCGACTCGAGTTCAAATCCTGGACGAGGCTGTTTACATTCCATATAGCGCTAATACTATTGGGAAAGGTAGGTATTTACCCAACCAGTTCGTCACAGGTAGGATGTGGCACAATGTCTCAAGTATTGAGCATTCAGGGAGGATCGAACTCGCTATTCAGTAGTAATGGATCTGCGACACTAGCTCGTTAACCATTACATGAGGGAAGGTCCTACCCTTGAGAAAGGTATGCATCGAACTATTCTCCCTCCGGTTATGAGTAAAGAGTAGGACACACTGGGCTCTTTAACATTGGTTAGGCTACCAGTCTAGAAGAAAAACTCTGAATTCAAACCTGTTAAACTTTAGCTTTTTCAATTGACCTTGTGTCGCATCCTACTCGTGCGGATTTTTAAAAAATGATAAACTGAAACGTTTTAACATCAACTTCACCATCTACAAATAAATTTATCTTTTGGAATACTTTTTTTATTTCCACACTGTCAGATTTATTTCCATATTTTACCTCCCACATATATATATATTTACTAACCCCTCCGCATGAGCAGGATGTAACACTAGGTCATCCTTTTAAGTGGAGTTTAATAGGTTTGAATTCAGAGTTTTTCTTCTCCTAGACTGGTTACCTAGCCATGGTTTAAAAGCCCAATCCGCCCTACTATTTGTCCATACCTGGAGGGAGAGTAGTTGGATTCATACCTTTTCCAACGGTATTAGCACCATGTGAAATGCAAACAGCTTCGTCCAGGATTTGAACTCGGGTCGACGTGTCCATTTCGTACGACTCTAACCATTACAACACGCCCCTCCATTTTAAGACCCATATATACTTAATAAAAATATTAAAAAATGATAACAACTGCCGATCACAAATAAAGCTTTTAATGAGACAGAAACAATAACATTATATTTTCCTGACAACAAAATAGCGTCTTTAAACTGTCCATTGTTTGTTTTTATTTATTTTTTCAATTATTTTTTTTTTTTTTTGTTGTTTTTTTTTTTTGTTGTTTGTTTTTTTCATCTGATATCTTTTTTTTAATGAATTTTTTCTGAAAATTCTGTTCAATATTTTGTCGTTCATTTTGATGTCTTCCTATTTTGTATTTTGTCAGTGACTAACAAGGAATTATCTGTTTTATATTCGAATGGGTAAAATATTATGGCCGGTCAAAAATAAATATCTAGAAATAAAAATCTGTTGTCTTTAAATTTCAATCAAAAAAAAAAAGAAAAAGAAAACAAAAATTAGGTTAAGTTTCTTTTCTTTTTTGTTTTAATGAGAGAAATGAGGAGTTTAAAATCTTCTTGTCATCCCTTGCGGTGTTTACGTTTCGGCAAATGATATTCAAACTGCAGGGTTTGAAAATCCCGCCGATCTCCTGATGCATTTACCATGATGTGTGGGTCGTCTAATAACAGGAAACGGCTTGAAAATAGCACGCTGTGATGACCGCTCTCTTCCGTTGAATCTCTTTCAATTCGTTTTCAGTACCGCCGTAATCTCGGAATGTCTCGTATGCTACATCCAATAGACGATGAAGCAGTCTGTTGGCCAGCTGGCGTTCTCTTGAGATTTCAGACTAAAAATACAAAAGAAGAAAACAGAAAAAAACATCATTAGCAGGACTAGCAAAATAAACCCACAACACCCTCCAGGAGGTTTAAATTTAATTTTTGAAAGATATTGTTTGAGGGGGTTGGCAGTAAAAAATTCAACGTCAGAGAGTTTATATCATTAGTAAGTAAAATCATCAAATTTATTTAAGGAATAAAAAAAATAAAAAAAACAATTTGAAATTGAAATTTAGTTCTGCCCCGCCTCAAATAAAATGTTGCGCACATCTATAAATCATTAATTGAATGATTATTTTGAATATTTTACACATAAATTTTACACAAAATCGTAAATATTTTTTTATTTGTAAACTTCTTAGTTAACTTCTTGATACTGTAAAATGGGTGAGAGTAAAAACTTATTTTTTAAATTGATTACAAACTCTATTAATTAGTATTTTTCAGGCTGATAGCACAATATCTAATCAGACCCGTAGGCGAGGAGTATGTACAGGGTGCGGCTAAATATCTCCCACATGTTAAACTGTCACGTGTGAGGGGCAAGTGAACTTAGGCAAATGGTAATGGTACATCCAACTAACTAATATTTCACTATCATATATATATATATGTGTGTCTGTGTGTGTGTGTGATATTGAAATATTTGCTAGTTGGATCTACCATTACCATCTAGTGTATGGTAGGTCAAGATTTTGCGTTATCATTAGAGAAGTGCTCAATATCAGTAAGAGAGCTGTTATATATATATATATATATATATATATATATATATATATATATATATACTAGCAAAAGTACCCGGTCCATGACTGGAGTAAAAAAAATTTTAACACCAGGTAGTGAGTGGGTAAGAGACAGAATAAGAGGAAAATAATTTATAGAATTAAAAAAAATGTAATCTTTAACTTTTGAGTGTTTTGAAATATAATTCTATTTTTCAAAAACTGTTTTTTGTACATATGACAAAAACTTTAATTCAATTCCTAATTGCTTATTTTTCTTAATTGATTGTTGCATTAAAGTGATAAAAAATATTTATTGAAATATTATTAAAAATCTTTAAAAATCTTAAAAATCTTATTTTCTTAAAAATCTTAAAAATCTTATTTTTCTTAATTGATTGTTGCATTAAAGTGATAAAAAATATTAATTAATCTATTTTCTTTTTTACACCCAAAAAGTAACAATTAAAAGGAGATAAGTATTAAACATGTGTCCTTATTTATTTAGCTCCATTGACTGAGGTTGTACAATATGCCGACAGCACCTCTGCTGAGTAAAGCCTCCTTCCAATTGGGCCACCTGTCGGTCGTAGGTGACGATCTGTGGTGTTTGCAGAGTAGTCCATGGCATGCACCGTTACTTGGGCTAGACGGGCGGTCGGGGAGGTCCCCCCAATCAATCAGGTGGTCATGTCAAGCCCTAGCATGATTGTCCCTACCGTATTGCTCTTATGGTAAAACTTAATCTAGTGGTGAGGTTACAATTATGGAGCTCTAGGAAGTGTGGAGTATTTTTTTTATTGCCATTACTCACAGGCTCATATTGACCCGGAGTGGCAGTACTTGTTAGGCCCACCAAGTACAACCACTCCAGGTCCCATCTATTGGTTAAATAAAAAAAATAGAATTTTAAAAAATATGTTCAAAAATGAATTAGAAATAATTTGAATATCCAGTTATAATAAATAAAACAAACATGGCTTCGGCATAAATTGTTTTAAATTCTCAATAACGTGTTTGTTTTAGTATGTATTTTTAATTCAGACAAAGCGTCCGTTTTTGTAATTTTTTGGGCAGAATTTAATGTTTAAACTGTATAAATATTTAATTACATATGTAATATCATTTTGCTTTTTTACTGATGTTTATTATGTTTCTACTTTTTGACTTGAACAAAAATTTGACCTTATATAATCGATTTAATTAATCTTAATTTGTTTTTAAAGTGAAGATTGGTGCTTGGATTGTTGATACCTAATAAAAAATACATATTAGTAAATATCATTTGCCTTTCTACGACCATATGCTTAGAAGTTCAAAGCCTATACCGACGAGTGGGGTGGGAGACTTTTTTTATTTATTTTAGAAGTCGTCTTTTTTATTACAGTTAGGAACTGTCTTAACGCTACTTCAAAGCTCGAATTGTGCCGACGGGAGATGGACTGGGTGGGTCAGCTTAACGTCAGTTATTGTTTTTTAAAAATGAACATTCGTATTTTTTTCATATAGTAAGCGACTGGGTCATCTGTCTGGGAAGTTCAAAACTAAATACATGTCGACATGAGTAGGGGGGGTGTACACTGTATTTTTTTATTTTTTGTTAATTATTGAATTGTATCGCTTAATTATTATAAATCAAAACCCAAATTTTGTGTGTTTCTTAGATTTAAAATCTGAATAACCTCTGAATAAATAGATATATATTAGTTTTTGTATATAAATGTTTACTTATTGTAAGCAATAAATAGATATTTCTATGTACAAACAAATATATATTTATTTATTCTCATATATATATATATATATATATATATATATATATATATATATATATATATATATATATATATAATTAAACAAAAGACACATCTCCTGTTTAACAATTTTATTTTTGATCTTTTCGAGTTTTCTGACCAAGTTTTTAATGTTTGGGTGGAATTCGTGGATAAGTCCACCAAAGTTCAGGTACCGAGTACTTTCGGCACTTCGAAATGCCATCATCATTATTATTTAAATGTCCCCTAGGAGATTGCAGTCTCCCAGAAAATGAAAATACATACATTGGATTCACCTCAACTACATTGTCACGTCGTCTGGCCCTCCATTTAACAGATAATAGCTCTATTTCACAACACCTAAAATTACATTCATGCCCCCACTCTAATTACCGAAATATTCTAACGGAAAATACATACATTCTCCACAAATAAAAAAATAAACAAAAACTCCAAATACTAGAAGCTTTATACATAAAACAATACAAACCATCCTTAAACAAAATTAATTTCCAATGCAGTACACACATTTTAAAATGCCTATAACACCTTTCTCATCAATTCTTCTCCTTCCAGCCTCCACATTAATATAATTTTTAAAAAACTGGAACATATCATCCCTGATGATGGCACTTCGAAGTGCCGAAAGTACTCGGGATCTGAACTTTGGTGGAATTATCCACGAATTCCACCCAAACATTAAAAAGTTGGCCAGAAAACTCGAAAAGATCAAAAATAAAATTGTCAAACAGAAGATGTGTCTTTTGTTTAATTCTACATGTATAAATGAAAGAATGCTGCCCAAATACACACACACACACACACACACATATATATATATATATATATATATATATATATATATATATATATATATATATATATGCCGACTTCTGATTGGCTGAAGGAAAGGCATGTGAAAGGAAATCAGAGTTAGTTAGTAGATTTCGGCAGTTAGTCAACGGGAGCAGACGTTAGTATCTTCGCTCCCAAGATGCTGACTTCTTATCACGTGGTTAGAAACCCTTTTGGGCTGTGGGTTCTTAATAAAGATGAGAAAAACAATAAAGTGTTGCTTATTAATTATTCCAACAACGAAATGAGCAGACACCCAGCCCAGAGATGAAATCAGCCCAGAGGAAAATGGCCACCAGCGAAGGAGAACAAGCAGAAAAGTAAGGACCCATCTCATCATCATCTCTCTCTCTCTCTCTCTCTCTCTCTCTCTCTCTCTCTCTCTCTCTCTCTCTCTCTCTCTCTCTAACATTTATATACCCGATACGTAAGGGATATATAACAGTATTGTATATACAAATATATAACTACAGTATAATATTATTTGAAATACTAATTAAACTTTGGATTTTTCATGGGTTCAACTAGTACATTATAATCTAGGTAGATATTTACCCAAACCGTTCGCCACGGGTAGGATATGACATAAAGCCGCAAGAATGAGACATACAGCGAGGATTGAACTCCCCATTCAGTAGTATAGGATTGTGAGATTAGTTTGCCGGCCATTACACTCCGATTTTTTTCGGTAACCAGTTTAAGAGAAGGAAAACTCTGAATTTAAACCAGGGCTGGGTTAGCTCAGTCGGTAGAGCGTTCGGCTAGAAACCACAAGGTTCCTAGTTCGATACCGGCCCTCGCCAACTCAGCGTATGAGAAGCAAAAGGATCTGTGTGGTAAAGTAAGAAGCTGATGGTAAGTGTGGCGCCCCACCTCAGACGTTAAAACAATCTCCTTTGTCTAGCGCTAGTGAAAATGGGATAGACTTCCTCGCTGTATGGCTCATACCGACCTTAGGCCGCCCCGACGACTTTTACTTTGTTTTTATACTCTGCTTAAAAATTGATCCTGTTTCTCACTGCGCACGCAGTGGAGTGGTGGGATAATATTTCAAAGTATTCTAAAATCCCAATGCAAGCTTTATTTATTTATTCTTTGGGTATACCTATATTATAGGTACTAGCAAAAATACGCGCCCTCCGGGTACATGTATTTGATATATTTAAATGTTATATCGAATTGGAAAAACTAATGAAATTAAATAAGAACACAAAAAGATTACACTTATTTTTACTTTATTCTAATGTATTTCAATATAAGATGATACATATAATTGCTTTAAATACTTTTGAGAATAAAACAATAATATTAAAAATCAATAACACCAAGTAATTATTTATCAAACACGGTTTTGTTAAAACCGTTATGCAAATTATTCACACCATATACTATGTAAATTTCATTTATTAATGGTATATAACACTCATTGCAGGATTTTAAACACATAAATACTAAGGGCTGTTTTGAAGCAAATCTATCTTAGCTAGATCTTGATAGATACATTGTTAATAAATAGATGTCTAATTAATATTAAATAAGGATTATTTAATAACTATTGGGAATATAGCGTAAATAACTAAGGTATTTCCCTGAATTGTTTAGATGAGGCTTAATAATTTGGATTATTTAGATTATTCGGATTATTGTCCTTATCTTTATTGTAATCTGTACAAAAAGAAGGTTCCCGAGTACGAAGAGAAGATTCCCGAGTTCGAGAATGTTCCCGAGTCCGACAAGAAATACCTGAAGAAGGTCGGAGGGCACATCGTCCGAAAAGTTGTACAAATAACAATAAAAATGAGGACAATAGTCCGAATAATCGAAATAATACAAAAAATAAGGGAATTGTGACGTTAGTGGTGACGTAGTTTTGGTTACAGACAGGCATACACATAATCTCTATTATAAAAAGAGAAGATACACGAAGTCATACACACATCGAAATAATACAAAAAATAAGGGAATTGTGACGTTAGTGGTGACGTAGTTTTGGTTACAGACAGGCATACACATAATCTCTATTATAAAAAGAGAAGATACACGAAGTCATACACACATCGAAATAATACAAAAAATAAGGGAATTGTGACGTTAGTGGTGACGTAGTTTTGGTTACAGACAGGCATACACATAATCTCTATTATAAAAAGAGAAGATACACGAAGTCATACACACATCGAAATAATACAAAAAATAAGGGAATTGTGACGTTAGTGGTGACGTAGTTTTGGTTACAGACAGGCATACACATAATCTCTATTATAAAAAGAGAAGATACACGAAGTCATACACACATCCTTAAGATGAAACATCACAATAATTAGAAATAATCTTGAAAAATCAAAAGCAGAGCATATCCAGGAAAGATATTTGAAAATGGGATTATTATGATATTCCTGTTAGTGAGTTATTTTGTATTTTTTGCTATCACTTTCAATGTTTCTCATTTCTCGCGGCAGGAATCCCAAAGTGCTTCAGTTATCAAAAAACACTTCCTCTTTTCTTTTTTTTCTTCAAAAGGTAGCAAGCAAAATTGTTCTCTCATTAGCAGTTGTGAAAATTAGGCTACCAAGAATGTTAACCGAACTTAAGACCACTTTATGCATAGCTCAAGGCAACGAGGACGTATTTGTTTAATGGATAACAATTCAGATATACAAAAAAAAACGTTGCTAATAGTATGAGTGCATAATTGCACAATTTATATATCTCTTGGAATGTTTCAGCGAAACATATCAAGCGATCTCAGTCTGTTTCTCTCTAAATCTCCCCCACTCTCTTATGTCTCACTTTTATTCTTTCTCTCACCATTCTATTCCTCTATCTTTCATATATACAACTGACTTAAGAATAATAAAGGAATCCTCATTTGGCATCTGATGATGGGAACGACTAAACAATTCCTCTGGGTTCCCTGAAATAGTCTAATGATAAAATTCTAAACCCTCTTTGTTATTTTCCCTGATATATATATATATATATATATATATATATA
>CM042139.1:81109749-81127249 GCA_023376005.1 Doryteuthis pealeii | reverse complement strand
CTGGTATCGGTTATCCGCCGAATTCTGATTTCTAATTAGTTTCGTCATCTCAGCTAAATAATAGACCATTCTGTTTTTATTATAAAGAAAGGACATGCTACACAGAGAAAATATAATAAGAAAGAAAGAAAGAAAGAGAGTAGGAGAAAGATAGAGAGAGAGGATGAGAACGCGAAAACAATAACGCTAATCTGTTTCAATCGAACATAATGAATAGATGAAAAGAAGGAAAGAAAGAAAAAAAAGAATGAGAGAGAGAGAGAGAGAGAGAGAGAGAGAGAGAGAGAGAGAGAGTTAAATGAAGATTATTATACTTTTTACATATTGAACTATTTTAATAGCTCTTAAGAAAATATATCAATTATAATAATTAAATTTTCATACTGTGGTATATCCACAGGTCCTACTTCTGATATTTTTATTACCGTAATTATTTATGTATAAGATGCGATGTTTTCCAGATTTTTCAGACCAAAAGTTACAGGTATGTATTATATACGAAAGCTGTATTTGACGGCATATAAGACGCACGGGCATATAAGACGCATCCACATTTCAGCAGGTCAGATTCAGGAAAAAATGTTTTTAGTGTATTTAAGCATATATTGTTGAAAACGGTCTAGCTATGCATTACACAAGAAGAAACCAGCAATAAAATAAGGATGCATGGAGTTTAGGGTAGGTAAAAGTACTGAGCGTAAGCTGGGTTAGTCAGCATCATAGAGAAGATTAGCCTAGACCTACGGGAGGTCTCAAACTTCACCTACGATGTATAAGACACAGGGCAATTTTTTAGCCAAGATTTTGGGAAAAAAGTGCGTCCTATATCCCGTCAAATGCGGTAATTAACTTTTTTCCAGTCAAATGCCTAGCCATATTTGGAACGGGATAATTGAAAGTAAGTTATATCTATAGTCCAATTTAATTTGTTTTACACTGTCATACAGGAATGTGTATTTCTTTAGAATTTATGTTTCTCTTAATGTGAGCTTTTCACTTTTCTGTGAATATGTCCGTGTGTTTGATCGAACTACTGTGTAAATTTTATTTTTTAAGACATAATATAGTTTTTATTTTTGTCTGTACGAACCGATAAAAAGTTGAATAAATGCTAAATTTAGGTTCAATTTACCTTTTACAAATTCTAAAAGTCAGAGCGTATTATGCAGAAGAATTCTTTTTTTTTTCAGAATTTCGAAGTTCAAAGTTAAGGGTGAGTGTTATACTCAAATAATTACAGCAATTTAAATTATAGAACATCATCATTATTATTATTATTATTATTATTATTATTATTATTATTATCAAGTTTTTCACACCTATGGTAGACGGTGGTTCACTGGATACTGAGTGACAACAAGTCTCCTCTGGTCTCCAGTATTCTTCTGAGTATTCTAGCCGATCTTAACAATGCTGTAGTTTGGATGGTCTCGATTCTTCCACTGATTTCCAATTCACCCAAATTATTTTCCAGACCTTTGCGGACCGTTCCAAGGACACCAATTACAATTAGTACGACCTTCACCTTCATGTTCCACAGGTTTCTCAGTTCTCTGGCAAGGTTCAAGCATTTGTTTATCTTTTCTCTTTCTTTCCCTTTCACTCGGTGGTCGACTGGACCAGGACCTCAAAATCCACGAGTTGACAGGTTATCTTCTTCTTGTTAATCTATACTAGGTCTGGACTCCTGACCGGGATTAGGGGATTCGTCTGTATCTCGAAGTCCCAGAGAATGTTATGCGTCTCATTCTCCAGGACAGGTTCATGCTTGTGCATATACTATTTAGTTGTATGGTGAAAATTGAATTTCTTGCACAATTCCCAGTGGATCATCTTTCCCACCCAGTCGTGCGTAGTCTTGTACTCACTTTGTGCTAGTTTGCTGCATTCGTTTATTATATGATTAACCGTTTCGTCTCTGTCTCCACACATTCTACACTTGCTATTCTGCTGCGTCTTATCTATTTTTGCCTTTATATAGATTGTTCTTATGGTATTGTCTTGTGCTGATTCAGTTTCTCTCTTGAGGTTTCCTATTATTATTATTTCACTCCATTCGAGGTTTTCACATCCGCGTTAGCTGATGGCATTTCACTGGAGGCTGAGTGACAATAAGTCTCCTCGGGTCTCCAGGACTCTTCTGAGTATTCTAGCCGATTGCAGCAGTGCAGTAGTCTGGATGGTCTCAATTCTTCCTCTGATTTCCAGATCCTCCAGTCTTTTTTCCAAGTTTATTGGGACCGTTCCAAGTGCACCAACTACAATTGGTATCACTTTTGCTCTCATGTTCCACAGCTTTTTCAATTCTCTGGCAAGGTCCAGGTATTTATCCATCTTTTCATTTTCCTTCAGCTTCACTCTGTGATCTGCTGGGACCGCAAAGTCCACCAGTTGACACGTTCTCTTTTCTTTTTTTTTAATTAACATTAGATCTGATCTCCTGGCCAGGATAGGGTGATTCGTTTTTATCTCAAAGTCCCAGAGAATTTTATGCGTTTCATTCTCAAGAACAGATTCTGGTTTATGCATATACCATTTTGTTGTATGGTCAAAAGTTATTTTTTTGCATAATTCCCAGTGGATCACCTTCCCAACCCAGTCGTGCCTAGCTTTGTATTCCCGTTGTGCTAGTTTGCTACATTCACTTAATACATGGTTTACAGTCTCATCTCAGTCACCGCCCAGTCTACATTTACTGTTTTGATGCGTCTTATCAATTTTTATTATTATTAAATTTTTTATTCGGTAAATTAAGAATGGTTATCAATGGGAAATAGGTTGATAGACAGAAAGAGTAAGACTGACAGAGAGAGAGAGAGAGAAAAATGAAATTTACTTCCATCGTATTTAAAACTTATAAAAAATGATTTTGATCTTTTAATGGGCCGGCTTAGCCCAGTCGGTAGAGCGTTCGGCTAGAAACCGCAAGGTTCTTAGTTCGATACTGCCCTCGCCAACTCAGCGTATGAGTAGCACAGGGATCTGTGCAGTAAAGTAAGGAGCTGGTGGTATGTGTAGGGCTCCACCTCAGACGCTAAAACAATCTCCTTGGTCTAGCGCTAGTGAAAAGGGGATAGACTCTCTCGCTGATTGGCTGATACCGACTTTAGGCCACACCGACGACTTTACTTTTTACTTAATGTAGGTTTTAAATAGCATAATATTTCTATAAACGTTTTAAACTAAATTTTAGCTCTCACGTCTTATTATAACGGAGATTATGTATATGTCTGTCTGTAACTAAAGCTACATTACCACAAAGATCACAATTCCTCTTAATTACTTACGTTATATTCTCAATGATAATTGAAAGATTATCATTTAATTTTAATTTGTATCTTATTCATTAACGATGTATTTAAAGTCTAACAGAGTTAGATTTGCATAAAATCAACCGATGTTATTAATGCATTTAAAGTACTGCAATGTGCGTTTTATATCGCTAAAAAGGAGGCGCATGGTGTAATGGTTACCGTCGTAGGAAATGAACTCGGCAAGACGAAATCAAATCCTGGACGTGGCTATTGGCATTTCACGTATCAATAATACCCTTGGGAAAAGTTGGCATCCAACTATTATCCCTCCAGCTATGAGTAAATACTAAGCCCAGACTGATCTCTTGATAGTAAGCCGTATGTATGGCAGCAGGATTCGGCCCCTTGCCACACCTCTGGGAAAATTCAGAAATGATTGTCGGCGAACTTTTACGACTACACCAATCCCAATGTTTGCCTTCGAACTCCCCATGGATTATGTATGGGGTGCTGCTGAGAAAGACACCAATCGGCGTGCCAGTACTACAAAAGCCCAGTTAATCGACAGAATCAATGTAGTTTTTGAAACCCTTCCCAGGGTAACTGTAACATCAGCTTGCTCCAGGTTCTGGAGCAGGATTGAGGCTGTGATCGACGCTAATGGCGGTTACTTTGAGTGAAACTTGTTGACAGTAGTGTAATTTCCGTGTCTGTTGAATTTCTTTACAATCCATTAAATTTTATAGTTACCAAGCACTTTTTCTTTTTCCCTATGAAAGTGTCAAATTTATCCCGAACACCCTATATATATATATATATATATATATATATATATATAGTGTGTGTGTGTGTGTGTGTGTGTGTGTGTGTGTGTGTGTGTGTGTGTGTGTACTGATTGCCTAAGTGTTAGTAACTCTGACTGATAATAAAGGTCGGGTTTGAATCTCAGCTGGAGGTAACCTACTATGGCTAGCCACACTGATGTGACGTGATACGACGAAACTCGGTGTCTATGGATGACTCAATATATATATATATATATATATATATATATAGTCATCCACAGACATGGTGATTCGGCGCATCACGTCTTTTCAGTGTGGCTAGACATTTGCAAGCTACCGCCAGCCGGGATGGAAACCTGATCGATTCATTATCAGTCAGGCTGCTAAACTACTCGGACACCTAAATTTTAACTGATAAATGCACATATCTGTGTATATGTAAAGACCGCCATAGAGTGCTCCATACCTTTTTAGGAGAGCATTGCCTTTTTAAACTTTGTTGCCGATCGTCAGCGAAATCCCCTCCAAAGTGCTCAACCCACTAGGGAATGAGGAGCATAATTTTTTAAGCACATAATTATTATGTTATGCCAGATAGAATACTTATTTCTCAATAGGGGAAATTTTCATGCTAAGAAAGCACGATTTTTGTACAAGTGGCAGTTGCAAGATATTATCAGTACTGAAAATGAAATTGGTTCTCAGAATGCGAATCCCTGAAAAAAAAACTGTTCATGTTAAAAATAAATACTGTTAGGAAACGTATTAATCCACATTTCTGCACTCTATTCGATTGCTAGGTATTGAAACAAGAAATGTCTCATAACGCGCATGTCATGTCTTTTTAAAGATTGTTACATTTGGTTGGTTGATTTTTTGGGTTATACGGCATGTCAACCCTTGTTGGGTTATTTTATACCAAAAACGTTGTGTTTTGTTTATTTTTTTATGGGTATTTAAAAACTTTTCTAAAACGCATTTTTTTAAATACATTTTAACTCATTTTTTTCTATTAAATCCATAGATGGGACCCGAATAGGTACTCCCACTTTGAGTCAGAGTGGAGTTATCCTAACTTAGATATTGGTATCCTTCCGTCTACTAGAGATGATGGGGTAGTGTCCATTTTTTTTATCTGCAACTGCGTGAGTGACTGAACAGACCAATTTTTACGCTCTACCACCCACATTGACCACTCTTTACGAATATAGCAAACTAGCTCAGTCGGTAGAGCGTCCGACAAGGAACCACAACGTTCCCAGTTCGATACCGGCCCTCGCCAACTCAGCGTATGAGTAGCACAGGGACCTGTGCGGTAAAGTGAGGAGCTGATGGTAGATGTAGCGCTCCGTCTCATACACCATATCCATCTCTTTGTTCTAGCGCTAGTGAAAAAGGGATAGACTCCCTCACTGTCTGGTTGATACCGACTTTAGGCCACCCGGACGACTTTACTTTACATCTATCTATATATACATACATACATATCTAAAGGGCAGTTGTATATATGTATGTATGGGTGTATGTCCGGAGGAAACTATGAAAATAAAACAATTCATGACAAATATATATACACATTCACTATCACCAAAGCTTGCTTTTTGCAAAAAAAAAATTTTTTAATATCTGGGAAGATATTTTAAAATTAAGGTTTGATTGGTTGGTTGGTTGGTTGGTTGGTTTATTTATTTTAATTTCATATCAACTCGTCTAGGGTTATGTCATGCCTAACGGTTAGGAAGTAATATATGTTGTGTATTTATATTTATACTTTTTAGTAATTGGTTTTAACAACGTGTTAGCATCATTGGGGATCATGTTGTATGTTATTGATTAGGTTCATGTCTATATTCTATGGTATGATTTTATTTCCTTAAAAAAGGACAGAATGTCTTCTATGTTAACATTTTCAAATAGATCTTTCATATTGTTTGCATTAAAATAACGGTTTCTGATGTGAGATAAAAACCTGCATTCCATGAATAAGTAAGGGTTTGAATACTTAGAGAAGGGAAAGTCATTAGTTGCGTACGTGATTAAAACGTAAATCAATCATGCAAGACCAAAACAATGGATCTGTGTGAAGAACTTTTTATTATGCTCTCCTCTACCAAGACAACGATGGGTAGCTGCTTCTAGTCATTGAATGCGGATATTAAAATGTTTGTTTCTGAATGTTCTTCCACTTATGAAATGTTCTAGCGATCAAAACAAATGAAAATCTCGAGTTCCTAAATGTGGTGAGTATGCATATTTACACCCCTCTGCATAGGTGCAGTCGGTGTATTTTCTACCCCAGTCGACAGGGCGGCATCATACAGGTAAAAAATACCAAGAAAATTTGGTACAAACGTGAGGGAAATTTGACAGACAAAAAGATAAATCTATTTAAATAGTATTACAAAATATTAATGACTGCAGCCCCACAAACCAAAAAGATAAAATCTGTCGATTGGGGCAGAAGAATACACCGACTGCACCTCTGCAGAGGGATAAAATACCCCCATTGTTGGCCGTGGGTGGCGAGAAGTTTATGACATGCAACATTCCACTTTGGTCCTTACTTAGGCTAGACGGGCGGTTGATATCTCCTTCAATCAATCGGCTAATCAAGTCAAGCCCTAGCACCTATATTATTGTCCCGACCCTATTGCTCCTAGAGCTTTGTGAGGTGCGGAGTACCCCTCATTGTCATTACTACCACGTCTACTCTGACCGGGAATGGCAGTACCTGTTAGGGTTACATCTATGTGTTAAATAGAAAAAATCCGTTCTGAAAAATTTGTTTTAAAAAAGGTTTTAAAAAATGAATACCCAACTAGAATGAATAAAACAAAAACAACTTCGGCATAAAATAATCCAACAAGGGTTGACACGCCGTAAAACCCAACCAACTAACCAATCTGTATGATGGAATATTTCAAAGTTCACTATCTTTTCACCTCAGAACTCATACAATTCATATAAAGTCATATTATTAATGTAATCTGGGTCCTTCTGCTCAATTATAATGAACTATCAGTGTTTGTACTTTGCCTAGGGTAGAATCCCAGACGTTGGAGAACCGCTGTGAGCGGGTTAAAGTAGGCAATGAGTTTAACTTACATTTGTTTTCTTTTTTATCCTCTCTGTTTTAACATAATTACTTTCCAAATGTAGGTATTTATCCAAACCTTTCGCCACGGGTAGGATGTGAGATAAGGTCACAAGTCTCGAGCATCCAGCGAAGATCAAACTCGTTATTCAGTAGTAATGGATCTGCGAAACTAGTTTGCTAAACATTACACTACGATGGGACACTATTTGAATATATGAATGTACATATTAAAGTTATCATTGTTCTTTCAAAGTTTTCACAGACTATGGAAGATATATACGTTAATTTAACTCTTTGCTTACTTTAAACCGCTCACAGCGACTCTCCCATCAATGCGATCCTATCGTAAAACCTCTAGCAGCGGCTCTCGCACGTGTCATTTGTTTACACTGAAAAATCCCTTCGTAAAAACACCGGCCATCTTTTGTTTTGTCTGCGAACCAGCCATGAGACTGGTACTTGTTCTTTTGCAATAAAAAACAGTAAAGTCGTCGGAGTGGCCTAAAGTCGGTATCAGCCAGACAGCGAGGGAGTATATCCCATTTTCACTTACGCTAGACCAAGGAGATTGTTTTTTAGCGTCTGAAGGAAAACGCCACACCTACCATCAATTTCTCACTTTACCGCACAGATACGCTGTTGGCGGGGACCGGTATCGAACTAGGAACCTTGTGGTTTCCAGCCGAACGCTCTACCGATTGAGCTAACAGAGAGAGAGAGAGTATAGATCCCTATGCTACTCATACGCTGAGTTGGTGAGGGCCGGTATCGAACCGGGAATCTTGTGGCTCCTAGACGGACGCTCTACCGCCTGAGCTAAGCCGGATACATGGGGGAAATAATTAAATGAGTGACATTTAAGAGATTATGTCTGATTAAAGACTATGTAAATTAAAAAAGGGAAGCATAACTAAAGGTATTGTTCAATAATTAGATGGGTGACACTCTTAAGCAATAAGAGGTGCTATAAACAACCTGAAATCCGTGTGCTATATCTAAGCAATGTATTGGCTTTTCAGTCTCGGAAGACTATAATAAAGTTTTTGTGCCCCTGAATTTACAGCGCCTCCTGTGACTGTGAAGTCTGATATTTAAAAAACATTCTCGACCACAGATGTTGCATTTGAAGGCTGTCCCTGAAGATTTTGATGTTCCGGTGCTTTGTTTCCGCTGCTTTCTTCTAGACCTCTTAGCTTCATTGTGTTGCGTCAGGGTGACTTCTGACATGAACAGTCCTCTACGGAGATTCTGTGGCCACCGAGGGCGGTCAATAGCCAAATTTTCCCAGCTGGAAGGGACAATGCCAAAGCACCTGAGATCATTCTTGCATACATCCTTGAATCGCAGCTGGGGCGACCAATCTGTCTTTTACCAGACATAAGTTCTGCATAAAGAATGTCTTTCGGTATTCGTCCATCATCCATCCGATGTACATGACCCAGCCATCGGAGATGACGTTGCAAAGATTATTAAATAACATGGAAATTAGGTATTTACCCAACTCCTTTGGTACGCGTATGATGTGACATAAGGTCGCAAGTAGGGGACATCCCGTGAGGATCAAACTCGCTATTTAGTAATGGATCTGTGAGACTAACTTGCTAACCATTACACCACGATAGGACATCCTAACAAGATGGATTACGGTCAAATTACACTGAAAGCACTGGTTCCCGCTAGATCAACTAAGTTAAGCAGCGAGGATTCTGTTCAGTACTTAATTGGGTTACCACTTAAGCAACCTGAGTCTTTTGTTTATCAAAATGACATGATTCGCCATTAAATAACTCGAAAAGGATTGATATGTTGTAAATAAAAAAACAACAAACAAAACGGAAAATATACGCGACGGAAAAATAACTGGTCTAAATCTCGGAAGTTAAGCAGCGATGAGTCTGGTCAATATTTATGAGTGACCATTTACTAATAGCCGGAACTGTGAGCAATATAAGGCAAAGTAAGCAAAATTCAGTAAATAATATCATGACTTATGGTTAAGATACACTAAAAGCACCGGGCCGTACCAGATCACCGAAGTTAAGCAGCGATGAGTCTGCTAAGCAATCTGAAACCAGGGTGACACATAGCGTAGTGAATAAAGTGACAGCTCTAAGTGACAACTCTAAGTGACAATTATCTCTAGACTGCAGGTTCAATCCTGGTTAGGAGCAGCAGTAACATAGAATAATGATTAACATAGCTTAACACGTGACAAAGTTCCGTGATGGCTCCCGATTACGACAAGAAGGTCCCTGATTACGACAAGAAGGTCACCGAGTTCGAAAAGAAGATTCCCGATTTCGAAAAGAAGGTTCCCGAGCCCGACAATAAATACCCGAAGAAGGCCGGAGGGCACATCAGCCGAAATGTTGTACAGATAATAATGAAGATGTTGACAATAGTTCGAATAATACAAATAATACTAAGCTATAGGTGTGTAAATTCTATTATCTTATAAGACGCATCATCATCTTCATCATCATCGTCGTGCTGATAGCATGGATTCCTTTGACGCCTAGCGAATAAGAATCTTTCAAATGGACGCACTCATCCGGAACAAATATTATGAATGCAAATTAACTTTCTTTTTTCTCTTTATTTATTGTACATCTATTTCGGAAGTTTTTAGGGGTATCTTTTAATTGTAAAATTGAAACAAAGGTACAGCTCTCTCTCTCTCTCTCTCTCTCTCTCTCTCTCTCTCTCTCTCTCTCTCTCTCTCTCTCTCTCTCTCTCTCTCATTGTGCTTCTACACGGCATCCAGTGTCCGAACAGACTTATTATATGTAAGTTTTTGTTAGGGGAGAATCGCTGGAACCGAAATTCGAAATGCAAACATCCTGGTCGAGAAATACACCACGAGCACCTCTATCAGCGTAGGTAGTCACATCTTTAACACAACTTCGGGCCCCCATACGCCAAAATTGATAGGAGATTGCATTATATATATATATATATATATATATATATATATATGAAAAGGGGATTGACTCCCTCACTGATTGACTGATACCAACTTTAGGCCGCCCCGACGACTTTACCTTTTTACTTTTAAGGCGCTCGATGTAATGGTAATAGTCGTAGGAAATGGACTCGTCGTCCCAAGTTCAAATCCTGGACGAGGCTGTTTGCATTTCACATAGCGCTAATACCTTACACATGTATTCAACTACTCTCCCTCCAGCTATGGGTAAATAGTATGGTAGACTGGCCTCTTTATCCTTGGCTAGATAACCAGTCTAGAAGTAAACCTGAATTCAAACCTGTTAAACTCCGCTTAAGAAATTGACTTTTTTCGCATCCTGCTTGTGCGGAGGGGTTGGTATATATATATATATATATATATATATATATATATATATATATATATATATATATATATATAGAGAGAGAGAGAGAGAGAGAGAGAGAGACATGGGATACTTAACAAATGAAAGTCCGTTATGTTTTATGCGTAATTTTAGGTAACACCTCATGCACACGCACACATAAACACATATACACTCAAACAAACTAGATATACGTTTATGTGTGCATGTATGTTCACAGATCGGGACATGTGTTTATTTAGTTAGTGATAGATAGATAGATAGATATAAGTTTAAATAGAGTAACCACAATGGTGAGTGGTTATTGGTGACTGTCAGTTTCACGCCTTTTGGATCATCAGACCAAGAACACTTGATCACACTTAGATCTACATGTGCTATATCACCGATATTGAGCACTCTTTATTTATGAATATACCACACCATATATATATATATATATATATATATATATATATGTATATATATATATATATAGTGTGGTATATTCATAAATAAAATATATATATATATATATATATATATATATATATATATATATTAGTTAAGAGAAAGGAAATGAATCCGACGGTATAAGTATAGATAAAAGCATATGAAAACACACAATATGCTGTTAAAGTGAAAATATTCTATATCATATTCATAACTAATATTGAACAATATTTTTATTTATAAAAATCATCTTCAGAATCTTATAATGAAACGACCGCATGTCTTTTTGGAATATCAATGTTTTCGTTTTGAATTCAAATTATTTTCAACTCCTCTCTCGATGAGTCCGGAGTAAAATCAAGCTCTGAAGATGATTTTTAAAAATCGAAATATTGTTCAATATTAGCTATGAATATGATATAAAATATTTTCACTTTAACAGCATATTGTGTTTTCATATCCTTTTATCTATCTATCTATCTAGCTATCTCTCTCTCTCTCTCTCTCTCTATATATATATATATATATATATATATATATATATATATATATATATATATATATATATATATAACGACACAAAAGTAAATATTTCATAATAAAGATGTCCGCAAAATGGTTTGAATTTTGTTTTACAAAACATTATTTCATTTTGTTGTGCACAACAGGTGTTTAACTCTATTTAAAGTCTGAAAGGTCTTTCTAGATTGATAGATATAGATAGACTGAAATAAATACATACATATATGCAAACATACATACAGGCTGAGATAGATAGATAGATAGATAGATAGATAGATAGATAGGTAAAACGTTGGCGGGTTGGCCTAAAGTCGGTATCAGCCAATTGGCGAGGGAGTCTATCCCCTTTTCACTAGCGCTAGACAAAGGAGATTGTTTTTAGCGTCTGAGGTGGAGCGCAACACCTACCAGCAGGTCCTTACTTTGCCGCACAGCACCCTGTACTACTCATACGCTGAGTTGGCGAGGGCTGGTATTGACCTAGGAACCTTGTGGTATCTAGCCGAACGCTCTACCGACTGAGCTAACACGGCCCCAAACAGATAGATAGAAACTGACTGAAATACATACATGCATACACATATATATGTTGAGATAGATAGATAGATAGATAGATAGATAGATAGATAGATAGATAGATAGATAGACGGAAATGCATACATACATACAGGTTGAGATAGACAGATAGACAAACAGATCTTAATAGCTATAAGTTGGAACAAATATTGTTATATGAAATTACTAAAGACTGAAATACACACATACATGCATACACATATACATGTTGAGATAGATAGATAGATAGATAGATAGACTAAAATACACACATACATGCATACACATATACAGGTTGAGATAGATAGATAGATAGATAGATAGATAGATAGATAGACTGAAATACATACATGCATACACATATACATGTTGAGATAGATAGATAGGTAGATAGATAGATAGAAATGAACAGACTGAAATGCATACATGCATACACATATACATGTTGAGATAGATAGATAGATAGATAGATAGATAGATAGATAGATAGATTGATATGCATACATACATACAGGTTGAGATAGATAGACAGATAGATAGATAGATAGATAGATAGATAGATTGATATGCATACATACATACAGGTTGAGATAGATAGACAGATAGATAAACAGATCTTAATAGCTATAGGTTGGAGCAAATAATGTTATATTAAATCACTAACGTTCATATAAATATGTATATTAACGCATGCGTATATACCAGCGTATAATTATAAAAATATATATTTTTGTACAGGTATTCATAATGTATGTTCAAATTCGCAATAAAAAAATAAATAAAAATAAATAAAACATCATTTTGAATGTCATTTTTTCTTTTACTCTTTCAAGATGTGTCTGTTTTTTTGTTTTTTTTCTTGTTTTGTTTTTTTTGCGATAGTCAAAAACTTATGGAACGATCCCGCGCCAAGATGTTTGGCCGATCAACACGTGGATGAATAACGCTCACACGAACACACAGAAAAGAAGGTTTGTGTGAAAGGAATGAATCAATAAGTACTACTTACCAGTTCGGATTTAGGAAGAACTTCGTTCAATGCCATTGCTTGAATGCACATACAGGAACAGGTGAGAAGAAGAAACAAGCAAACTAGGCTTTGTGTACGCATTCTGACTGCTAAGTGTCTTGTCTTTCAAACAAGTAACTCGAAAATGTAGGCAAGTTCTACAAGCACAGAATTAAGTCAGGCCTTATATCTCTACGTATAACCCTCTTTTTCTCTCACTCTCTCGCTCTCTCTCTCTCTTTCTCTTTCTTATTAACTATATATATATATTATACTACTGTGTGTATGCGTGTGTGAGTGTTAAGGTTACTGAGTAAAATAAATGAGTAAAAGGGGAGGTAACTATTCTTTAAATGGTAGAGTGAGGAGAGCGAACGGTGATGGCTTGTGTCCTGGAAGCGCCAAGATTTCCCCGCTTCTTTATAAAGCGTGTAGATTGTAGGCGAGCTGTTCGTGCCGCCCCTATGTCGGCGTCACTTTTTTCTTCTCCTGTCGCTGCACACCTGATTGGTGGCTTTGCTGTTAGAATGATTCACCAATTAGCAGCGGTAGCAGATTGCGTGGTTTATTCAAACATTTCTCCATCACTCCGCCTCTTGATGGTGATGGTATGCAAAGAAGGGAGGGGCAAAAACAACAAAAACAACAACAGAAAAGAAAGAGTACACCGTAAATACATGTAAATATACGTGGGAGATATCTGCTCACGCATATTTGTCCAGTCAAGAATTGCAAAGAGAGGGCGGGGTGAAATAAAATCGTGGGGGTGATCGAAGGCAGTCGAAAAGCCCGAGTTATAGATAATAATAATAATAATAATAATAATAATAATAATAATAATAAGAAGAAGAGAAGAAGAAGAAGAAGAAGAAGAAGAAGAAGAAGAAGAAGAAGAAGAAGAATGTGGGTGAATTGGAAATCAGGGGAAGAATTGAAACCATCCAAACTACAACACTGTTGGGATAGGCTAGAATACTCAAGAGAGTCGTGAAGACCTGAGGAGACTTGCTGTCACTCAGCCTCCAGAGAACCACGAGCTACGGCCGGTATGAAAACCTCATAAATTTAAGATTTTTAAAAAATAGATAAAAGATAGAAAAAATAAAATTAAAAACAAATAGGTAAAGAAAGCTACAAGTAGACGATGGGATTTAATTGGGGTAAGAAAGTAAAATGATATGATGAGAAAATATCTTGAGAAGCTCTAAGAATATAACTAAAGAATACTTCAATGCGGCGTGGGATACAATAATAACCTCTAACACACACACACACACACACACACACACACACACACACACAACCAGCTTACAAAACTTTAACCTTCTTTAAGAGGCACAGACACACATTCATATAATTATTTACTAAGTTTTGCTTGGACGTGGCACAAGGCCAGAAGTATAGAACATCCCGTGAGTATCGAAATCACTACCAATGGTCTGCTAATCTAACTTGGTAGCCATTACACCACGTGATCGACCCACTCATTTTTATAGTTATATACTCTGCTGAGATTAGTTGTGGCACAAGGCGGGAAGAATGTAGCACTCAGTAAGAATCGAAATAACTGATAATAGTCAACCATTACACCATGTGAGGTGCCCCCTCATTCATATGCGTTCACAAGCACCTTTATATACACATAAAAATATACTGGGATAATGTACGACTCGTAGCTAAGGGTACCTCATTAATTGTAAGGCAATAGCTTTATAGATCTATATTTATGGATTTTCCTCTGTGATCATTACTGCTAAGTAGTGAGATCGATCCTCACAAGGGGATTCTGGTAGTTTTTGAGAAAGACTAAAGTGAAGCTGAGTAAATAACTACCGACCTCTAGGATTGGCAGTTCACGTGGTGCAATAGTCTAGTAGACTATTGTTATGGAGGACAGAGTGGACCTGGGAGTAATGGCGATGAAGGGGTACTCCACACTCCCCAGAGCTCCAGAATTTAAACGTCACCATTAAATGCAGTTTAACGTCATACCCAGGACCTTCAACCACCGCCTTCTAGCACATGATAAAGAGGTTTCGGGTTTTGCCATATGTATCTATTACTTTTTACTTAAAATATTGTAATAACATTCTATCTAATGATTACTTAACTGATTTAGTAAGAAAAGTGTATATTTGCCATATGGGCAATAGGGTTGTGACAATCATATAAGTTCGAGGGCTTGACGTAGCCAGCCGATTGATTAAAGGAGATGTCTCCAGCCGTCCGTCTAGACTTGGGCACTTGCTTAGTCTAGATGGGCGGTTCACGGCATGTAATCTAGTGATAATCATATACCATTACATTGCTATTAGACTGATATATATATATATATATATATATATATATATATATATATATATATATATATATATATATATATATAATTTCACCTTAATTCATGATAGTATAATACCAAATGATGGAAAAGAACCTTATCTTATGTCATTTTTCCGAATGAAAAGTATACTTCATCTTTAAAACCCGGCATTAGAGAGGCTGTTTTACACGTCGGGTTCTAATATATATATATATATATATATATATATATATATATATATGTGTGTGTGTGTGTGTGTGTGTGTGTGTGTGTGTGTGTGTGTGTGTGTGTGTGTGTGTACTGTTTTAAAATTAGTGGTGTGACCATATTAGTAGTAAAACCTAAAAAAAGTGACCAATGCCCATTAGGTAGAGCAAATCAACAATATTAAAACAACGTTAATTGGCAAACTTTTCTCACACCCGTCAGAATTTCCGCAATTGGGTGTAAAGGTTATCATTGTCATTGGATGTATTGATTATTATTGTCTAACTTAAATTAGTCTAGTTACAGTTGTCAAAGCAAATATTTATTCTCATGTCTACACTGGGATATTTGTGTTAAAAAATGGCCAGAACTGATAGTCAAGTGCAAGAATGAGACCAAATATTTGCTTTGATATCTGCAAACAGAATGGCTTAAGTCAGATGACATAACTTTTATACCCCTAAAGAGGAAAATAACATATTCAAGATAAAAAGTAGTTCCTTCATTTTATCTGCTCACTTAGGGATCGCAACAGTTTGAAACTCTGGGTAATAACAGTTTGTGATTTCATACACACACACACACACACACACACATACACACACACACATATATATATATATATATATATATATATATATATATATCCGTAGATGGGTTATCAGGTAAGTTGGTACTAGGATGAATCTACGTTGAATCTTTCTTCCAACAGCGAAATGTTAGAGTAGTTCAGGTCCCAGTTGAGAGATCGAATGTTCAATATTATTGAACAGAGCAATATAATGGCGGTCTGATGAAACTGATAGGTATACACAGATACCTGTGCTTAGAAATAGATCAATAACCGCAATATGGCCGATTTTAAGATTTTTCTTTACCAATTATATATATATATATATATTTTTACCAATTATATATATATATTTTTACTTTTCCTTATATCAACAAAATCCCTGAAGAAGATCTACTAAACACTGCAGCGTTGGCTGAATAAATACCACTCATTTTATTTAAACCTGTGTTTTTTCAAATTTTTCACTATATTACATATATATAGAGAGAGAGACAGACAGACAGACAGACAGACCGAGAGGGAGAGAGAGAGAGAGAGAGAGAGAGAGAGAGAGAGAGAGAGAGAGAGAGATTTGTGAACATATTGGTTTCCTGTTGGAACAGCGATCCATGCAAACATTGATGTTTACATTTATGAAAGATTGAAATTAGAAATCCATTGTTGTCTCTGTAGTTGAATTTGGATAACGAAAATTGATATTAAAAACCGAGAAATGTACTTTTTATCTTTAGCATTAATTTTTTCCTAGTTTTTGGCGAAAAACATATTAAATTATTTGCAATACTCTAATTTTTTTCCGAAGCCATCTCGGAAAACAAATGATACAAAAAGCACCAAAAAAAAAAACAAGTTTGCGAAACATTACGCAAACAAATAGAGCTGGGCGGAGACATCATCTGTTAAAGGATAGGAGACTGATGATGATTTATTGTGTTCTGTCGCTGTAGTAGTTTGGAACATCATACAGCAAAATTCAGTCCTTCCTTATTTGAATCCACTCTGTTCTTTACTTTGCGATGGTCCTTTGCTCCCTCAGTCCTGTTTTCTGCCGCTGTAGTAGTTTGGAACATAATACAGCAAAATTCAGTCCTTCCTTATTTGAATCCACTCTGTTCTTTACTTTGCGATGGTCCTTTGCTCCCTCAGTCCTGTTTTCTGCCGCTATAGTAGTTTGAAACATCTTGATATTTACTAAGACCTCCCACCAGGCCAGGATGTGACACAAGGTATTTTTAATGTGAGAAGCAACGCACAAACCTAAGCTCATGCGATAGCTAGTCAAAAAGTGCGTGGTTCCCATGGGATCACGTTGTCATTTTGCCCAGCTGTCTGGGCGGACCGAAACAGTCATTCTTTGGAACATCTTATAGCAGAATTCAGCTAATACCCTTCAGAAAGGTATGAATCCTACTCTCC
>CM042139.1:81079749-81104749 GCA_023376005.1 Doryteuthis pealeii | reverse complement strand
TTTCCTCAAGTATTTTCTGAAGGTTTAGGTTGTTGCACGAAAACCGAAGTAAGATTCGAAATGAAAGAAAATGCAAAACCAATTTTCAAACCTAAAAGAAATGTACCCTTTTCGTCTTTGGAGGTAATAAACAAAGAACTCGAAAGACTAGAGAAAGTCGGAGTGATCGAAAAGGTGGATTATTCAGATTGGGCGTCACCGACAATATACGTAAAGAAAAACAAAAAAAATAAGAGTCTGCGCTGATTTTTCGACAGGCCTAAATGACTGTATAAGAGATAATTGCTATCCTCTGCCGACTGCAGAATACATTTTTTTCAAAGCTTAACGGTGGAAAGTTATTTTCTAAAATCGACTTGTCAGAAGTATACCTACTAGTGAAAGTCGATGATGAATGGTCCAAATACTTAACCATCCATACGCACAGAGGTTTGTATACCCTAAAACGTCTGCCATTTGGACTAAAAGTGGCACCGAGCCTTTTTCAACAAATCATGGATGCTATGCTAGCTGGTCTAGAATATGCTATGGCGTATTTGGACGACATACTAATAAAAAGCGAAAATATGGAACAACATAGGAAACATGTTCGGGAAGTATTTAAAACAATTAAGGAATACGGGTTTAAGCTAGAGCCTGAAAAGTGTGAATTCTTTATGGATAGATTGAAATATCTGGGACAGATAATTCATCGAAAGGATCGAAAATCTGACCCAGAAAGGGCTAAATCCATACAAAATATGCCCTCACCGGACAATGTAACGAAGCTACAGGCATTTCTAGGTCTAGCAAGTTATTATAGTATATACATACCGAGCATGTATGAGCTAAGAGCCCCATTAAATGAACTACTAAAAAAGGGTAAAAAATGGTGTTGGTCTAAAGAGTGCGAAAAGGTATTTCAAGGAATAAAATAATGTCTACTATCAGACCTCACACTAGCACACTTCGACCCAAATAAAGAACTGATCGTAGCAACGAACGCAAGCCAGTATGGACTCGGAGCAGTTCTACTACATAGACTTGAAGACGGGTCGACAAAACCAATAGCTCATGCATCCAGAACATTACTACCAACAGAAAAAAATTACAGTCAAATTGAAAAGGAAAGCCTTTCAATTATTTATGCTATCAAGAAATTTCATAGATTCATACATGGTAGAGTATTCCCACTACAAACGGACCACAAACCTCTACTAACGAACTTTGGCTCAAAAAAAGGTATCGGTTGCAGCGATGGGCTATTATACTTCTAAACTACAATTTCAAAATGGAGTAAATCTCATCGAAAAAAATGGGTCACGCAGATGGTCTCTCGAGACTAATTCCAAAGAACACCGAACCTTTGGAAGAAACAGTGATAGCATCATTGAAGGAAGAAAAAGAGCTTTCAGGGTTATTGATTAATACTATTCGAGAGTTACTGGTCACCCTGGAAGATATTTAAAAAAGCCGCTGAAACGGACGATTTTATTCAGCAAAGAAAAAAGCAAGTCAGATTGAATGAAAGAAACGGAAAAGGAACAAAAGTATCCCCATTTTCAATGTTAAAAGAGTTTCACACAGCCCATCCGGGTATGTCTCGTATGAAATCCTTGATGAGGAGTTATACGTATTAGCCACGCATGGACCAGGATATTGAGAAAAGGATTAAAGAATGCAGGGGTTGCCAACTAGCAGCTAAGGCCCCTCCGATTAAAACTCAACCCTGGCCAAAGACCGACATCCCATGGGAGCGGTTGCATATAGATTATACAGGACCACTGAACGGATACGATTACTTGATCATCATTGATAGTTTTTTCTAAATGGCCGAAAATTTACAAGTTCAGACACCTTACAGCTACGAACACCATCAAAGCATTGGACGAAGTGTTTAGTCGCTTTGGAACTTCAAGAATATTGGTCAGCGACAATGCTACAATGTTCACAGGTAAAGAATTTAAAGACTACTGCTCTTCATTGGCCATAGAACACATCACGACACCTGCCTACAATCCAAGGTCCAATGGGCAGGCAGAAAGGTTCGTGGATACATTCAAAAGAGCATTAAGAAAGAACCAAGGACTAGATACGGACGAATGTAGTATACAGAAATGTCTTGCTGTATACAGGATCACACCAAATCCAAACACTAGTGCAAAGCTATCACCAGCAGAACTAATGTTTGCACGAAAGATAAGATCCGTATTCGATAGGTTACTACCAAGGCCGAAAGAGAAAATTCCTAAAAGAAAAAGGAATTTTAATACAAAAATGTATAAACCGGGCGATAAAGTTTTTTTAGGAAATATCGAAATGGAAAGAGTTACTGGGAGGACAGTATCATTACCAAAAGAATTGGAATAGTGATCTACATAATCAAGGGAAAGCGATTTGATCACAAAAGACATGTAAATCAAATCAGGCCACGATATATTGAAAATATCGAGCATAACGACGTGGAGCTTCCTATGGAAGTGTTATACGACACATTTGAGATCACACCTCCCATTAACCAAAAAGTACCTGTGAATGTGCCGCCTGTAACATCAACTTCTTATTCTCCACAAATTCCACGAGCAACCCCCCATCGTTAACCGTGGGGTGAGGAGAAAAAGTTGAAGAGAAAAGAAAGCGGTAAAACGACTACGTCCAAATGCAAAAAAGAAGAAATATTAAAAGTTAAATTCAAACGGAAGAATTTAGCTCAGTGAGGGGTGATATAATGGAATGACTTATCTCCCCCGTACCTGAACAGTGGCGATAGTTCTAGCTACTATTTAAGAACACACAGATTACTCTGTACAGAACTCACTTGAAGTACTTAGACGACGGACTAATACTTAGGTGACCTTACTATATAACAATAAGTAAAGAGTGCTCAATATTATTTAATATATATATATATGGGGGGGTAGCAAAAACATAAAGTCAACGGCCGTTTGAAATAAACAGTTTCTCACGCTTTACTTTATAAAAATTTGCACATCGAGTATTTGTAGAAAATTATTATCAATTTCACAAACCAATCGGCTTTATTTGGTTTTATTCTTGCATCGAAGATTACCCCATTCAAAAGTATATTTAAATCAATCTCACTAAAATGACGAAAAGTTTCCGTACACCTGGAACTAATACTTTGATTTTCCCACATTTAACGAATATTGCAGATTTCTATCATTTAGAATAAGTTGTAATTAGAATGTTGATCTTCTCAATGTCAATTTAATCTCATTCTTCATTGCTTCAGTATTGTTAGAGTTCTTGAAGTTTTCTATGTTTTCTCTTATGCACCGCCATATTCAATTCACTCCGACAAAAGTGAATATTAAAATCTAAATAGTGTGACGCAAATCTAATAATCTAATTTTGTCATCCTCTAGCGTATTTAGGGTGTTTATCTCGTTGAAATATCAAATTCCCATCCCTTTCCAATTATCTGGCTGACGATTTACGATCTTCTTTCAAAATGTCATTATAATGATCAGCGTTCATTTTATCATTAACTCTGGCAAGTTGACGACAGTCTTTGATATTCAACTGGAGGATTTTGCCGTTCTAGCAAAAATAAGAAATGAAAATTATACTCTCTATCACACACACACATACACACACACACACACATATATATATATATATATATATATATATATATATATATATTAACACATTTTTGGTACAACTAATTTTATATAAAAACTTAAACAGTATCATATTTTATTCACCGACGATAAACTATTTAAGCAGTTAGGGAGGTTTAAATGAGACGAAAGAAAAAGGGGACTTAAGGACCCTTTCGACAGGTGCATTTTCAAATGTTTACAGCCGGTAGATCGTTTAAAAGTCAAAGTGTATGGATTGGGTAAAGGGGGATAAGATAATGTCAAGATTGGAGCAATAAGAAGATGAGAAAAATATGAATTCTTTCACGTTACTCCTATCTCTCTCTCTCTCTCTCTCTCTCTCTATATATATATATATATATATATATATATATATATATATATATATATATATATGTGTGTGAGTGAATGTGTGCCTGTGTGTGCGTACATAGGGGGATTCAAATAATATTAACACTTCGAGGTGAATACCTTTATGATATTATGATTTCAAATCGTTTGCACCTGTTCACCACCCCGTCAACACATCTTTCACAGGTGATTCAAAAGATATTAACACTTCCATGGGAGTAACTTTATTACACTGGTAGAACTGGTAATATGAAAACCATGTGAGAATATTTTAAGAATCTGTTAACAGAGCTTGTATAAACATACCTGTACCTAACCCTACACATATATGTATGAGAAGTAGATACACAAGCGATGTATTTATGATATGGCTTTTTTTTTTAGCCGACAATTTAAATACGTGGACCTTACTATAGACTTTTTAAAGAACTGCGGAACATGGAGGTAAAGGTGATGTCAAATGCAATTGGTGCCCTTGAAACGGTCCTCAAATGTTTTTTGTTTTTTTTTAAGACTAAAAGAATTAGAAATCGGAGAAAGAATCGACACCATCCAGACAACAGCATTGTTAAGGTCGGCTAGAATAAGAAAAGTCCTGGAAACTTGCAGTCTCTCAGACTCCAGTGAAAAACTCAAATAATAATAATATTTGGCCATACAAATAGATGGTATACGCACAAACCAGAATCCGTTCTTGAGCATGGAAGGTATAAAATTCTCTGGGACTTTGAGATACAGACGGATGACTTTATCCCAGCTAGAAGACCAGACCAATTATTGATTAACAAAAAAGGAGAACTTATAGATTTTGCAGCCCCAGCAGTTTATAGGGTGAAGATGAAAGAAAACGAAAAGATAAACAAATACCTTGACCTTGCCAGAGAATTGGAAAAACTATGAAGGTAAAAGTGATACCAGTTGTATTTGGTGCACTTAAACGGTACCCGAAAGTTTAGAAAACGGACTATAGGAATTGGAAATCGGGACAAGAATTGTGACCATCTAGACAACAGTATTGTTAAGATTGGCTAGAATACTCAGAAGAGTACTGGATACACGAGGAGACTTGTTGTCACTCAGATTCCAGTGAAGGGACATCAGCTTACGCTGGTGTAAAAAAACTTACAAGGAATAATAATAATAATAATAATAATAATAATAATAATAATACATTTTGAGATATAATCTAGGCTAGTTGTAGAACTTGTCAACTCGTGAACTTCGCCGTTCCAGTAGATCAAAGAGTAAAAGTAAAGGAAAGTGAAAACTGTATAAATACTTAGACCTTGCCAGAGAATTGAAAAAGTTATGGAACTCGAATGTGACAGTCATATAGAAAAGAGACTGGTGGAACTGAATATCCTTTTATCATTAGTTAGCAAGTTGACGACAGCTTTTGATATTCATGCACCTACAAAACATTAAGGTATATCCTTCGGTGCTTTACAATGGAAATCATAAAAAAGATTTATTTGTGTACTTGGCTTTTATATGATATAAAGTATTCCAATCAAACACAAATAATTTACTTACATTTGTAAGGGTTCAATTATTCCTAATTAATACCAATTATTTGCATGTACGTGAATACTCAAATTAAAGATTGATTGATTGGTGCCAACGGAATGTCAACTCATCTAGGGTTATTTTATGCCTAGAGTTTAGGGAATTTTACGTTCATATTTATATTTCTTACATTTTCTAGGAGACACATCCTGCTATAATGTTTGGGTAATACACAAACTCTCCTATAAGTATTGCTTAGCGATACCTCACGTGGTGTAATGGTTAGAAAGTTAGATTCGCAGACCGTTGTCAATGAGTTCGATTCTCATTAGGTGACCCATACTTCTGGTTTTATGCCACATCTAATCTAAGCTGATTAAATAACTATAAGAATTGTTTAGACAGGTATTCGATTTGTGATATGCCTTTGAAGCGAAATGAAAGAATTGTGACTGGAGAGGAAAAATGGATTGTTTATGTTAACGTAATGCGAAAAAATTCTGGTATTTGCAATAATTATCCCCAAAGACAGCACCCAAAAAAGAACACCCATGTCAAATTGGCTATGTTTTGTGTTTGGTGGTATTACATAATTCGTGAGTAGCCTAATAATTATGTATGTGAATGTAGTTAGATTTTGAATTAAAATTCGTTGAAATTCTGAATCTGAGAGGAGTATATTACTGATAGGTAAAGACTTTTATTTGATCCCCGACTTCCGCCAATAGAAAGGCGTGCGAGCGGGAATTAAGTTGAGTTAATTAGATTTTGGCCATTAGTCAACGTGACTTGACGTAACGTTCATCTGTCCCAAGATGTCAAGTTCTCACCACGTGGTTGAGGACCGTTTTGGGCTTTCGGGTTTTTAATAAAGAATAAAGAAAAGCAATAAAGTCTTGCTTAATTATTCCAACAAAGAAATGAGCAGACACCCAGCCCAGCAGGAGGCAACAGCCCAGAAGAAGAGGGTGGAGGCTGATGAAGCAGAACATGTAAGGGCTAATCTTTTCATCCTTTCCTTTCTTTTTCTTTCCATTTATGTACCCGATATGAAGTGGGTATATAACAGTGGAATTTCAAAGGTATTATTTACTATTAGCTTCTTCTATGAAAAACAAACCATTAATTCTGATGTTTACTGTCAGCAGCTTGTTTGTTTGTTTTGTTTTACGGCATATCAACCTCGGTGGGTCATTTAATGCCGACTAAGTTTTGGATTCGTAGCGATAGTTTAGTAGAAGACAAATGTATATATGTATATATTTTAACAATTGTTCAATTACTCATATTTTTAGTACAATCCCACTGTCATCAGCTGTCAAATTTGGGTCATAAAATCAAGGAATTGAGACCAGAGTAGGCTAACAGGAAGGGGGTTGTGTTCCAACAAGCCATGCCCAATCACATGTGTCTTTGACTACTCGAAAAAAGCTGGGATCTCTTGCCTTATCCATCATATTCTCCTGAATACTTTTGATATATCCTGATGAATTATAATATCAATTGAACTAATCAACAATTGGTTTCTGCGAACACAAAAATTGTTTTATTTTTTTAATCAAGAACTCAGTATCTCGTTTAATCTGCAAGAGACTAACAATCACTTCCTTCATCTGTGTGTGGCAATTTTCAAAATATCGTAGTGGAATGAGAATTATTTTTTAAAAGGATTCAAATTTCTAAATTGTTGTATGCCTTTTTGTTTTTGTCTTTTTTGTTTGTTTGGTTTTTTTTTGGTTTTTTTTTTGTTTTTTTGTTGGTTTTGTTTTAATTTTTTCCTTTTTTTAATTTTACCAAAAAATCCATCTAATTTGAAATGTAATATTTTTTCATCGTAAGAATTATCGAAAGCTTTAATATATGGATGTATGTAAGCCATAAGTATAACGTTCTATAGAGTAATAAAAAATTCACTGCTCTTCGGGATGTTTATAATATTTAGCTTTTCACTTGAATATTAAAAGCAGGATAGTTTAGAAAAATAAAGAAATTATTTATCATTGAAAAAAATAATACAGGTGTTGGGAGACAAAAATAATTGTTTTCCCTTTGATTGTAGGCGTGGCTTCCCACGCCACACGCCCACTGTCTAAGATGTTAGGTTTTTAAAAAAGTTCAAATAACACTTTAACCTAAAATATAAAGTTAAAAATATAAGGTTAAAAAATATATGGTCTAAAAATATGTTAAAAAATATAAGTTCTAAAAATATAAGGTTAAAAAATATAAGGTCTAAAAATATAAGGTTAAAAATATTAGGCTTGAATAAAATTTGAGAAAAAATATAAAATCAAAAATATAAGGGTAAAAAATAAGATTCAAATATCACGTAAGTCTAATATGTTAGGTTTAAAAAATAAGGTTCAAATAACACTTTATCCTAAAATATAAAGTTAACAATATAAGGTCAAAAATAGGTTAAACAATATAAGGTTTGAAACACTTAAGACAAAAATATATGGTTAAACATATAAGGGTCAAAGATAAGGTTCAAATACTACGTAAGTCTAAGATGTTAGTTTAAAAAAAGGTTCAAATAACACTTAAGCCTAAAATATATGGTTAAAAATATAAGGTTCAAAAATATATGGTTAAAATACTAATTAAGCCTAAAATATAAGGTTAAAATTATAAGATCTAAAATTATTACGTAAAAAAACATGAGGTTCGAATTACACTTAAGACAAAAGTATATGATTAAAAAAATATATGGGTAAAAAATAAGGTTCAAATACCACATAGGCCCAAGATTTTAGGTTAAAAATATATGGTTTAAATAAAACTTAAACCTAAAATGTAAGGATAAAAATACAAGGTTCAAATATCACTTAAGCCTAAAAAATAAAGTTTTATGAAAGTTGAAAAATATATGGTTAAAAGATATATGGTTCAAATCTCACTTAAGCCTAAAATATAAAGCTAAAAAATATTAGGTTAAGAATATAAGGTTCAAATACCACTTAAGCCTAAAATATAAGGTTAGATAATATATGGTTCAAATACCAATTGAGTCTAAAATATACGGTTTAAGAATATATGGTTCAAATACCACTTAAGCCTAAGCATAAGGTTAAAAATATGAGGTTAAAATATAAGGTTCAAATCCCACTTAGGCCTAAAATATAAGGTTAACATACTAGGTTAAAAAATATGAGGTTCAAATACCACTTAAGCCAAAATATAAAATTAAAATGTTAGGTTAAAAAATATAAGGTTAAAATCCCACTTAAGCCTAAAATATAAGGTTAAAAGATATACATTTCAAATACCAAAGAGTGATGTGTTTAGTTTGCTCATCGTGAGAACCGCTTTATATCTCGACACTGCAATGATAAGTAGCGTGAAAAAATCGTTTCGATAAGGAAGAAAATCTATGACAAGAGCATTACTTTTTCAAGTTTTTAAATTTTTACTCAAGAATTATCTCCAGCGATCAGAAACAAGATTTCTATCGTTCTGTCAAAATGTTCAAACACTTTTGCAAAGATTGAACACAGACAAGCAGTCGACCGTTCCTGGAGAAAGAAAAGCAAAAAACATGTTAAACAACAAGAAAGAAAGAAAGAAAGAAAGAAAGAAAGAAAGAAGAGGCCATATGGAAAATAAACGAATAAATAAATAAATAAATAAATAAATAAAAGCTCTCAAAATATGCTTATCCGTTAAATAATCTAAACTGTGTTAAACGTTGTGTCAATTTTCCCTCATCTCGTCAACGGTGTATCTATATTATTAATATTTTCTGAAGTGAACAAGAGAATTTTCTTTCTTTCAGGAGCATTTACATGGTTGGTGATAAATGGCTGTTTGAATCACCAAAAAGGGGAAAGGTCTTTCACTTCATACCCATTTCTATCTAATGTGTAATCTTGTCCACGACTTGACATTTTTCAGAATAAATTATCAGCGTACATAGAAAGCATTCTTGCTTTTTACAGATATCTACCCGAAGGTATATTTCCTGTTTACATCTAAAGACTAAGACTAAACTATATTATTCTTTTTTTTTTCACACCCGCCTAAGCTGGTGATTCACTGGAGGCTGAGTGACAGCAAGTCTACACAGGTCTCCAGGATTCTTCTGAGTATTGCAGCTGATCTTAACAATGCTGTTGTTTGGATGGTCTCGATTCTTCTTCGGATTTCCAATTCTTCCAGACTCTTTTCCAACCCCTTAGGAACAGTTCCAATGGCCCCAATTACAATTAGCACGACCTTTACCTTCATGTTCCACAGTTTTTTCAACTCTCTGGCCAGGTCCAAGTATTTGTTTATCTTTTCGTTTTCTTTCACTTTCACTCTATGATCCACGAGATGACACGTTTTCTTCATTTTGTTAATTAATGCTAGGTCTGGTCTCATGGCCGGGATTTGGTAATCCGTCTTTATCTCAAATTTCCAAAGAATTCTATGCGTCTCATTGTCTAGGACAGATTCCGGTTTGTGCATATACCATTTAGTAGCATGGCGAAAATTGAATTTCTTGCATAATTCCCAGTGCATCACCTTTCCCACCCAGTCGTGTTTAGTCTTGTACTATTTTTGTGCTAGTTTGCTGCATTCGTTTATAATATGATTAACCGTTTCGTTTCTGTCTCCACACATTCTATACTTGCTATTCCGTTGCGTCTTATCTATTTTCGCCTTTATATAATTTGTTCTTATGACATTGTCTATTATTATTATTATTATTATTATTATTATTATTATACTCCATGTTATTTATTCACCCCAGTTTTTTCAATGAAGTCCGAGTGACAGCAAGTCTCCTCAGGTCTCCAGTACTCTTCTAAGTATTCTAGCTGATTTTAACAATGCTGTGGTCTGGATGGTCTCGATTCTTTCAAGGCTTCTAACTACACCGTCCCCTTCGTGTTCAAGCTTTTTCAGTTCTCTAGCAAGATCTTTTCGCTAACTTTCATTTTCACACAGTGGTCAGCTGAAACAGAAAAATCCACTAGATGAAATGTTTTTTTGGGTAATTAACACTTGGTTTGTCCTTCTATCCGGGATTCGGTGATCGTTCTTATCTCAGAATGCTAGACAATCTTAGGAGTGTCATTGCCTAGGACGATTATTATTATTACTATTATTATTGAGAGTTTTTCACACCAGCGTTAGCTGATGGTATTTCACTGAAGTGAGGGACGAGTCTCTTCAGGTCTTCAGGTCTCCAGGTCTCTTCTGAGTGTTCTAGCTGATTGCAACAATGCAGCAGTCTGGATGGTTTCAATTCTTCCTCTGATTTCCAGATCCTTCAGTCTTTTTTCCAAGCTTTTTGAGACCGTTCCAAGTGCACCTACTACAGTTGGTATCACTTTCACTTTCATATTCCACAGCTTTTTCAATTCTCTGGCAAGGTCCAGGTATTTGTCCATCATTTTATTATTATCTCCTTTTGAGTTTTCACATCAGTGTTAGCTGATGGTCTTTCACTGGAGTCTGAGTGACAGTAAGTCTCCTCAGGTCTCCAGGACTCTTCTGAGTATTCTGGCAGATTGCAGCATTGCAGTGTTCTGAATGGTTTCAATTCTTCCTCTGATTTCAAAACTTTCCAAACCCTTCTTCAATCTTTTTGGGACCGTTCCAAGTGCACCAACTACAATTGGTATAACTTTCACTTTCATATTCCATAACTTTTTCAGTTCTCTGGCAAGGTCCAGATATTTGTCTATTTTTTCATTTTCCTTTAGCTTCACCCTGTGATCTGCTGGAACTGCAAAATCCACCAGTTGACAAGTTCTTTCTTTTTTGTTTATCAACACTAGGTCTGGTCTTCTTGCTGGGATAAGGTGATCCGTTTTTATTTCAAAGTCCCAGAGAATTTTATGTGTTTCGTTCTCAAGAACAGATTCTGGTTTATGCATATACCATTTTGTTGTATGGTCAAAATTATTTTTTTTGCATAATTCCCAGTGGATCACCTTCCCAACCCAGTCGTGTCTAGTTTTGTATTCTCGTTGTGCTAGTTTGCTACATTCGCAGAGTATATGGTTTACAGTCTCATCTCTATTACCACAGAATCTACATTTACTATTTTGTTGGGTCTTATCAATTTTCGCTTTGATATAGTTTGTCCTTATGGCATTATTTTGTGCAGCAATTATTAATGATTCTGTTTCTCTTTTGAGGTTTCCTTTTCTTAACCATGTCCAAGTCTTTCCATGTGCAACCTCTTCGATTTGTCGTTTGAAGTGTCCATATAATTGTTTTTCTTCCCATTTTTGTTTTCTAGTCTTTGTTGTTTTTCTGTTTGTCCATCTGTCATTTCTACTATTGTTGGCCGCCATAAGTAATTTGTCTTTGCTCTTTCTTGTGTAATCCTCAAGTTGTTGGATTGTGGTTTCTACACAGTCCTCTATGCTGGCAAGACCTCTTCCCCCTTCCTTTCTTGACACATATAATCTATCTCTATCGTCTCTAGGGTTAAAAGCCTTGTGCATGGTCATTAACTTTCTCGTTCTTTGGTCAATCTGTCTGAGTTCTTCTCTTGTCCATTTTAAGAATGGTCCTGAGTATCTTATAATGGGGACGGCCCAGGTATTGATTCCTTTGATCAGATTTCTGCTGTTAAGTTTGGTTTCTAGAAGTTTTCTAGTTCTCCTGAGATATTCTTTTTAACTTTTCCTTTCATTTCTGTTTGTTTGATATTGTCCGCTTCTAAAATTCCTAAATATTTGTAACTTTCATTTTCATCAAGTGATTTTATAGTGTCCTGATTTGGCAGTTGTATTCCATTCATTAATTTTCTTTCACCCTGTTTCATTACTAGCATAGCACATTTTTCAATTCCAAATTCCATTCCTATATCTTGGCTATATATTCTAATAGTTTGTACCAGGGTTTCTAATTCTTTTTCATTTTTTGCAAAATTTTTATGTCATCCATGTACATAAGGTGGTTTATCTTTTCTTGTGCGTTAGTGAATTTGTATCCCCCAGTACATTTTTTAAGTATATGATTAAGAGGCATCATTGCTATAATGAACAGTAGTGGTGATAATGAGTCTCCCTGGAAGATACCTCTCTGGATTTTTACTTCAGCCAGGGATTGTTTTCCGGCTTTTAGTTGAACTCTCCAGTTTTCCATGGATTTTTCAATGAAATTTATTATGTTGTTGGAAATTTTGTACATTTTTAAACATTCTAAAATCCAGGTATGTGGGACCATGTCATAAACTTTACTGTGGTCGATCCAGGCCATTGCAATATTTTTCCGTCTATTTTTTACTTCTTTAAGAATGTATTGGTCTATATACAGTAAATCGTGTGTTCCTCTTTTTCCCTTGCGGCATCCTTTCTGTTCTTCTGGGAAAAGGTTACGCCAATTGAGTGAAAGGTATATTTCGTCTTTTATAACAGCAGTCAATATTTTCCACATCATGGGTAGACAAGTTATTGGTCTATAATTGCTGGGGATGTTTCCTTTTTGACAGTCTTTCTGGATTAGGGTAGTTATTCCTTTCGTCATCCATTCGGGTACTTCTGTTTCTTGTAGACATCTGTTCAGTTGCTGGGCCATTCTTTTGTGGATAGAAGTAAATTTTTTGAACCAGAAACCATGTATGCCATCGTGGCCTGGTGTTTTCCAATTTGTTACTTTCTTGAGTACCGATTTGAGCGTAATTATATGAACACTTGCTACAGGCCCTTCCTCAATTTCCATCAGTTCATTCTTAATATCACTAATAAATTTCGATTTCTTATTGTGTTCTTTCCTCTTCCATATATTGCTCCAAAACTGTTCTGCTTCCTTTGCATTTGGGTGTTCACTAATGTTTGTTTTTGATGTATTAATTTGTTCATAAAATTTCTTCTCATTGTTTTGGAAGGTCCTATTTTGTATGTACTGTTTGGTTCTTTCTCGATATCTTTTAAGTCTTCCTTCTATAGCTGATATATTTTGATTTATTTCTTCCATCTTAATTTGCTGTTGTCTTTTAACCTTTTTAGCTAAGTGTCTGTTTGTGTTTTTGTTTAAAGTATTTGTTTGTTGTCGTAATTTTTTTATTCGTTCTTCCAATCTAAATTCCCATCCAGCTTTTGTGTTTCTGTTTGGTTCTCTGTTTGTGTTTCGTAGGGTCTCACCAATTCTATCCCAGACTAGCTTTGCTCCTGCATAGATAAGGTTGTTTAGGTCTGTGATATTGTTTGTTGGGATGTTTATTAATATTTTGTTCATCCTTTCAGTTTCTTTCTTGACTTTTTTCCATTCTATGTTTCTTAGGGATGGTAATGTACTCTTCTTATCAGCCATGATTTGTTGTATAAGTTCTATATCCATTCTCTGTTCTTGTGATAGTTCCGGTGTTGTTAAGGTAGGTTGTACAAGGTTTTGATTGCCAGCATGTTGTTCCTTTTGTTTAGTTGTTTCCTGATGGATTTGCATTCCTTGATTTTCCTGTCCACATATCTCTATTATCTCAAGATCAGAGAAAATTTTTTTTATTCAGGATCATTCTTGCTTGGTCTGCAAATCTTTGGCTGGTGGTGTTGAAATTATTGTTGTCATTCCAAATATGAAGCATTCTTTTTCTATAACTTCTCTGTGCTGGGTTGCTCTTAAAATAACTATGAAGTACTTGTATGTTATTTTCTCTGGTCCACACTTTTCTTTGTCTCTCGGCTGGCACGTCACTGGGTCGTCTCTCGGCTGGTACGTCACTGGGTCGTCTCTCGGCTGCGATACCCTTTTTTCTTGTACATTTGAAAGAACAAGAATTATTATTATTATTATTGTTATTATTATTATTAAAGAACAAGAATTATTATTATTATTATTATTACTAGAAAATATATGCACCCTCCGGGTGCAAGTATTTAAGTTTTAATGTAATAAAATATCATATCAAATTAGAAATGCTAATGAAACTAAATAAGAAAGCAGATAAAAATATTTGAAACAGAGGAGGGTATAATAAAGAAATAGAACAACTGAAACTTACCCTTCCCTCACTCCCGTCTTTCATTGCTAAATTTTCCTGATTTAACTATTTAGTTAAAATAGGAAGTAAAGAATAAAATTACACTTATTTTTTCATGTTAATGGATTTCTTTTAAGATTTATCCCTGAGATTTTAGATAATATTCATTATGATAAAACCAAACAATTAGAAATCAATAATACTAAGCATATATTTATTAAAATCAGATTTTTAATATCAATATGCAAATTAGCCTTCCCGTTCACACTGTAAACTGCTATTTTGTTGTATATATAAATACAATTGCATGTTATTAGTATGTAGATATTACCAACAGTATTAATAATGTTAAACAATTTTATTAATAATTGAGGTTTAAATAAAAAATATAATCCTGTAGAAGGTGACGTAAATAACTAAGGGAATTGTTACTTGAATAGTAATATAGTTTCGGTTACAGACAGAAAAACACACAATCTCCATTATAATAAGATTATTATTATTATTATTATTTAACTCCTTGCGACATCTTTTACTGTAGTCTAAGTGACAGCGAGATTCCCCGGGTCTCCATGACTCTACTGGGTATTCGAGTTCAACCCTTGGTATTTTGCAATGGGGACAATCCATGTGTTTATTACGTTGATGAGATTTCCGCCGCAGAGCATAATTTCGTAAAGTTTTTTGTTCTTCTGAGGTACGCTTTTCTTACTTTTTATTTCATCTCTATTTTTTTGATGGTGTCCGCTTTCAATATTCCCAAGAATGAATCCAAATAACCTTTAAACAGATCTATTTGACCCATAGCTATGGCCCTAACAGGTACTACGAATACGGGTCAGAGTGGACCTGGGAGTAATGGCAATGAAGGGTACGCCTCACTCCCTTGATTTTCAGAACCGGAGCCTCACCATCAAATGCGGATTAGTGTCATACTCAGGACACTTCGGTTTTGTTTGCTTGTTTTTGTTTGTTTGTTTGTTTGTTTTTCGCGAGAGGAGGGGGTCTTACTTATCAGTCAGCATATTCTAAGCCCCGCTGACAGCACTATGTAAAATTGTTTTCTTTTTCTTAACAGTTTATCGAATTTATTATTTCTGCTGCTTTTGTTGTAACTAGTGTTTCGGCCGACCCACTCTACAGCCTTCTTTAGGTGTACAATCTATAAGGAATCAGAAGGGTGCTTTTGCTTCACAAATAGTTAACAAACAGGATGGATATACAATCGATATATTTATGCATTTAGTGTGTCAAGTAGTATCGTCAATACATAGAATAAAGAATAACCTTGTATCATATACACTCAAAATTTGAGCATGCAACTTTAGACGGTCCTCATTGCTTTTTTAAACAAGGTTTAATAAATACATGGTCAGTATTATATATAGTTGGTTTTATTTTATTATGTAATAAAGTTATCAGAACTATGTTTCCATTAGGGCAGGGATCACTAAACTACGGCTGGCAGGTCGGATCCGGCCTGCGAATGCATTTTATCAAGCCCGCTGACGGTACTTGTCTTTGTTTGTTAAAACGTACGGAACACGAGATGTTCTGACACCATTTAAGTTTAAATATCATGTGAAGCTTACTAGATCTTCATGAACTTGACTACTGTAGGAAGGTTACAAAATTTCGTATGTGTGAGTATCGTTTACTTACGTGATACCGAATTTTTATTGAATACAATAATAATGTGGCCCGCGCTCGTTATTTTTTCAATTATCCGACCCACCGTGAGAAAATTTCGATGATCCCTGCATTAGTGTTTCAAGCTCTTATTCTAATAGTCATTTACTAAGTTTGGCACAAGGTCAGAAGTACGAGATACCCAGTAAGAATCGAACTCATTAACAATGGTATGCTAGCCTAATTCGTTGACCATTACACTATGCAAGACACCTATGCACGCATTCCAAGTAATTAACGGAGGCTGATTTTTTTTTTTTTTTTTTTTGACACGAGAGAGGAACTCTGTAAGGGAAAACATGTAATATCAAGGAAATTCTTTGTTCGTCAGTTTCTTAAAATTAAAGTGACGATGTAATTCCTTTTTCTTTTTTTCTTTTTTCATTTGACTTCCCTTTCTCTAGGAAAGAAATCATTTTCCAAAAGAAATTGTTCACGTTTTTGCCAGTGTCACTTATTGGAAGATGTAAAAGCCCCTAATTAAAATTTGTAGGTGTTGTTAAAGCATGTTTACATTTATTTTAATTTTTTTTTATTTTTCAGATATTTCCAATAAATTATCACTGACCTTTTCAAGAATTTAACTTTATATTTTGTTGTTGTTCCTGTAAAAAAAAAGTTAACCCAAATGTTGCGTTATTTTACCATTCAATACATGAAGAATAAATTAGAAATGTTTACCGTATTTGAAGTATTTGCACAGCGTGAAAACAAGGCCGTAATGGTAATAGTGATAGTGATGGTGATGATGTAATAAATACCTTCAAAAATGAAATCTTATTATAATGGAGATTGTGTGTTTGTGTGTCTGTAACCGAAACTATATTACTACTCAAGTTACAATTCCCTTAGTTATTTACGTCACATTCTCCATGATTCTATTTTTATCTAAACATCAATTACTAATAAAATTGTTTCATATTATTAATACTGTTGACCATATCTACATACTAATAACATACAAGTGTATTTATATCAACAACAAAATAGCGGTTTTCAGTATGAATGGGAAGGCTAATTTGCATATTGATCTTTAAAATTTTATTTTGATAAATATGTGCTCGGTATTATTGATTTCTAATTGCTTGGTTTTATTTTAATGAATATAAGCAAATATATCAAATATTCTTAAGAGAAATCCATTATCAAAAATAATGGGTAATTGTGTAAGTAGTGTACATATTTTTAATCAAAGATTCAAATAACAGAGGTGGATGTAAAAGTACCGATACGGTTATAGATTGGCATGAGGTAATCTCTACTTGACTCCGCCTCCTCCCCCCACCCGAAACGCGCGAATAGAAGCGTGTGAACAGAAATTAGTTTTAGTTAAGCAGTTGCCGGCCTGTCAGTCTCCGAAAGAAGAGATTCTCTCAGGATGCCGCTTCTCATCCGCGCGGATTCGAGTAAAACTTTTGGGCAAGTGTTGTTTTTAATATAGAGACTAATAAAAAAAACAAGTCTTGCGTATTAATTAAAACAAAAAATGAGCAGACACCCGGCCTGGACAGAACAACAGAAGAGCTTAACGGCCTGGAGAAATCAGCCCTGAGGAAAATGGTCGACGAAGTAAACAATCAGTAAAGAAAAGTAGAAGAAACAATCTATCATCTTCTCTCTCTCTCTCTCTCTCTCTCTCTCTCTCTCTCTCTCTCTCTCTCTCTCTCTCTCTCTCTCTCTCCATTATATACCCAGCAGATTAAGTGGGTATGCAACAGTTAATGAAACAAGTTATGGCGGGACTTAAAACAGTTATCCATAAACAGTTCAGTCCAATAGTATGTACTTATCCAACCCCTCCGCAAAGGGTAGGATGTGACACAAGGTCAATTGCTAACCCCAGTAAAGCTAGTTTTATCTCAGAGTTTTCCTTTTCGTAGACTAGTTACCTTAAATAAGCTAAAAAAAACTACTTATTTACCCATAGCTGGGGAGTAGAGAACAGATTGATTTGTGCCTTTGTCAAAGGCATTAGCGCGAATTGAAATGCAAATGACTTCGTTCAGGATTTGAACTCGGGTCGTCGATTCCATTTCCTACAATGATAACCGTTACACTAATCTGCCCTCCTCTTGTTGAGAAGTAAGGAAATAGTCTCTTGCTTTTTAGCAAATTACTATTGCATTTTTATCATAAATATTTGCATTGTGTTGTTATTAACTGGTCTTGTTACTTCTGCGCCGATCTTTATATGGCGATGCAAAGCTTCTTCAGACTTCGGTGGACTTAAGAAAAAATATGGAAACGAAAACATCTCTTAAAGGCATCTTAGGTTCGTCTACACTATGCTTTAATAAAGGCGTGATATTTTTAGAAATTCATTTGTGGGTGGAAAAAAAACTTAGTTTTGCGTGTCATCAAATACAAGGAGAAATAAAAACTCTGAATTCAAACCAGCTTAAAATCTGTTCGTAGTGGAGGGATTGGGTAAATACGCATAAAATTCTTCTAAAATTACAACTGAGTTCGATCCTTACTAGGTGCTTCATACTTGTGACCTTGTACTAAAGCAAACAAACACTTGACAAATAATCAAATACAGTACGTTGTCTATAAATAAAATCTATTTTTTTTATCATAGTCCCTTCTTAATTTTTTGCTTCTAGATATTCCTGACAAAAATTGTTCAAATACAAGGGTGAGCTGAAAAATTCATAGGTATTTATCCAACCCCTCTCCATCAGCAGGATACGACACAGGGTTAGTTTTTAAACGGAGTTTAACGGTTGATATCATAGTTTTTCTTCTCCTAGACCGATTACCATACCAAGATTAAAGAGCTCATTCTGGTCTACTATTTACCCATAGCTGGAGGGAGAATAGTTGTATTGTATTTGTATATTTCCCAATTGCCATGTATGAAATGCGAACAACCTCGTCAAGAATTTGAACTCTGGTCGCCGTGTCCAATTTCCAACGACAATAACCAGTACCCTGCCAAAACCATGAAAAGTTCATTGGCTAAAAAGTTTATATGACGATGACATATTTTCTGTAAGTGACATTTTTAACCAATGTGATCCAAGCACTAGTAGTAAGCGTGTTTGAACACCAGTCGTACTACTACGTTCACTTTAGGACTAATGCCCTTAGGAAAAATATGAACCCCATCATCCCCTCTGCTATGGGTTAAATCGTACCACTACTGTTGTTCTACAAGGATGGCTTTGGCATTTGATAACCCACGAAGGTTGATGTGACATTGAACAAAGAAACCAAACAAAAAACAAATAACATTTAAAAGAGTTTTAAAATTTGCTTGAAGTATTGTATTTATATTGGTTTGGTGATTGGTTTTTAGGGTATTACAATGCAAGTGTAAATAAAAATGAGGTAACTATGATGTTGTTTGTTTACCTTTGATTTATTCTTAATATTTCGAGATAAAGATCCTTTCGTCAGAAAATTCTCTGCGTGTGTATATGTGTAAGTCTGTGTGTGTGTGTGTGTGTGTGTGTGTGTGTGTGTGTGTGTGTGTGTTTATGTGTGTTTGTCTGTCCAACAATTTTTAATATCGTTTCAGGTTTGGCCAACCCTTTTTTTTATCATTAGGCAGGCCTTAGTAGTTTATTTATTTGCACGTGTGCGCGCGCACGCGTGTGTGTGTGTGTGTGTGTGTGTTCTCCAGGCACAGCGGGTTTTTATAACCTTCATCTGTTAGCTTCTGTTAACTTGGTCTGTAAGAGGTTTTGTGTGTATGTGTGTGTTCTTCAGACACAGCTGATTTTCTTTTTCTTTTTTATTATCTTTACTTGTTTGCTGTGTGCGTTTTTGCGTGTAATTTGTAAAGAAAAATAGATTTTTTTTAAATCACTCATAAGAATAAAGGAATAGTTCTAGACTCTGATATTGTAATTCTGTTATAAGATTCATTTTGTGTAAAAACGATGCAACAGTGTCACTCTAAAAGCAGAGAATAAGGGAAATGAACATGAAGCTAAACAATTCACACAGGAAATCTCTTTGCACAATAAAAGTACGATCTTTATATTAAAAATGATGCAATATCTGTGGGAATCAAGTGTGACAGGTTATAACAAGGAAACAAACAGAGAAACTCATTAAACAATTTTGGGAAATTTTAAAAAGCTGAAGCATCCATAGAATACGGAGAAGAAGAATGTAATAGAAAGCACTTAAAGGCCTTATATGAAAAAAAAAAAGTATAGCTTCCCGTTGGAAACACTTTGCATGACAAGAAAGTTAATAAAAAGTATCAGAAAGAATTAACGATTATAAAGACGTTTTCAGGTTTATGATAAAAGATCAGAATTTATTAACGTTTTGTAAGAAGAAAAGAAAAAGTAATGGACAAGCTCAAAAATAAGGAAATTCTAATATATTTTGGAGTAAGATGACAGATGCAGGGAAATCAATATGCATTGTACTTTATTTCTACGCTGTTCTAACTTAGATGCTGACATTGAGAACTCTTTATCTATAAATATAGCAAACTATATCATCAATATCATTATATATATATATATATATATATATATATATATATATATATGTGTGTGTGTGTGTGTGTGTGTGTGTGTGTGTGTGTCTGTGTCTGTGTGTCTGTGTGTGAAGAGATGGAAGTGAATCCGACGGTATGTAGTATATTAAGAAAATTGAAAAAACAGGTTTAAATAAGTTGAGTGGTAAGTTTATTGACCGACACTACAGTGTTTCGATCTATTAATTAGATCATCTTCATGGCATTTGTTGGTATAAGGAAGGTGATAAAAAAAAATTTATCACAGAATAACGAGAAAAGCAAGCGATAGTCCTTGTTTATCAATCTGTTCAAAATTTGAAATCTGAAGAAAGATATATATATGTATATATGAGTTAAGAGTAAGGAAATGAACCCGACGTTAAATGTATAGACAAAATGGTATGAAAACACACAATATTGTTAAAATGAATATTTTCACGGATGGATCGTGAGAGAAGCAGAAATGAGTCCGGATTAAAAACATGCTCTGATGATGTTTTTTTATAAATCAAAATATTGTTCAATATTAGCTATGAATATGATATAAAATATATTCATTTTAACAATATTGTGTGTTTTCATACCCTTTTATCTATACATACACACACACATATATATATATATATATATATATATATACAAACACACACACGCACACACACAAACACACACACATATATATATATATATATATATATATATATATATATATATATATATATATATATACTTGCCCCTGTCGGTGGGCTTACACGCTGATTGTATCTCCTATGGAGGAATAAAACCACTCAATGTGTTTTGGGGTTTTTTGTTTACTTTTTTGGGTTTTTTTTTTTTGTTAATGCAATTGTTCATGATAGTTCCTAAGCGCGGTTGGTTCTATTTCTTAACTTATAAGCATACTAGCAGCGGCTACCCGGCTAAACCCGGGTAGAGGAGATAAAAAAACATGGTTTAATAATCGTTTGCAGATCTATTACTACTGAATACCGAGTTCGGTCCTCGAAGGATGACCCATAAAAATCAACACGTAAAAACGATCTTAATTTAATCCTGTCTGGTGGGAGGTCAGGAAATTTTCTTTTCGTCAGATTTGAGGGGATGACATCATATGGCTATACTTGCAAACCGGTCGAAAAATTAAAAAATATATCAGGTGACCTAGAAAAAACAGAACCCAAATTATTTATTTATTTTCCCATTAAACTAACCCTAAATACACCCCTAATTCTAACCCCTAAAACCCCCTAGTTAAAATTAACAGTTTTATTACAAAATTCATGGGTTCTGTTTTTTCTGGGTCACCGTAATTTTCCGACCGATTTGCAAGTTTAGACCATCACATAATGATATAGTAAGAAATTTTAATTCAATGATTAACTATATTTTTAAATAAAATATAAATGACACGATTTGCTAAACTTCAAATTAATATTTGAAAAAGAAAAAAAAAAGAATTAAATAAAGTAATCAAATTTATGTAAAACGATAAATAATCTTAAAAAAAAATAACATTATTAATTCAAAACATAGCCGATCGAATATAGTATACTTTACTATAATGATTATAGTAAAGTATACTATATCATAAATTTGATAACAATTTGAGTTTTCAGGTATTTCCGTGAAATGTATTAGGTAATCTAATGGTATTATCTCTTGCACACTATTCTACATTAGTATCATGATTTTATTTGTATTTAAAATAAATAAATTAACGCGATTATGAAAAATAAAATAGGTTTTGTTTACAATTGACGAACGACAGGAATTTATAAAACAAAGTTGATTTGTCGCTAAATGTTTTCGTTTGATTTATTATTTAATTCACTGTAAAAAAAATTCAATGTATGAAAAGACATACTAATTACATATTTAGAACCAAATAAATATTTTTAAGATAGAAACAGAAATATGCGATAAATATCATTTGATTTTATGTTAAAATTTTAGTATGAAAAAACTATACTACGAATTCTTGGCTGACTGAAGCAAAATATAATTTTTTTTTAACTCGCTGTAAAAAATAATTCCATTGATAAAACTCAATCAAATTACATATTTAGAGAGATTATTTCATTCTGTTTTGATTGAACCGTAAATAGGCGAGTAAAAAGATGGACCGCTATTCTTCTTTCAAAAACGTTTTGAGTTTCACTGGATATATTTAATCATATTATTCTAAGAATCCCTTTTTTTTAATCCCTTGAAGGATTTTTTCAAAAACTATTTCGTGTGTAAGACTATTTTTCATTCAGTTTTTGTAATTGCTATTTCGCATATTAATTCAAATTTGATTCGCTGATTAAAAATGGATATATTTTATTCTAAGAAATATGAAATATTGATAAAAAAAAGGCTTTCATTTTTCTTTTTTACATAAATAGAGCGGACATAGGCAAAGAGGCAGCAGGGTGGGGTTGGCATGCTGATTGTAGCTGGAATATCAGCAGAATCAGCTATTTTATAGATTTCGAAAAATCGTTTGATTTTGGTTTAATTAATTAATTATATCCCTTAATCAGTAAAAATCAATAAACAAATTTGGGGTGTTTCTTAGTTAGAATGATATCAATGTGTATCCAAGATTTTAAATCTGAGTGACCTCCCGTTTTGGAGTTATACGTCGACACGTACATACCAAAATCTCTCCTTTATATATTAGATGGTCTATCAGTAATATTCAGCATTCTTTATCCATAAATATAGTAAACTATATCATCAATATTATATATATATATATATATGCGTGTGTGTGTGTGTGTGTGTGTGTGTGTGTGTGTGTGTGTGCGTGTTGAGGATATCAAGTGTTTCCTTGATATGATTAACCCAAAATTGAGAACTCAAACGTAGATATAAAGGTTTGCGTATATATTTTACATCTACAGAGTATTACAAATGAATAAGATGTCTTGATGTAGATATATATTTAAATTTATTTCGACATGTCTTTGTCTCATCAGTCTGATCTAGACTGATGAGACAGAGAAATGTCGAAATAAATTTAAATTTACATCTACACCAAGGTATTTTTTCATATATATATATATGAATTGATAGGGACAAGTAAAAAGGAAAACTGTTCATCAGTTGAGGAAGTGAGAGAAAGCGTGGGAATACTATTTCTTGATTGATATTTTATTCAAGTACATTGAGTTGTGCGTGGGTTTACTGTCAAGTTTCACTTGACTTTGATGGCGAGTTTGGTAAAGGCTTGAGTCCCCATGCATATTTTGACCTTTTGTAAAACAAAGAAAACCACTCTAAGAAAAAAAAATTACAACAACAAAAAATTTAAAAAAATAAAAAATAAGAAGCACACAAAAATTACAAAGAGGAGCAAGAAACAAGCATAATAATACCACAGCAATAAACTTGGGTAGTTTTTTTTTTTACGGCATATCAACCACGGTGGGTCATTTAATGCCGGCAAAGTTTTGAATGATTCGTAGCGATTGTTTGGAAAAAAAATGTAAATTCAATTTTGTAAGCAAATTTTCTATTTAATCCAAAGATGGGACCCTAACAGGTACTACCACTTCGGGTCAGAGTGGACCAAGGAGCAATGGTGATGAAGGTGTGCTCCACATTCCCCAGAACTGAAAACTCACCATCAGTTAGAGGTTAACGTCATAACCAATTCATGAAGGCTCTCAGCCACTGCTTTCTAGCACCCATATGATTAATAGGGTTGGGGTTTGACATAATGCCAATAGTGTCGGGACAATTATATAGGTGCTTGGGCTTGACGTGGCCAGCCGATTGATCGGAGGGGGCCTCTCCGACCACCCATCTAGCCTAAGTAAGGGCCAAAATGGGATGTTTCGTGTCATAGACTGCTCATACACCAGGATTCCATCCTTACCCATCACGGCTCGCCACCCACGGCCAACAAGTTGCCCCTATTTCTCTGAATGTTTGAGATGAGGCTTGAAGATTAGTATCATCTGCGTTATTCGGATTATTGTCCCCATCTTCATTGTTATTTGTACAACGTTTCGGCCGATATACCCTCCGGCCTTCTTCAGATATTTCTTGTCGGACTCGTCTGTCTGCCCTATGTGAAAGGCCTGGCTGAATAGATCCATCCATCTATACAGTTCACTATGGAAAAAGAACAAGACAACATATTGTCCTTCCTAGATGTGTTAATAACTCGCACAGAGCAAAGATTCAGTTCATCCGTGTATCGTAAGCCTACCTTCACTGGACAGTATCTCAACTTCAATTCCCACCATCCATATAATATAAAGAAAGGTATCGTCCGTTGCTTACAACATCGAGCAAAAGCCATCAGCAGTAATGAAGTATACCAGAAGGAAATGGACAGCTTAAGAGAGACCCTCCGTCGTAACAATTATCCTGACAGCATAACATCGGCTATGAGAAATCTGGATCGCAGGACAGAGGATGATACCCGAAAACTCACCACAGTCTGTCTGC
>CM042139.1:81042249-81074749 GCA_023376005.1 Doryteuthis pealeii | reverse complement strand
AAAGGGGTCCATAGATTATTTTTTTTAATAAGGTTGAGAACCAATGTTTTAAAGTGTTTGATAATCATAATCTTGACCTCTTTCTTGACGTAAACGCGATTTTCTTTTAATAAATGATATTCCAACTCAGCAAAACGGAGATAATTTTTTTCAGCAGCCTCCTCCCGGGTGTTGAACTGAAATTTTACTGCTTTAAAAATTACTTAGCGCAATTCTCATTTTGTCTTTTCACTTGATTTTATAAACTGTAAATCTTATGTATTTAACATATAATTACATTCAACTTCATTCACGTTACTCTTTAAATGCATATGCGTAAAACCTGTATATAATAATATGTTTTCAAAATCCAATTGAGTCAGTAGCATTTATAATCTGATGAACGTAGAACTTCTTTTTTTTTTCTTTTTTCGTTTATGTTGAAAATAATAATTATATCTGTTGAAGTGTTGTAGAAATACGTAAATTCAATACCGTGATATGCACATGAACAGCGTCAATCTCGGAGGTTGGGTTAAAAGCAAGTCATTTCCGATTGCAATTATTACAGCGTATGCTTACCTATATCTACCTTTTGATTGGATGACACAAAAAAAGAGTTAATTGTATCTCCCTCCCTTCTTTTCCTCTTCTCTCCCCCCCCTCTCTCTCTCTCTCTCTCTCTCTCTCTATATATATATATATATATATATATATATATATATAATTCATTCACAGACACTGTGTTTCGACGTTTACGTCTCATCAGTATGGCTAGACTTAACAGCTACTTCTAGCCGGGAGCGAAACCCAACTGAATTTTCTTCCGTCGGTAACTGTCAGTAAGAGGCGAACATTTAACTGATAGATACTTTTATATAAGTATGTTTACAATAACCAGAGAACTCAAGTCTGTAAACAACAGACGAGTAATGCCTTACGCTAAGCGGTGAAAGTTCAATTAAAGTCCACTCTAGAGAGATCTACCGGGTTTTGGAAGCATATATTAGTCATCCACAGACACGGCGTTTGAGGAATAACGGATATAACACAATTTCATTTAATTAAGATTTCGCCTCAGTAAAATCCAACAAAATGTGATTAGAAATTGAGGAATAACGGATAAAACACGAAACAACTTTATTCAATTGATATTTCGTCTCGGTATGTTAACGAAACTTCGTCAGAATTTCGAATCTTCGTTAACATACCGAGGCGAAATATCAATTGAATAAAGTTGTTTCGTGTTTTATCCGTTATTCCTCAATTTCTAATCACATTTTGTTGGATTTTACTCAGTCTGTTACTCCTCATATATATATATATATATATATATATATATATATATACTAGACAAAACGTGACCCGTTGGGTCACCCATTAAGCTCTCTCTAGATGATTAGGGAAAAGAGTAGGATCTGCCAAAATATCATCTGCTTTTCATTTTTAAAAACGAACTAAAATTTATTAAATTGATTATTTAAGGTCAAATTTTTGTCTAAGTCGAAAAGTAGTAACATAATAAGCATCAGTAAAAAAGCAAAATAATATTACACATATAATTTATTTTTGATATATTTAAAACGTTTTTTTCGTCCATTTTGATCAAGATGCCTGCCAAGACGCTACTTAAAATCCGTTTTTACAAAATAAATTGTAACTTTTGCAATTGAAAAAATTCACACTGGATTGTCCAATTGAACACATATCCTAGTAGATAAAGGAGTTAGATTAAGACAGTTCTAAATGCCAGTTATCTCTAGACTGCAGGTTCAATCCTGGTCAGGGACAGCAGTAACATAGAATAATAATTAACACAGCTTAACACCTGTACCCCAGCTATGGTTAGTGGAATGAGAACAGGATACCCCCGTGGACCTAATAAAGGGTTGGGTTCAAAGTTCCGTGATGGCTCCCAATTACAAGAAGGTTCCCGAGTCCGACAAGAAATACCTGAAGAAGGCCGGAGGGCACATCAGCCGAAACTTTGTACAGATAACAATAAAGACGAGGACAATAGTCTGAATAATACAAATAATGGTAATCTTTGCGGGGTTCCGTCCTGGCTTCCTGCATCCGAAGCGGTATCACTTAAAAAAAAAAAAAAAAAAAAGAACCAACTTAGGGCATTTTCCACTGAAAACCCAACCCTAACCCTAACCCTAACCCCCCCCCCTAGTTAAAATTAACTGTTTTATTATAAAGTTCTATTTTTTCTGGGTCACCCTGTATACAGGGTCACTCAGAAAAAACAGAGTCCAAATTATTTATTTATTTTCCATTAAACTAAACCTAAACCCCAACCCCAAATCCTAAACCCTAAACCCTAGTTGTTTTTGTTTTTCGCGCCGCTTCCGCTACGGACTTCAATCGTAGCTGGTGTTTTTTTTTTGTTTTGTTTTTTTCAGCAGTCACCGGCAAGCATGTTTTGAGGCAAGAGGCCATGACGGAACTCCGCAAAGATTACAATTATTTGTATTATTCAGACTGTAATATCGGAGTGGTATATATTTGATTGATACTATTTTCTGCATAAATAAAAAAGACTAAAGACAGTTTATTTTTTTAAAGCCATATGTAATTAAAAACAACCTTAATCCCCTAAAACCGTAACCCGATTCGCAAAATGTTAATTTATAGACTGTAGTTAAACTGTCATTGGGTACCAGCAAAAAATTTTCCGTTTTAATTTTCCAACCTAAGTCAGAAACTCAGTCCTACATTCTATGAATTAACATTTTGCGAATTGGGTTACGGTTTTAAGGGATTAAGGTTGTTTTAATTACGTATTGCTTTAAAAAATAAACAACAAAAAAACAAAATTACTATACATTTAATTAACCATTGAAATTAATTATTGAATCTATTATTGAGACAGTTGTTTGTGTTAATATAGCAATGTATAATTTCAATTAAAATTAGTTTAAAAAATATTTTTCAACATTAAATGTATAGTAATTTGTGTTTTTTGTTGTTTATTTTTTTAAGCAATACGTAATTAAAAACAATCTTAATCCCCTAAAACCGTAACCAAATTCGCAAAATGTTAATTCATAGACTGCAGTTAAACTGTCATTTGGTACCAGCAAAAAACTTTCCGTTTTAATTTTACCGACCTAAATCAGAAGTCAGTCTAGTTTGTTTTAGTTTTAACTAAAACAAACTTTTAAGCCCGAAGAAAACTTTCACTTAAACAGTGGGGGTAGTCTATGTTTGTTCATTTGAATTCCATAATATTTAAATATATAACTATTTTTTTTACCCAACATGAAATATTTTTAAAAGTAAGTTTAATACTCTATGAATTAATAATTAAAGTAATTTAAAAAATCTATTTTAAAGCATGATTTCAATTTCGTAAAATTTACGCTCAACTAAAATTGAAATCATGCCGTAAAAAGATACTTTTGTTTTGTTTTTGTTAAAACAAACCAAAATTTCTCTCTGGTCTGGAGAAAGGGAGGGGCGAATCTACCTAGAGTTAGGAGGTGCAGGGAGGGTGTTTGCCTGTAAAAATCAGCAGGCAACTCCCACTTCGTATAACTCGACTACTCACATTAACTCTGCCACTCACCTTAACTCTATATAGACGGAGAGTGGAAGAGAGCTAGGTCTAATTTAGACAGGGATTGGTCGGTTGTTGACTTAATTGCTAATTACGCCTAATAAAAACCAATTAAACTGAATTTTTTTTCAAACACTTTGTAGTGCTAACAATAAGGAATATCTAAGTATAAATATTGTGTCCATAACATAAATAGAAAAAAAATCCTTTAGCTGGAGAAGGTTGATAAACTCAGCTTTAGTATAATAATAGAAGATATATATATATATATATATATTATATATATATTATTTTCCTCTATTTTTCTCTTACCCTCTCTCTCTCTCTCTCTCTCTCTCTCTCTCTCTCTCTCTCTCTCTCTCTCTCTCTCGCTTTTTTGTCTTCGTCTTTCCCACTTTTTCTCTATTTCTCTCTCTTTCTCTCTTTCTATCTCTCTTTCTTTCTCTCTTTCTTTTTCTCTTTATCTTTCTCTCTCCCCCCTCTCTCTCTTCTCTCTCTCTCTCTCTCTCTCTCTCTCTCTCTCTCTCTCTCTCACTTTGTCTTTCACTGTTCTCTTTCTCTTTCTTCCTCTCTCTCTCTCTCTCTCTCTCTCTCTCTCTCTCTCTCTCTCTCTCTCTTTCTTTTCTTCCCTTTCTCTTGATGTCTCTGCTTTTCTCTCGTTTTCTGTTCCTCTGGTTCCTATGGGACAAATAAGTCTGTTGGAGCCCAAAATGATTTTTTTTATTAAATAGGAATAGTTACTTTCAACGGGACATAGAATACAATGACTATATCCTTTACGGAAGGATAAGACCACCGCCCTCCAAAAAAGAGGTGCCCTGTGTGTGACACAAAACTGCATCTCATGGTAATGCGCATACGTGCATGTGTGTGCGTGTTGTAGGAATTTACTCAACCCATTCACCACAGGTTAGGTGCGACACAAGGTCACACATATGTGGCATCCAACGAGGATCGAACTCGCTTGAATAGTAATGGATCTGTGAGAAAAGAAGATAAAGGCAGAAAGAGGAAGAGAAATGGAGGAAAAGAAAGAGTGAGAGGATGAAAGAGAGAGAGAAAGGGAGGAGGAGGAGAGAGAAAAAGTAATGGATCTGTGAGACTTTCTTGCTCTACGATTACACCACGATAGGACGCCATCTTTACCGAACTCGTTCGCCACGGAGAGGATGTGACACAGGGTTACAAGTATGGGGGCATCCAGCGAGGATCAAACTCGCTTTTCTGTAGTAATGGATCTGTGAGACTATCTTGCTCACGATTACACCACGATGGAACGCCTTTCAGGTGAGAATCTCTAATATTTTATCGATATATTCTTATGACAAATGACATGCTTAATCACGTTTTCAGAATATACATATATTTTATGCTCACAACATTTAGCCTTGTCAATAACTGCACAGTCAAACAATTATAATCAGTGCGTGTTAGATATTCCGACTAAAATGGAACATAAATAGTCATTTAGTTTTTGTTGTTGTTTTTAGGTGGTCGGTTCGTTATTATTTGTTTGTTGTTTTTTGTGTTTTTTCATTTAGTCTTTTTTTTAGGGGGAGGTTCGTTTTTTGTTTGTTATTTTTTTTGTGTGTGTTTGTGTGTACGTGTGTGTGTGCGTGTGCGTGTGCGTGTGTGTGTGTGCATGTGCGTGTGTGTGTGTTGTCCCATTTGCTATAAAGATTTACAGTTACTAATAGCTTGTAATACCAGTTTTGGTCGTCGTAATGTTTCAGCTGACAATACACTCATCTGGTCGGTTGCATTCTGCTGTGTTCGACTTGAATACTTTCAATCATGATTTCTAACAAGTTATCGACGGGCGCAATCACCAGAATAATTATTATCCACAAGCAGTAGCAACACAATTACGCTTTCAAATCTATTTGATAGAATCTTTTACAAGTTGATGCTTTTTCTCTCAATTATTACCACCTGCATTTTTTGCTGCAACCGAGAAAAAAAATTATTGATACATATAATCTTTGCAGTGGCAATTGACGTTGCCAGAATGTCAAATATTCCTTATCATTTTTGGTACATTTAAATGACTTTAACTCTTTGCCTACTCTAGACCGTTCACAGCGGCTCACCTGTTTCTTCGCATGTCAAAGTTCAAAAACTGATGGTTAGTTCATTATAATGAAAAAAGCAGAAGGACTCTGATTAAAATAATAACAGGACTTTATTTGAATATATTGAGTTCTGAGGTGAATAGATAAGGAACTTTGAAATATCCCATCATTAACGAAAAAAATACCAAGACAATTTGGTACAGCTTTGGGGGAAATTTGCTAGGCAAAAAGTTAAATGACTTTAAGCAAGTTTATTTTATGTACATCATTTTTTATGTTATATGCAATAATGTTGGTTCTATTTTTAAGCGGATATATAAATGTTAATTAATAATAATATAATAATAATAATAATAATAATAATAATAATAATAATAATAAAATAATAAAAACAACGTGATGACTTTGCTGAGGGATTTTTAAAACATATCCCCAAAGAATATTGGATAGTAGAAGACACTAAAAATGAGTTAGAAAAAATAAGAAATTAAATCTGATAATATATATATATATATATATATATATATATATATATATATATATAAGAGAGAGAGAGAGAGAGAAGAGAGAGAGAGATACTAACTTTCCATCATGCCCCGAGAACTTGTTCACCTTTCCCATGATAGACCACACAACAGTATATAACGAAAAATAAGAACGTACATAATTTATTTGGTTTGAAAATCTCATAGGCGAGAAACTGTCAAACTGTCAATTACCAAGCGCCGTTGATTTTATGATTTTGCTACCCTAATTATATATACTAGCAAATATATGCACCCTCCGGGTGCAAGTATATGAATTTTAATGTAATGAAATATGTTAAATTTGAAATACTTTTGAAACTAAATAAAAATCCAAATAAAATGATTTGAAACAGAGGGGGTATAATCGAAGAATAGAACAACTTTGAAACTAAGTCTTCCATCATTTTTCATCACTCCCTCCTTTTATTGCTGAATTTTCCTAATTTAACTATTTAGTTAAATTAGGAGGTAAAGAATAAAATTACTGTTATTTCTTTATATTAAAGGATTTCTTTTAAGATTTATCCCCGAGTTTTTTGCTCATATTCATTAAGAAAAAAACAAACAATTAGAAATCAATAATATCAAGCGCATATTTAATAAAATTAAACTTTTAATATCAATATGAAAATTAGCTTTCCTGTTCACACTGTAACCCGCTATTTTGTTGCATATATAAATACAATTGCATGTTATTAGAATGTAGATAAAGTCAAAAGTATTAATAAGGTATAACAATTTTATCAATAACTGAGGTTTAAATAAAAATAAATTCATGGTGAATGTGACGTCAATAACTAAGGGAATTGTGACTTGAGTAGTGATTTAGTTTCGGCTTCAGACAGACAAACACACAATCTCCATTATAATAAGATATATATATATATATATATATATATATATATAATCAAATATTATATATTATGGATTTATCCGTTACTAAAGTTTCATGCTTATTGCAATCATCAGACGAGACGGTCAAAATGTTAAGATTTTAAAATCTTAACATTTTTTTAAATCTTAACATTTTGACCGTCTCGTCTGATGATTGCAATAAGCATGAAACTTTATTAACGGGATATTAAATCCATGATATATAATATTTGATTATAAAGCTGGTCTGCTATTTTAGCTTTGAGCACCTTTACATATATTGAGCACTTTTATATACCAATACTTATTCATTCTCTATTAATCATATATATATATATATCTCCGAACATCATTAGATACCATAAAAGAAAAAGGTTTCACACTAAAAAAGGCAAGAAGCAGGCGATATCCCGCACAAACAATCACAGATGCGGACTATGCTGATGACCTTGCACTTCTTGCAGATACACCGGCAAAGGCTGAATCACTGCTACATAGCTTGGAGGAGGCAGCAAAGAATATAGGCCTCTATGTGAACTCCGGTAAAACAGAGTTCATGAATTTCAAAAATAAAGGAGACATCTCCACACTCGACGGCAAGCCTCTTAAACCAGTAGAACAATTCACATACCTAGGTGGTAATATCTCCTCCACAGAGAGCGATGTTAATACACGAATAGCAAAGGCATGGGCGGCCACAAATAGATTATCAGTCATATGGAGGTCCGATCTCCCTGGCAAGCTGAAGCGACAGTTCTTCCAGGCTGTGGTTGTGTCGGTTCTGCTGTATGGCTGCACCACCTGGACCCTGACAAAGCGTCTTGAGAATAAGCTAGATGGGAGCTGCACAAGAATGCTGCGAGCAGTCTTGAATAAGTCGTGGAAACAGCACCCCACAAGGAAACAGCTGTACGGTCACCTGCCCCCCATCTCACAAACTATCCGAGTGAGACGGACAAGGCATGCAGGACACTGCTGGAGAAGCAGGGATGAACTCATAAGCGACGTTCTCCTGTGGAAGCCAACACATGGACATGCAAGTGCGGGGCGCCCAGCAAGGACATACATTGACCAGTTATGTGAAGATGCTGGCTGCTCCGCAGAGGAGCTTCCAGGTGTAATGAATGATAGGGAGGGTTGGCGAAGGATTGTCATGGATGCCCGTGCTGCGTGCGCGACATCATGATGATGATGATGATATATATATATATATATATATGTGTGTGTGTGTGTGTGTGTGTGTGTGTGTGTGTGTGTGTGTGTATGTATATATATATATATATATATATATATATATATATATATATATTCATCAAAAGTAGATTTGCTTCAAACAGCCCATGCTATTAGTGCGTTTAAAATTCTGCAATGTGTCTTATATACCACTAAGAAATAAAGGTTTACACAATATAGGGTGTGGTTAATTTGCATATTGGTTTCAAGAAAACCGGGTTTAATAAATATTTACTTGGTGTAATATTGTTTTATTCTACAATGTATCAAAATCAATCCTATGAATGATTTCATAAAAACCAATTAAAATACAATCAAAATAAGTGTAATATTTTTATACGCGTTCTTATTTGATTTGATTAGTCTTTCTAATTTAATATATTTTATTACATTAAAACTTAAATACTTACGCTCGGAAGGTGCATATTCTTGGTAGTATATATATACGATAGGGTAATGCGATAGGAGGCGCGTGGTCCAATGGTTAGAGTTGTAAAAAATGGCCTCGTTGCCCTGAGTTCAAATCCTGGATGTGGTAATTGCATTTCACTTAGCGCTAATGCCCTACTCACCCTCCAGCTATGGGTAAATAGTAGGACAGACTGGGCTCTTTAACCTTGGCTAGGCAACCGGTCTAGGAGAAGGAAAACTCTGAATTCAAACCTGTTGAACTCCGCTTAAAAAATTGACCTTATGTCACATCCTGTTCGGAGGGGTTGGTTAATATGTATATAAGATAGGGTAACGTAGAAAGTCAATGACGCTTGGTAATTTTAAGTTTCTTGGTTATATGATTTCCAAACCGAGTGCTTGGTTTGAAAATCACATAAGCGAGAAACTGAAAATGACAAAGGCAAAACTGCCGTTGATTTTATGTCAATACTAACTTAACTTCTTTAAATAGAATGCTGTTAACGGAAAAATAACATTTTCTCTTATATTTTCTTATCTTTCGTTTTTATTTTGAAAAGAATTCTAACTCAGGTTAGACAACACCATACTAATCCAATTGTCCGGATGAAGGTTGAGTAACAAACCGAAATGTTTTAACGTCGACTTCACCATCTACAAATAAATTTATCTTTGGGAATACTCTGTTTTTCTTAGTTACACACGCACACAAACACACACACACACGCACACACACACACACACACACATATATATATATATATATATATATATATATATATAAATATTTGTCTAAGGTTTCGTTAAACATTACATTTATCAATTAATCAAACACAGTTATAACATAGTTGGATGCATACCTTTCCCAAGGGTATTTGCGCTACGTGAAATGCAAACAGCCTTGTCCAATATTTTGATATCGTCCGGTTAGCTCAACCGGAACAAATTCCTAATTCTAAATTTTTTTTAATGTTTGCTGACTTAGACGCTAAATTCTATTCTATTTAACAAATACAAAGAAACGTTTATTCTTTGATTTTCTGAACCGGATTTCTCTCTATATTAATTCTTTTGCATGTGAGTTACTAGATAAGTGATTGAGTAGTGTTAGTCGATATATACATAAAAGAAAAAAGAAAACATGTTAATTTAAAACGAGACAGCACAAGTATATATTTCCAAATGCCGAAAAAGTATGAAGCTTGTTGGTTGGTTTTTACCATATGTCAACCCTTGTTGGGTTATTTAATACTTTTGAATATATATATATATATATATATATATATATAATATATATATATATATATATATATATATAACCAATAGACAACAGAAACAATACTTACGGTCAAGTCACGCTTTAAGCACTGGTTCTCTCCGAGATCACCCACAGTTAAGCAACGATGCGTGTGTCTAATTCTGAGATGGGTCATCTATAAGGAACAGCAATCATTGGTTTAGATTATTTTCTGTGTTTAATGGAATATCAACCTTCCTGGGTTATTTTATGCTAGATATATTCATGTAGAATAACAGTAATGGTGCTATTTAACCCTTAGCTGAGGAATGAGGCACTTTATACCTTTCCCAAGAGTATTAGTCCGAAAGTGAACGTAATAGCGTGTTTGTAGTTCGAACTCACTTACTACGGTGTCGTAGTCCAGCACGTTAGTCACGATGCTTCTTTACAGATACTGTATGTATGTGCTTGAATAAGAAAGGCTTTGCAAAGAACAACGAATAGAAACGTATGTTTTGTATACTGCTTTTTGTGTCAATATGAAATTTACATAAATATTCTGATTAATCCCTTTATTTCCTAACAATGTTCGTAAGAATTAGTGGCGAGAGAAAATATTTAACATCTTTCTTCCTATGAAGGGCTTTAATTCCAATTAATCAGCAAGGAAATAGGGTTGGAAATTGGAAAATTCCTAAGACAATAAAAATGTTCTGTCACACACAATGTTTAGGGAGATAAGAAAAAAAATTCTAAAAACAAACAAACAAACTATTCCATTCATTGTAAATGATGTCCTCTATTTAAATCAAGGTTTCATTTTCGACTATTCCTTCCGGGTCATTTGTTTATATACGGCAACAAGTGTCTAACAATTACTAATTTTTTCTTTTCTTTTTTTTCCTCTTCCATTATCTTCCAAACTAATTCTAGACTAAAATCTTAAATCTTAATCCCTTAATGACCTTATAACATCAGCTAAGGTGATAACTAACATCGTTGAATAAAACGCATAATTTTCTATGTTGATTTTAAATTCCCGCGTCAAAACCGTTCGCTTTATATCGGTAATGTCCTATTAATATCTCGTTAGCCACCATCCGAGTAAGACAAACAAGACATGCTGAACACTGCTGGAGAAGCAAGGACGAACTCATAAGCGACGTTCCTCTGTGAAAATCTGCACATGGGCACGCCAGTGTGGGCTGTCCAGCAAAAACCTACATTGATTAGCTCTACGCAGATTCTGAATGCTGCACAGAGGACGATTGGGACGAATGGTGAGAGATTTTCATGAATATCCGTGCTACTAGTGCAAATTGATGCTGATGATGTTATATATGAAAACTTAATTGTCATCAACACAAAATAAATTCACAAAACGAAGCGAGGAAGTTTATTCTTCGTCAACAAAATGATAAAATGTACGTTTTTAATTAATTTGACCATGAATATTTATTACTTGTTCATAATAATCGGCACTAAAAATAGTTTCCACTCTTGTCTATACATATGATACTCGACCTCGGTGTTTCCCAACCTATGGCCAAAATGGGACATGGCAAATTTCAGGTAAGCCACAGAAATTTCATAATTTTTGTCGGACTAATACATGGGGCACAACTTATTGAATGGTACATAGAGCTTTTATTGAAATTGCTGGACCATTCATTAATTTGTCCAGAAATGAGTACACATCTATATATTCTTTACTTACGTAGTTTTAATGTAGAATTTGGTAATGAAAATACCTAATAATATCTGTCTTGGCTGTACAATGTTCTACTAGAAATAATAAAATCCTGGTAGCGATGTCAATGCAACCATGGACTGCTGTAGACAGATTATAAATCATATGGCAATCTAATCTTACTGATAAGGTAAAGTGATAATTCTTCCAAGCCGTAGCCGTATCAGTGCTACTGTTCGGCTGAACCACGTGGATTCTAACGAAACATCTAGAGAAAAGGTTAGATGGTATTACACAAGGATGCTGCGTACTATCTAGAACATATCGTGGAAACAGCACCTCACAAGAAAACAGCTATGCGGCCACTTGCCCTCTATCACACAAACCATCTGAGTAAGACGAATGAAACATGCTGGTCATTGCTGAAGAAGCAAGGACGAACACATGAGTGGCGTTATCCTGTGGACGCCTATACATGGACACACCAGCGTAGGCCTATCAGCAAAAATGTACATCTGAATGCTGTGTTGAAATCGTCCCAGGGACAATGGCTGATAGAGACGGTTGGCGAGAGAGAGAGAGAGAGAGTCATGGATACCCATGCTGCGAGCACGACCTGATGATGATAGTCTGTGCTTTAAAAGAAAATTAACATTTTATTTTGAAAAAATCCTGATGCCTATTTATTCATGGGCGATACCTTATTATAATGGAGATCATGTAATTGTCTCTCAGTAACCGAAACTACGTCACGATTTTCTTAGTTATTTAAGTTATATTCTCAACGATTATGAAATAGTCATTATTTAATCTTAATTAGAATCTTAATCATTAACGATGTCTCTATTAAATTCTAGCTGAGTTTAATGAATAATTATTTGCTGTTACTGATTTCTAATACTATCATATTATTCTTAAATGTATTAAAAGCAATCCTATATATAATTTTATATAGAAATCAATTCAAATAACATTAAAATAAGTGTAATATTTTTTGTATTCGTTAATATTCAGTTTCGTTAGTCTTTCTAATCTAATCTAATATTTTGTATTTTAAATTTATACTTTATATTTTAAATCTATATTTTATATTTTAAAACTTGAATACTTGCGTCCAGGGGGCGCATACTTTTGCTTGTTGTATATAATGTATTTACGTTAAAGGCAAATATTATATTAACAAATAGTATATTTGTGTTTATCATATATAAATAAATGCCAACATTAGAGTTTGAATACCGATCGCCAATAAACGAAAATTACCGTCCTCCATCTGGTATAAATGAAGGTAAATGAAGCTGTTTTATATGAAGGGACTTCAGTCATAGATTGACCGGTGCACTCTGGTGTTCAAGCGACTCCATATTGTTGTAGGCAAGATTGTACTTTTCCGGATAAGTAACAATCTTTTTCGTTATATTATTTTCTGTTCTTCATGTGTGTGTATGTGTATTTATTTTTAATAAAGTATGATTCGCCTTTTCAACACTTACTAACCATCGTTACCAAATTCACCGGTAAGTCAACTTTTCCTTTATATATATATATATATATATATATATATACATATATATATATAAAGGAAAAGTTGACTTACCGGTGAATTTGGTAACGATGGTTAGTAAGTGTTGAAAAGGCGAATATAAAAAAGGTGATAATATATATATATATATATATATATATATATATATATATATAATATATATAGTTTAGAATTCATGAAAAAGTCTCTTAAAATATTCTTTTTAAGGGGAAAAAGAACCTTCTAAGAGAAATCTATTTTAGAAAATATATATACATATATATACATGCATACACACACACACACACATACACACACACACATACATACATATATATATATATATATATATATATACATATATATATATTACTTTCGTTTAAGAATAAAATGTTTTCATTTAGTTGCAGTTCGACGAAATATAGAAGGATATTCTATTTTATCGTACTGGTTAAAGTTTACTGTTTTTGTCATGTAGTTCATTGAATACAAACCAGTTAAACTCCGCTTAAAAACTGACCTTGTGTCACATCCTGTTCATAGGGTGAATATTTACATCTATGTTCTGATTATCACTGATCGCATAAACAGCGAGACTCAAAGGGTTAACGGATCATTTAGTATTTACTAAAAAGAATAACGAACTAAACTTATTCACAGGTAGTCGATAATGTTTTCATCTTGTTTTTATAAAACTGCATTGAAAACGCTTTAGTTGAAAATATTTTTGAAATGACTGACCATTGATTGTCAAAAGCGCAGCGCTATTACGTTCACAACCAGACGAATACACTAGTATGAACCCCTTCACCGCTACTGTGCTTCTAAATGGGTGGTTTTGGCATTAGATAACCCATGAAGGTTGATATGTCATTAAACAAAGAAAGTAAAACAAACCAAAAGCACAGAGCCCATTGTTTCAGATAATACCATAAAACTGTTTACTTGTGCACCGAGGTAATAACTAAAATGATAAAATTATCTGTTTAAAATCATTTGTTTCATCTTTCTGGGAGAAATGTTTGTTTAGTCGATAAAAGTCTAATGTGAATGCAGATATGTGAAAATCGATCATCATATTGAAAATAAACAGAAAAAGGGAATTGATTCTTTCTCATTAAATTAAGTCACCTCAAGTCAATTGCATCGAATCAATTAACGATACAATGTCGATAAACTGAGATATCTAATGCAATAATTAATTGCTACTGACTGAGTCTAGATAATTTACTCATCAAAGAATAAATAGAATTATAATGATTACTGTTAGCGTGAAAATTACGCAGATGATCTAGCGCTTCTTGCATATATACCTGCTCAAGCTGAATCTCTGCTCCATAGCCTTGAGTAGGCAGCAAGAGTCATTGCCTTGTACGTTAACTCAGATAAATCAGACAATTTTAGATAAGATTTAGCTACATTAAATACCAAGGTAGCAATATCTCATCTGCAGAAAGCGGTATCAATATACGTATAGGAAAGGCATGGACTTCTATATACAGTTTATCGATCATATGGAAATCTGATGAAGTGGGAAGCCTTCCAAGCTGTAGTCGTACTACTGTGTGACTGTACCATTTGGCCTTCAACAAAAACGCTTGGATAAAAAGCTAGATGTGAACTACACAAGGATGCTGTGTGCTGTTTTGAACAATTCCTGGAAGAAGCACCCCACAAAAAAGCAGCTATACGGCCACTTGTCTCCTATCACACAAACCATGCAAGTAAGAAGAACAAGACATGCTAGGCACAGCTGGAAAAGTAAGGACGGACTCATAAGTAACGTTCTCCCGTGGGCAATTACACATGGACGCAGCAGTGTTGGCTGACTAGCAAATATTTAGGTACAACAGCTATGTGCGGACACTGAATGCTGAGTTGAGGACCTGCCAGGAGTGATGACCGATCGAGACGGATAGCCAGGCATTCAGGAAGATCGATGATGATGATGATGATTATGATGATGATGATGATGATTGATATGCAGACTACGCATTAGATCTAAAGCTTTTTTTCAAATACGCATGTTCAAGCTGAATCTCTGCTGCATAACTCATAGCATGTATATATATATAATATATATATATATATATATATATATACTACCGACCGAAAGTTTGGGACAACAGTGATTTTTTCTCTTAACTTAAAAAAATATATCATGTCTTTAAAGATATACATTTAGTTTTTCTGTTTGCATGCAATGATGCGATTTGAATAAAAAAAAAAAGAATATAAAAAAATTGTAATTTTAATCAAAGAAATTTGTATTTTCTTTTCATCAATCTCGTCCCAGACTATTTAAGTTGATGAAAAATCTGGAGACTGGGGGGGTGAGTGTGTGTGGGGGGGGGGCAATCATGATTTGCTAAATGCCCTTATCTTCCTTTGATTTTAGATAATTTGTTAAGTTTATGATCATTATCTTGTTGCAAACCAAAACTTTGTCCAATAATACGACAGCCAGTGTTACATAATTCCTGGGTAGCCTACGAATTATGTACGTAAGTGTAGTTAAAATTCAAATAAAGGGGTGGTAAATGGGAAATTCCCATTAACCGTTGAAAAACATTATTGACGGCAGTTAACCTTCTCTGATCTTTAGGCTGATTGGCTAAAGGAAAGCGTGAGAACGGGAATTAGAGTTAGTCAGATGCTAGCGGTTAACTGAGGGAAGCAGACGTAAGGGTCCTTCGCTCTTAAGATGCCGACTTCTCACCGCTCGGTTAGAAAACCTTTTGGGCTGGGGGTATTGAAAAAAGAATAGACGTCTTAAAAAAACAACACAGTTTTGCTTATTTATTACAAACAAGAAATTAGCACAGACGACTCAGCTCTGAAGAAGGAAGAAGTAACAACCCAGAAGGAGGAGATGTCAGCGACAGAGTAAGAACAAAAAGAACAAGTAAGCATCTCCTCTACTCTATTGATTCCCAATCATATACCCGATATGAAGTGGGTATATAACACCAGAAAGAAATGCATACCTCTGCAAGTCATGATTTGCAAAATGTCCTTATGTCCCTCTGACCGTCCTCTGCGTGAATATCTGTTGATGACATCCTCCAAGACTGAGAAGTCTTTCGAGACAACTTAAGGCGGATTGATCAAATCGCTTTGTTGTTGGCTTCCAAACCGGATTCGTCAAAACATTTCAACCCACGACTGTCGTTCATCTCAATGAGTTCCCACAAGTGGGTGAGGAGTTTGTGTAGGGCTGGTGGGGCACTTATCCACGTTTCATCTTTTGGTTTTGCTGATTTCTTCTTCTGTGGGGTGGGGAAGCTTTCGAGGTAGAGCAGCTAAAGAGTGGTACAAAGGTTTTTGTACTCTTTGACGCTGATGTTCTTATCAGACGAGAACAATCGTAAAATGACTGAAAGATACTGTCCAATCTATGTCATCACACTTTGAAATCGATCGGGTAACATCTGGATAACGATTTCTCTTCCACCATGATGCAAGATACGTCTGGCAGTGTTTCTGGTTGTGGAGGTTCCTCCTTTCCCTGTTCCATCAGGGAAGTCCCATCTCTCCCCTATCACCTCCTCGCGTTGCTTCTGTATCACCTTTTTGGCATCTTTGAGGAATTGGTGATAACAAGAAGCCTCCGATTCCGTCCATTCGAACACTTCGGCTTTCAGGTGGACAGCAATCTTCATGTAATGGTCGAATGTTCGTAGCAATGCATGGAGAACTTGTACCGAGATCACTTCATGATTTGGAATTGGCTTGTTTGTCAATCCTTTATGTGTTTCATAATCATTGCGACGTTTTACAATGTTCCCATCATCATCTCCCACTTCTTCAAACGAGGAGTGTAAGTCAGCAACTGTTCTGGTGATTTCAAACCCTGCTTATACGATGGCTGGATCATGACAGTCAGCTCTGGAGTGGTCGCACATGTCACAGTATGCTCCACCGAGGCCCAGGTACAAGTTGGCAACCTTATAACATGAAAAGGGTTGGTTTTAGGGCAATTCTGAATTTTTTGAATTTCTTAGGTCAAAAAGCTTACCTGTGTAAATTTTCAGCCTCAAAACTTGAACGAAACTCGAAATATGTGAAAATATATTAATATATAGATGTCGCCGGGAATCGCATTTATTTTTTTAAATTATGACTTTTGTGTAAATTTCATTTTTTCTAATTGCCACAAGTCAGATTTAATAAGTTTTGGATTTTCTAAGGCATTGAGACCTATATTTTCAGAAAATATACTCTGGAGCAAATCTGGCTTGTGGCATTTTGAAATTTTCAGTTTTCCGTCGAATTTTCGCTGGAAAAAACGTTGAATTTTTGGTTAAATTTTCATAAATCGGCAAAAATTTTGATTGAAAATCTTTTTTTTTGCACTTGAAGGGTCTGAAGTCTAATAAATGATTTAATTCAGTAAATTAAGATATTATTTTGGGTTGCTGAGAAGAAATTAGGATAATTGGGCACATTTTTGTCATTTTATAGCTCTTAATTGGTATATGGGTAAAATGCAACATTTATGGAATAGGCTAAGATAAGGTAATCTTGAAAACGATGTATCGACAATGTATCGACGATGTATCGACAATCTTCAAAAGCTCGTCATTTTTCATGGAGTTGAGCTTTTAACTTGTTTTCTTTTTTGTTGAACTGGAAATTTTTTCTAGTTTCAAAAACACTAAGACCCATAAATGTTTGATGGGGGTCTAATCTTGGCAATTTCCATGCTCCAGAAGGAATTGTATGCCTCTGCAATATTGAATGATATTCGTTTTTTCGCATACTGCCTTTAATTTTAACAAAGTCTCCGCCAGTCTCACCTCCAAAAGACCTCCAAACAATTAAAACACCACCAGCATGCTTAACAATTAGCACAATGCAATCTTCACTCATTAGTTTGAAAGTAATTTCTCTTACAGACACTTTTTGTTTACTTCCAAATAGCTCAAATTAGGACCCATCAATCCATAGCACCTTTTTCCAATGTTCTAAACTCCAATCCTTGTGTTGTTGTTCACATTGTAATCTTCTTTTTTCTTTTTTTAAATAAAGGTCTCTTAACTGACACAAATCATTTAAGCTCAACAGATTAATGGTATTGTGAATTTTGTACGACCACTTACCTCCCATCATCCCATAAGCCATGCAAGTCAAATGAACATCACATGCTGAAATATAGTAAAGCCGAACACATACCCTGTGTGTTAAGTATACGAGGTTGGGTTTAAAAGTTCATATGCTGACATCATATCTGCTGTTAATGACTTTTTTATCAATGGGAAAGTTCATAGGCTGATCAAGATACTTTCATGGAATGTGACCAAATGAGGTTTATTTTACAATATAGTCCTCCTTGTGGTACACATACTTTTTTCCATCTGTATTGCAATGCTTGGGTTCCATTAGTAAAAAAAATGAATCAACAGTAGATCTGACGTCATCATATAAACTTTTCAGGAACCGCGTGGTGTAATGGTTAAAGTCATGGGAAATGGACTCGTTGCCCCGAGTTCAAATCCTGGACGTGGTAATTGCATTTCACTTAGCACTAATACCATGGGGGAAAGGTATGAATCCTACTCTCCCTCCAGCTATGGGTAAATAGTAGGGTAGACTGGGCTCTTTAACCATGGCTAGGTAACCAGCCTAGGAGAAGGAAAACTCAGAATTCAAACCTGCTAAACTCCGCTTAAGAAATTGACCTTGTGTCGCATCCTGCTCGTGCGGAGGGGTTGGCAAATATATATAAACTTTTCAGCCATCCCTCGTAAACAACATATTAGTTTATATTTTGATACATCCAATTTCAGTTACTTTTTTGCTATCGTTGCTCTCTTTTATTTTTAAACCGTTGTTATTCAAAAAGCATCATATGAACTGTTATATATGTTGAAAAATAAACCTCGAAGTAAGTGACGTTCTCCTGTGGACATCTACACATTACTTCTCAGCTTCTCTTAACAGTCAAAACAAACATTGGATGTCGACGTGTAGAATTAAAATCAGCAGTTAGTTCGAGAGCGGTTTTTCTTCTGTTACTTTTGTCAGACATGATCAAGTGTCTATCCTCCGCAACAGATGTTATTATAACGAGAGAGAAGACTTGCTCGTGTCGGCAAAGCGGGCGCGAAACTGTCTCGCTTGCAGGATGAGTGAAAAATGTGCGGTCAGGTAGAGTTCCCTTGTATACTGTCAAATGGAGATGCCGGAGGTGAAGAAAGGTGTCATCTTCTCAACGCACGAATGCATTGTGGTTAAGTGAATGGACACTTGCTGGGGGTGATCACTCAGTGACCAGGCGTCAGTCAGTCAGTCAGTCAGCGAAAAGAATGAAAAGAGGGGGAAGGAATAAGGAGGTGAAAGGGGAGAGTTACAGGATAGCTTAAATTTTATGGCTTTTTATGGCTAAGCAGCCACTCAAGATAAAGACTGAGGAAACTAATAGTTATTCTGGGCCTCCCAGATCTTTTTCTGTTACCATTTTCGCCGGTTTCTGCATGTCACAGTAGGCAATAATGCACCTCAATTTTTGCATCAGTAATTTTCTTGCAATATGTTACTGATATACATTCAATAGCGGAAATTTCCAATTTTTCTTTTTCAATGCGAATCGATTTAGTTTCTTGGCATTTTGATGGTTTCTGAAAATTAATTTCAATCACACATTAATCTCAATAGAATTAAACCTCTACCAAGGAGTGGAATTGAAATATTTTAAATTTTCTACTCTACAGTTCAAAAAAGGTATGCGGTTGATAACAAATTTCCAAAGCTTATGCAAATAAATTTATAATGCTTGGAGAAAAATTTGCATTTTATATAAGGGTTTGCATGTACACAATAAAAAGTAAGTAAAGTCGACGGGGCGGCCTAAAGTCGGTATCAGCCAGTCAGCGAGGGAGTCTATCCCCCTTTCAATTGCGCTAGACCAAGGAGATTGTTGTAGCATCTGAGGTGGAGCGCCACACCTACCATCAGCTCCTTACTTTACCGCACAGATCCCTGTGCTACTCATACGCTGAGTTGGCGGGGACCGGTATCGAACTAGGAACCTTGTGATTTCTAGCCGAACGCTCTACCGACTGAGCTAACCCGGCCCCTTGTACACAATAGATTAATTTATTTATTCAAATTAGCCTTTTTTATTAACATAGAGAAACAATTCCCAAAACATTTGGTCCCAAACGTTTCGTAGGTAGTATATCTTATTATAATGGAGATTATGTGTTTTTCTGTCTGTAACCGAAACTATATTATTACTCAAGTCACAATTACCTTTAGTTATTTATGTCACATTCTCCATGATTTTATTTTTATCTAAACCCCAAATATTAATATAATTGTTTTACATTATTAATACCGTTGAACATATCTACATATTAAAAACATGCAAATGTATCTATATATACAACAAAATAGCGGTTTATAGCGTGAATGGGAAGGCTAATTTGCATATTCATATTAAAAAATTGATTTTAATAAATAGTGCTTAGTATTATTGATTTCTAATTGTTCAGTTTTATCTTAATGAATATGAGCAAAAATCTCAGGAATAAATCTTATAAGAAATCCATTAACAAGAAGAAATAATTGTAATTTTATTCTTTATTTTCTATTTTAACTAAATAGTTAAATTAGGAAAATTTAGCAATGAAAGACGATAGTGATGGAAGAGTAAGTTTCAGTTGTTCTATTTTTCTATTATACCCCCGTCTGTTTTAAATCTTTTTATCTGCATTCTTATTTAGTTTCATTAGCTTTTCTAATTTAATATAATATTTTATTACCTTAAAACTTAAATACTTGCAGCCGGAGGGTGCATATATTTGCTTGGAATATATAATGTCAAGAGGATTTGATCTTTACGTGAACTCATATAAAAACAGCGTTCATATGTTTTAATCAAGATGGTGTCATTTCGTCATTAAATGACAAGACTCTGAAATTAGTAGACCCGTTCATATACCTTGGTAGCAATATCTCATTTACTGAAGAAATATCAACATAAAGATAGGTAAAGCATGGATTTCTATTGACAGGTTATCGACTATATGGAAATATTATCTCTCTGATAAAATAAAATGGGAATTCTTCCAAGCTGTAGCAGTGTCAGTATCACTGTATGGCTGCACCACTTGGACTTTAACGACACGCTTGGAGAGAAAGCTAGATGGGTACTACACGAATGATGCAAAACATTATGGGCTCTTCTCGTGATGTAAGGGCGAACTCACAAGTGACGTTTACATTTCAAATTGTTTTATTTTTTAGTCCTTTAATGACTTTGATGATTTTACTTACTTAGGGTACAAACTCGCTGACATTGAAATTTTTACTCCCACCCCTCAGGCAATTTTTATTTTGTACTAGTACAAATGATGGGTACACTGTTGTGTGGTTTACAATATTCCTATCTAATACTAATAAGTATATGGTTTCAATTAATTATTTCTGTTGAATAATTTGTTTGAAAACAGAAATATGGTTTCAAGTAACTAATAATGTATTTACCACGCATCCCACTCATGCGGGTTAGACACAAGGTCCTATTAATATGGGACCACCCACGAACCGAAGCTCATGGGATGGCGTGCACAAAAATTGTGTGGATCCCCTCGGCCTTCCCCCCTCAAGGATGGCGCCTAAGGTACTAGGCAATAAAACCAGCCCTGTCCCTTTAAATCAAGAGGACAGGTGTTGCCGGGGGGAATAGGACTAATAATAATCGCTAGTTAACAATTATACTTTCAAGTAACTATTCTTAATACAAATAATTTATAGTTATATGACATCAAGTATTCCTATCGAATACGAATTATTTTTAAACAGATCCATTTGACCTATAGATGGGACCCTAGCATTCCGGGTCAGAGTGGGCCTGAGATCAATAGCAATGAAAAGGCACACAACACTCCCCGGATTTCCAAAAGTGTAGCCTCACCTTCAGATTCAGTAAAGTGTCATACCCAGAACACCCTTTTTGCGACGGGGAGTCACAGCCAAGCATACAGCCGGCGTTTTTTCGCCCGTCGAACGGGCAGTTGTTAAAAGAGAATAAAGGAGTATTCTTAATTCATTTTTAATTTTTAAGGGAAATCAATCTGGGAGAAGGAACACTCCTGAATTTAAACCTGCTATTTTTCCGCTTAGAAATTGAACTTGTGTCGTATCCTACTCGTGTGGGGTTTTGGTAATACATAGATACTGAACAGATAGATAGATAGATAGATAGATAGATAGATATGAATAGACTGAAATAGATAGATAGAAAGATACATAGATACATATATGCATACATACGAACAGACTTAGATAGATAGATAGATAGATAGATAGATAGAAACAGACCTAGATATATGGATATATACGAATAGACTTAGATAGATAGATAGATAGATAGATAGATAGATAGATAGATACGAACAGACTTAGATAGATAGATAGATAGATAGATAGATAGATAGATAGATAGATAGATACAAACAGACCTAGATATATAGATATATAGATATATATGAATATATTTAGATAGATAGATAGATAGATAGATAGATTAGATAGATGAAAGACGTGTGTGATGCCCGCGCACGTTAAATGCAAAAAGATTAGAATGATTGAAAAACAAGCTTTAAGCTGACTCTATCCAAAAGAAAAGAAAATCAAAAACATAAATAGTTTAAGTCCTTCAGATGTGATTTCTGCTATGATTTGTTTTCGTCTGGGGCAGAAAAAAAAACGTGACTTCAATTTGTACTACTTTCTTTTCTTGTTGTTCACTAAAGAACGTAAATTTTCTTCTAGCATTTTCTCTGTTGTTTTTCGACAATTCAATGCACATGTATCATTTTTTTCCTTGGATTTGATTTTCTCAAATGTTTCATTCATTACAAATATAATTCTTACCAAATGTAAATTATTTTCAAGTGCGATTCCTTCCATTTATTACCAAATGCACCAGGTGGCAATAACTCAATTAAAAAAAATCCCGAAGGTTTTGAACTTAACAACTATTTAATGCATCACAATATTTCCGGCTGATACCAACAATAGGCCATTCCGTGATAAAAAAGAACAATTTCCTCGTAAATTCCTACCATAAAATAAACTGAACCCCCATTTTATGTCCGTGTTTTTGCAATAAATGTTTTATTTTTCTTGCACCCGTTATTTTACGATACTAAATATATTTTATTTATTTATTTTAATATTCACTTCAATGTGTATATTCTAAAAGTTTTTATTTTGTGAGAAAGGTAAGTTTTAAAGTGGGGGTTCGTTTTTACACTTCAACTTTTTACTCGTAAATTCCTACCATAAAATCCCCAAGCCTAATTTTACGAGTAAAAAGTTGAAGATTACCTTTAGTTGTTGTTATTTCTTTTCTTTTTGGCTTTGGTACTCTAAAATAAAAATGTCAGATTTTAATCATCGTCGACGAAAAAACAAAATTACGGTCATAAAAGGAGGATCCAATTTATGTCTAAATTGTAAAACGAGCCTTTAAATCTAACCTTTAAAACTAACCATTCCCACAAAATAAAAACTTTTAGAATATACACATTGAAGTGAATATTAAAAATAATAAAGAAAATATTGTAAAATAACGGGTGCAAGAAAAATAAAACATTTATTGAAAAAACACGGACATAAAATGAGGGTTCAGTTTTTTTGGTAGGAATATATACGAGCAAATTGTTCTTTTTTACCCACTCCGTCAACTTTACTTTTTACTTACTTATATATCTAATATATAAAACAGAGATTTTGGTATGTACGTGTCGACATAACAAAAAACGGGAGGTCACTCAGATTCAAATCTTGCATACACTTGATATCGTTCTAACTAAGAAAATTCCAAATTTGGTTATTGATTTTTATGATTAAGGGATTTAATCGATTAATTAATCCAAAATCACCCAATTTGCGGAACTGTCCGTATATCAGTCCCTCGTGATAATAAAATATTGTCTCTGCCTGCTTATTATTAAAGCGATAACAGCAGCGAAGTTTTGATTTTAATGAATTAATTTTGCAGTCTAAGCCGTTCAGCTCCGAATTTATGGCCTATTTATGGTCCAGTCTTTAATAATTTTATATCGTTAGAAAGATAAGAAAATACTCTTTCAAACTATGTAATTTGTGTGAGTTTTTATTAATTGAATCATTTTTACAGCGAGTTAAAAAATTAAAAAATGGCTTCGGATAGCCACGGCGCTATGATTATTGCGATACAAGCAGTGCAGTCTATAACAGTCAGATCGGAATCTCTTACCTATTTAGGATTTTAATCTTTAAATATTATATCTTTAGTAATAGATGAAATAGTCTTTCTGAATATGTAATTTGTATGTGTTTTTATAGATTTTTTTTTTTTACAGCGAGTTAAAAAAAAAAAATACTACGTATAGGCGATAATACGAATACGGCAGTTCGGAATCTCTTAGTCTTCTGAATATGTAATTTGTATGTGTTTTTATAGATTAAAATTTTTTTACAGCGAGTTTTGTCCATATTCTTAAATTGTACAGTACACTCATTTTAATTTTAATTTTTGTAATGCATAAACATTGTAGAAATCAAAATGCACGCTTTACGGTTACATTATTAAAAAAATATTTTAATCCGTAAATAACAGTATCATGAAAATCAGTTTACGTCGTAAGTACGGTTACATATTTGTATAAATTAAACTAAGATTTTCATTCGAATAAAATGACTTTTAATTCTTAATTTATTTATTTAATTTTTATTGTTAGAGTTTTAAGGGTTAAAAATAACATAAGATTGACGAATTTCCTTAGAAACTGTTTTTCTTTTGGTTCGTTAACTAATTATTTTCTCAAACCACGATAAAAAAAACAACAAAAACAAAGGTTACTAATATGGACAAAATCCGGTGTTTATCTTTAGTCGAGGCCCGACTGGAGATAAGTAGTCAATTATTTGTAAGACGAAATTTATTTCAAGTTTATCTGACAATATCCAGTTATTGGAACATTTTTTAAAAAAATTATATGTAAGTACGAAAAATTGTAAGCGCTTTGTTTATCAAAATGACATGATTCGTTAGTAAATTACCCGAAAAGTTGATAAAACAAAACAACTAACAACCAACATTAAATTATTATTCAAATACAATTAAAATATTCTCAGAATTTGCCTTAACAAATTAAATTTTTAAGTTTTATGATTTTACTCTTATTGTGAAGTCAATAAACATCGCTGAGTTATAGTGCAACTTTTCAGTTCTGAAAATGGCATGTTTAAATAGAGATTTCATAGGTGACATTTGAATTTTATGAAATTGATGTTGTAATTAATATAAATTTTGTAATAAAACTTAATTTTAACTAGGGGGGGGTTAGGTTAGGGGGGTAGTTTAATGGGAAAATAATAAATAATTTGGGTTCCGTTCAAGCGGTTCCGAATATGGGGGATCAATTTACTATAAACTTATACGAGGAAATGAGCACACCGTGAATACTCAATAATAAAGAACTTTTAGAATTTTTTTTCAACTGATAGATTGGTGTGTAATCGATAATAATCAACTGAAGGGAAAAATAGATGGGGGAGGGGGAGTCCAGATAATCAGTCCACCAAACGTTTTTAAACAATGTTTTTGAAATAATAGGTACCACCAATTTTACCCTGTGAAATTACCCCCCCCCCTATATTTAACACTATGAAACTTGCAGAAAAATTAATATTTTCTTGAAAAAATTTTTTCCATTTGAAGAAAAACATTAATAAACTCCTGATGATTCTTTAACTTTTTTTTCAGCTTACGGAAATAATGAAAATTATGATGAAAAACAATGTTTTCATTTTTGCACTGTTAAATCAACTTAAAATTAACGTAGCTAAAAACAAGTTACGAAAGAGTTTTTTTAAATTCTATGAAAAATCAATTATAAATAATAACAAAATATTTCCGTTTTATTCAAGATGGCCTAAATGACAATTGGTGGTCCTATAATACTATCTTAGGTTTTAGCAAAAATAGATATTGCAATACGAGAATTTAAATTTTCGATTCTCAGCTTCTTTTTAAACTCAACATGCAATTAAGACTAAATTGAATTGTTGTCATGTACAAAAATTTAAAACAATAACAAACAAATATACAAACGAATACTTTCAATTTGTTGTATTATAAATATGAAATAATTTTAAACTATAAAACAGAAAATACAAATCCTGAAATATACACTTCTCAATGATTTTAGTTTCAAGAATTATTTTCCTCTTACCCCTCTCTAACTACTGTCTTCCACTTTCTCTCTCACTCCCTGGTGATCCAAATTTTCATTTTAGTCCGGTCATGGACCGGTACTTTAGCTAGTATATATATATATATAAGGACCTACATGAGTCAGACACCATCTACCAGTCTTCACCCAAATGGTTCCTCAGGATTATCCCTGAAGAACCGTTCGGGTGAAGTCTGGGTGGATGGTGTCTGACTCTGTAGGTCCTTATAATCATGCTCTATTAACGTATTGAGCCCTTGTTACATATACAACTTAGAAAACTCATCCGGTGTTTTGTTTTTTTTTCTCTTTTGGCCACTACTGATGATTCTTTTTCAGAAAGTAGGAGTGTGCTGGTCTTTTCTTCTTTTTTTAACATTTTTCCCTAGATGTCAGTTTGAATTTTTTTTTAACTGGATTATCTGGTGTTTTTTCCACACTGGTAGAGTTTAAATTAAATAATATATATATTATATTATATATATATAATATATATATATATATATATATATTATATGTACTTTCGTTTAAATATAAAATTGCTTTCATTTAGTAGCAATGTGACGTAGTGGTTGTTTCTTTGTTTAATGCCATATCAAGCTTCCCAGGATTATCCAATGCCAAAGTCATGCTTGTAGAACAATAGTGGTTCTACACCGGCCCTCACCAACTCAGCGTATGAGTAGCACAGGGATTGTGCGGTAAAGTAAGGAGCTGATAGTAGGTGTGGTGTTCCACCTCAGACGCAAAAAACACTTCATTGCTCTAGCGCTAGTGAAAAGAGGATAGACTCCCTCGCTGATTGGCTGATACCAACCTTAGCCACCTCGATGACTTTACTTTTTACTTTTAGTGGTTCTACCTAACCCATAGCTGCCACGTAATATAGAGAAAGTACAATTTTTTTTATATACAATCTAATCGTACTGGTAAATGTTTTTATGTTTTTTTGTCTACGTAGTTCCCAATCATGGTAGTTTTTTCTCTTTGAAAATCCAATGCTGATCAGCCCTCTTTTTTGTTAATGCAAATAATTTGGAATCCATTATTTTTTTTTATCATTAACTTTTCTTCTTTAATTTATGCATCTCACCCTCCGCTCAATATTTTTTTGTAATAATCATAACGACCAAGAATAATGTGGATAATGAATCTCTTTAACAAAAATCCAAGCTTAATTTTGATCCCTCTTTTTTATTCACTTATCTAAAAGAACATATGCTCTGTATTATTTGGATTATTGTTCATACATATTAGTGTAAAACATAAGTATAAAAGTAGATTTCTTGGTAAAACATGACATTAGATTTATAAGTTGCCAAAATTTATACTGAATTGTCAATTGGACACATAGCGTAATGGATATAGGCGTTGTTTAATACAATTACTAGTGACAGTTATCACTAGGCTGCTTGTTCAATCCTGTCATAGAATAATAATTAACACAGCTTAACATTTGTACCCAGCTATGGTTAGCAGATTGAGAACAGTATATCATGTGGATTGAATAAAGAGTTGTGTTCAAAAGTTCTGTGATGGCTCCTGATTACGACAAGAAGGTTCCCGAGTTCAAAAAGAATTTTCCCGAATGCAGAGTCGAAGCTTGGACAGATAACAATAAAGATGAGGACATAGTCCGAATAATCCAATAATACAAATTATCAACCCTCATCTCAAATTCAGAGAAATAACATATGCTCTGTATCTCCTAACAAAAAAAGGAATGTCCTGCAATGCACTAAACTGCATTCTGATGTTGAGCCTCCAGTTATCAGATTGACGTTTCCCTATGGATTCTACGCACGGTACCGTACCCCCTTCCTTACCATTACTCCCATGTCAACGCTGACTGTGGTGGCACCTGTTATGTACACTAGCCAGATGTAAACTACACAAGAATTGATTCGTGCTGTTTGAACAAGTCCCGATAGCAGCGCTTTACAAAACAGTAGTTTATCATAAGTGAGTTCGATCCTCGCTAAATGCCCCATACTTGCGGCCTTTGTCACATCCTACCCGTGGCGAATGAGTTGAGTAAATACTGTTATATACCTCTTTGCATATTGGGTATTAAATGGCGAGAGAGAGAGAGTGAGGGTTGGTTATGGTTCTTAGTTTTCTGCTTCTTACTTGTTCGATGGCCATTTTCCTTTGATGATTTCTTCTCTGATTCTGTTGGGCGCTGCTAATTTCTTGTTGATATTTTTTTTAATTATTATTACAAAAAAAAAACCACCCCAAAAAGTTTCTCGAACCACGCGGGTGAGAGGCTGGAATCTTGAGAGCGACGATCCTTAACGTCAGCTCTCGCTGACTGTTAGCAGGAACTGCTAACTAAACTTAATTTCCTTTCGCACGCCTTCTATTAGCGGGTTTCGGAGGGGTCAAGTAGAGGTTATCAGCCGTCAATAACGCTAATCGGCAACTTTCTACTCAACTCCTCCGATTTTGAATTTTCAACGAACTCAATTCAAATTATCTATCTATCTACACTTACTCACATAATTCATAGTAAAAGTATAGTAAAGTCGTCGGGGTGGCCTAAAGTCGGTATCAGCCAGACGCGAGGGATTATATCCCCTTTTCACTAGCGCTAGACAAAGAATATTGTTTTGCGTCTGAGATGGAGGCCACGTTTACCATCAGTCCTTATTTATATATATATATATTATATATATTTATATATATATATATACATAAAAAATAACCTGTACTACTTATATGCCTGAGTTGTCGAGGCCGGTATCGAACCAGGAACGTGTGGTTACTTGTCGGGACCTACTACCGACTGAGGTAAACCGGCCATTACCCATGAATTATGTAACATACCAACTTTAAGGGACGTTCTCCTATGGAATCCTACGCATGGACACGCAGGTGTTGGCCAACCAACAAAAAAACTTATATCCATGAGCTCTGTGCGCACACTAGGGGATGTCGAAAGAGAGAAAGAGGGTCTAAGGGATCCGTGCAGTCGAATGCTTTGATGATGATGATGATGATGATAATGATGAAAAACAAATCTCTTTTCCTAATTTAACTCTGGCACGTGCAGCTCAATACTAGCTAACATGGCATGTTGCACACTTATGCAAGAGGTCAAGATTAATCCTAATGTATACATAGTTCATGGCAGCTTATGAACTTATATCCCTGTACCCTGTGTAAGCAATATCTTTGAATCCGGGCTCCGTTGATTTCACAATACCGCGGGTACAGTGGAAAGTCCTCGCATTATTGAGCCGGGTAATTAACCTTTTTACTTGGACCCCTTGATAAACCGCGCGTTAGACGCATGAAGAATTAGCTAGTAAGCTGCAGGCTAGATTTCCATCGTGGAGCGACGTCTCGTCGTCGGCTTTCAAGAGTCGCTATCACTCGCGGTCTGATGAAGATGGGGCTGGGTTGTTGAAATAACGCTTGAAAGGAAAAACAAAGTCTTGTTTGTTAAGTGGATATAAGGAAGAAATAACCGTCACGACCCGAAGAAATCAACACGGAAAAGTAACCAAGAAGAATCTCACTTGGATCAGCCAAACAAGAGAGGATTGCGCGCCCGAGTTAGAAAGTAGTTAGAAGAACGGTTAACAAGTAAAACCCTCATCTCTCTTCTCTCTCTCTCTCTCTCATCTCTCTCTCTCTCTCTCATCTCTCTCTTCTCTCTCTCTCATCTCTCTATATAACTGAGATAAAGGGTAATAAACTGATTCTCTTTTTTCGTTACGTGCACGCTAAAAAGTTTTCAGTCTGTACGCTGTTTTAAAGGGAGGTTTTTTTTTAATGAATTTTCCTAAGCTTTGCTAACTCACAGGTTGTGTTACAGCTACTGTGCTGTTCCTTAAAGAATTGGTCCCCATAAAGGTACTGAGCTATGACTCGTCGCTGCCTTAACTTCCAGTTTGCATTCTAGACGAAACGGTGCTTTCAGTGTGACCCTTTGATAGGACAGTCCGTCTGACTTCCTTTGGGCCTATGAGGTTGTTGTATTCTTTCTTACATGTCAGACAAGACATGAATTTGTAAAATAAGGAGACCCCGTTTTTTGTTCCGACCTTTCTTTCTCTTTCTACGCCAGATTGGGGGAAGATTTATCACAGAAACAAAACAATGCGTTAATTTTCTACTACTGTCACTGCCTTACGAAATCAAGACCAATCGAGAATAGAGACAACCGTTGATTATTACACTCTTATGACCTTCTTGTTCCATTATCGGTCGTAAAAATATTAATTTGTCTGATATATTTCACATATACTGCACAATATCTATCATTCTACCCTGTCCTTCATTGCATCCAAAAGTAAAGTTTAGACCTCAACAATCATTGGGGCGTATGGTAACGTACTGGACTGCAACCTGTCGTAGTAAGCGAGTTCGAAACTCCAGTCGCGCATTTACGTTCCTTTCGGACTTAATTACCCCTGGGAATGTGCGCATCCCCTTAACTTCTCAGCTTTGGGATTAAATATGATATTGTTATTCTTCGTGCTAGGATGGCCTTTGCATTAAATAACCAAAGAAGGTTGATATTCCCAATAACAAAGAACCAATCCAAATCAAATATTACTTCCATGTCACTCTGTCCGGAGTGTTTAGTACTTATTAGGTCCCATCTATGGGTTAAATAGATTTTTTAAATCAATTTTAATATGTTAAAAATGAGTTTTTTTAAAAAAATAATCCTTCAACAAGAATGATAGACAAAATCTACTTCGGCTAAAATAAAGCAAGTTGTTGACATACATAGGGCCGGTTTCTTAGGTGCGGTAGGTTCCTAGTTTTGATACCGCCCTCGCCTACTCACCATTGAGTAGAACGAAGATCTGTGCGGTTAAGTGAGGAGCTGATGGCGCTCTCCTCCAGACCCAAAACATTTCTTTGTCTAGCGCTGTGAAGGGATAGGATCCCTCGCTGTCTGGTTGATACCAACTTTTAGGCCAACAGGTTTGTATACTGTAAACAACCACCAACCAACTACAACAACCGAACAATCAAATTATTGATTCAAGTCGTTGTAATAAAATCTTGAAATGCACAAGAATTGATTTTTTTAAAGAAGTAACTGTGTTTGTTTGTTTTTTTGTTTTTTTGTTTGTTTTTTGTAGTTGTTTTTGTTTTTCTGTTGATTGTTTTTTTGGGGGGGGGGGTGAATAGAAATATGAAAGATTTTGTTCGTTTGTTTTTTGTTTTTTGTTTTGTTTTTTTAGGCGGGGAAGTTAGAGGGATAACTGACATATTAATCATAAGTCTTGAATGAACTAATGCAAATGCTTACTGGATTAGAAAAACTATCTTGTCAAAGACTGCAGCAATAGAAAAACTTAATTTCAGTCCGCCACGACTTGTAAAAAGCACATAAATTAAGCTCAGTTAGGATTTTGTTGCTGCTTTCTAGTGAGGAATTAATTACCTGGATAGAGCTGCTCGTTACGTATGTATAAGATTATCTTATTTCATTTTATATGCAATTCGGTGTTTCTTGCATAGATACTATGGTACGTGTCCGGGATCTACGTACGGATCTTCGCACTGCCCCGTATGTGAATGGTTACGAAGTGTGGAAATGGAACGGCAACCGATTCAAAAAAATCATAGACAGGACATGTATATGCTACATAATCAGATCCAAATACGCTTGGAGAAAAAAGCAAATCGCATCCTACCCACATTCATCTCCCCAATCAGTATTAGTAGAGCAGACTGAGTTCTTTACCTTTGTTATTAACCGTCTAGGAGAAGGAAAAAATCTTGTACATCTGCTGTGCGGAGGGGTTGATTGGTAATTATAGCCCTGGTTTCGGCATGGGGTTTTGGCAGATTTTATTGGAGACGTAGTTGCCATGAAATAGATTATTTCCCCATGCACCGATGATTCCAAGAGAGTTGTATAATACGTAACATAGTGATTCTCATGAAAGTGAGATGATCTCTTTGAGTCGTTTCGATTCGTCTTCTTCTTTGTGAATTGTCGGCATTTTGACGTCTAAGTATCGGAATTTTCGGAATCCCCGACATTTTTTCGTTGATCAGGCGAACATTTTTCTGTGTCACCAAGTCATTGCTAGTGCAGTGTTTTTTGTCCCCTGAATAGGTTTCGCTTTCGTAAATATGTGACCTCAGTTTAGCATTATCATTTATTGCCATCTTCTCTCTTTT
>CM042139.1:80951577-81042149 GCA_023376005.1 Doryteuthis pealeii | reverse complement strand
AAAAGAGAGAGATCTAACATAAAGAACGAACACCTCTCTACATACACCTCTTCAACCACCACCATCCATAATCAAACAATACAGATCAATTAGCCGCAGGCTATCGACAAACTCTAACGTCAACACTTCAACAAAAAATAAAAATATACGACAATGCATAAAACAGTGGTTATAAAACAAACCACAGACAAAGAAATACATCTGGTTCAATAAATGTGAAACATCCACATTGGTAAAGTTTTTAAAAAACTCATGCACAAACACTCCAATACACAATACAAACATTTTTAACAAAAACACCTTAAATCAGCTACATTGCACAGGAACATGCCCAAATCATGAAAAGTCACAATAAAAAGTTGGAAAACCAACAAACACCACGTGAAACTACACCAATGCAACTGCAGGGATAAGAGTTCGTGTCTCTACAAGGAAAATGTCTTAAAAATGTGGTGTACAGAGCTACTGTGGAAACTAACACCTCAATCAAACAATACATTGGAACAACGGAAGGAACCCTGATGCAAAGAATTTACAACCATAAACTTTCGTTTTCGAACAGAAATATTCTACATACACAACTCTATCCACATATCTGGAACTTGAAAGATATGGACATTTCGCCAAACGTGGAGTGGAGATTCTGAAAGTTGCACCCGCTTACAGCAAAACATCTAAAAGATGCCTTCTTTGCCTCCAAGAAAAACTTTGTATTATCACTCATCCATCACACAACACACCCTACTAAACAAAAATCGGAAATCCTATAGAATGCCGACATGAAAATAAACACCTACTATCACACTTCGATCCATATACATAACCCACCACCACTCTTCTATCCAATTATTCTATGTAAAAAAATCATACAAAATAACGTTCACATTACATCACCAACAGCAATATAACCAGTCATTATTATTAACAGCATAATTAAAAATACATTATATTAATTGCACATAACATACGTAACCAAGAATACCAAACACAATACGCATATTCATATGCACACACGCGCGCGAACAATTATATCCTCACAACCTTCATACATTCCACGTGCACGCGCATGACATCACACACATACGCACAAAAAAAATACGCACACGCGCGTGGACACAATCATATAATCACAGCCTTCACGCATTTCCACGCGCACGCGCATGATATCATACACATACGCGCAACAAAAATACGCACACGTAAAACAAAAAGAACATTCCACATCACGCAAACACGCAACACGAGAATACAGTTAAAAAAACGCGCACATTCGACCATTTAACCATTTCTGTCATTTAAAAAAAACATTTCGTTTACCTGATGAATGCTTTTAAGCAGGAAACCATTGGTAGTAATATCGTTCCCAAAAAATGAATAAAAGCTAAAACTTTTATTTGTCACTTCATTCAACTATATATATATATATATAAATTTTTATATTTTGCTTGAAGGCAATTATAATGCATGTATCGCATAAAATTCGATAATTATAGAAATAATCTTGACAAGTGAATCCCGGCAAAGGATGGCTCGATATGCAGAACACCGTACAACTGTTTCGACTTTTTAAGTCTCATCAGCGATGTATCTAACGACTCCCCCTCCACAGGAATCGAATATATATATATATATATATATATATATATATATAATTATATATATATAATGCTTTAATTTTAATATCAGCGAAAATGTTCACAAAGAACAATATATTGACACAACTACATATATATTATATATATATATATATATATATATATATATATATAATCTCACTCATAAGTTAAAGTGACAATTCTTCAAAGCCGTCCTATTATCAGTGCTACTGTATGGCTGCACACTCGAAACTTAATGAAACACCTAGAAAAACTAGATGGGAGTTGCACAAGAATGCTGCGTGTGCTTTTAAACAAATCGTGTAAACAGCACGTCACAAGAAAAAAGCTGTACGACCACCTGTCCCCTATCACACAAACTATCCGACAAAGACGAACAAGACATGCTGGACACTGTTGGAGAAGCAAGGATGAATTCATAAGCGACGTTTTACTATGGAAATGTACATATGGGCACACAAGTGTAGGCCGTCTAGCAAGAAAATACATCGATCAGGCTCTGTGGGATTCTGGATGCTGTATAGAAGATCACCAGGGCGTAATGACCAATAAGGACGTTTTGCTAGGGATTTTCATGGATATCCATGATGCCAGCAGAACCTGCTGCTGCTGCTGATATATATATATATATATATATATATATATATATATATATATCAGGAAAAAATGTATATAAAAATGAAAACCAAGTTGTGTCTATATCCATATTTGTTTATGTTTCTTTTTTATGTGTTTTATTTTTCAAAATACAGGATATCAGGGAAAACGAAAGTGAATCTGACAGTGTATAATCATATAAAAAAAAAAGAAAAAAAAAAGAAAAGAAGTTGCATCAAAATATGATATTTATTTAGCCGATACTACAGTGTTTCGGTTTATTCATCAAACCATCATTTCTGTAAATTTTGTAAGTTTGGTGAACAAACCGAAACGCTGTAGCGTCGGCTAAATAAATATCATCTTTCGATGCAACTTGTTTTTTCATTTTATTGTTATAATCTTAGCGTGGTCTCGGAAGAGAAAAAACATTGGATATGGTTTCGTTTAGAACCTTGGGAAGAGAGGCAAGGATAGGGGGAGTGATAAGAAAAAGTTGAGTTGGTGAGTGACCATGGATAAATAAATTCGGGACTTAGTTAGTCGGTGAAGTTGGACCAAGGGAGGTCTCTCTCTCTCTCTCTCTCTCACTCTCTCTCTCTCTCTCTCTCACGCTCTCTCTCTCTGTCATCTCAGATCCTGCCCTAGACTGTAGCCGAGAGGTGAGAGCGTGTAAGCAGAACAGTATGACTTAGAGATTGGTATATACTGTAGTGAGATAGCCAATGGCGTGTTATCTCATTTACATATGTGTATTACTGCAGGACATATATAGAGACACTTTAGGGGACTTGAGGAATTAGCTACGAGAAGCTAAACCCAGTGCTAAGATTAAGCACGAATAAATACTACTGCAACAAGGAACACAAAACCACACCTCACAACATATACAAAATACACACATTCAGAAGTGCGATACTTCTTAAAAAAAGAAATCTAAAAACGTAAAAAAAAAAAAAAGAAAATAATCTTTTAACTGTTTTCTTTTACGTTTAATATAAAGAACAATTCCCATTTTATGTGTTGAAAAAGAAAAAAAGCAACAGAATTCTGTTACATATAACTTACGGTCTTTTATTTTAAATATATTTACGATAAATATTTAATCTTTGTTGACATATTTATAGCATTTTGGCGCGAAAAATTAGAACGACGTAATTTTCTATGGAGAATCATACTTATAATAATTTTAGTTTGAAGCAAAAACAAATTACTATTATTAGCATTTAGTATTTAATTCTTAATATTAAAAAAGAGCTGGGAAAATCAAAATTAGAATGTAAAAATTTATTTACAATAAAATTCCATAGGAAATATTACAGAATCTTTATTAATAAAAAGCGAGACTTTTTTCTTCGGTACATTTCTGATTAACTTGATCAGAAATGTATCGGTATAGGAGAGGGAAAATAGAAACAAACTCTGAATTAAAAAAGTAGCTGGAGTATCTGAGGCGGTCTGACGTTAGTGTCAAGTCTGATATTTACAGCAAAGACCTGTAACTGTGTTCACTATTTTTCTGAACTGCTTCATTTTGAGTGATGATAAGATCAAGTGACAATGATGATGAATATTGAAGTTGGTCTATTGTAAAACTCATTTGTAGATAAAATGTTAAGTACAATATATTTATGATATGTTAATACAAAGCTTCCAATTAAGAAGAGATTTTTAAATTTATCAATATTTATTATGTCGGATTATCAGAAAGTTTGTAAAGCCCGCAAGACGCCGAGATTTAAAAAAAACCCCAACATACATGAGAAAATATTACGTCATAGCTCATCTGATAAAAATGTTGTTTTTCTTTTTAGAATCGTATTTTGAGGCAATAGAATATAATGCTAAACTAGAGGTCAGCAGTATTTACGAAACGAAACCTTTATCAGGGGACAAACACCTGCACTAGCAATGACTTCGGTGACACAGAAAAATGTTCGCCTGATACAACGAAAAAATGTCGGGGATTCCGAAAATTCCGATCTAGACGTCCAAAATGCCGACAATTGTCACAAAGAAGAAGACGAAATCGACAACGACTCAAAAGAGACTCATCTCACTTTCATGGAGGAATCACTATTGGTTAGTTATTATTACACTCTTCTTGGAAATCATCGGTGTCATGGGGAAATATCTATTTCATGGGCAACTATCCGTCTTCCATAAAATCTTGCCAAATCCCCAGTGCCGAAACCAGGGCCTATATATTTACCAACCCCTCCGCACAAGCAGGATGTGACAAGATTTTTTCCTTCTCCTAGACTGGTTACATAACAAAGGTTAAAGAACTCAGTCTGCTCTACTAATTTACTGGATGGGAAATAGCTGGATGCATACTTTTCCCAAGCGTATTATCGCTATGTGAAAGCAAACAGCCTCGTCTAGGATTTGAACTCAGGTTGCCGTGTCCATTTCCTACGACTCTAACCATCACATTACGGGCAGTGCGAAGATCCGTACGTAGATCCATCGACACGTACCATAGTATCTATGCAAGAAACACCGTAGTTGCATATAGAAAATGAAATAAGGATAATCTTATACATACGTAACGAGCAGCTCTAGTCAGGTAATTAATTCCTTTCACTATGAAAGCAGTCACAAAATCCTACTTGAGCTTTATATTTATTGCTTTTTTACAAGTCGGTGGGGGACTGAATTAGTTTTTTCTATTGCTTCATCTTTGACAAGATCAGTTTTTTTTTCTATCCAGTAAGCATTTGCATTAGTTCACATTCAAGACTTATTTGATTTAATATTTCAGTTATCCCTCTAACTTTCCCGCCAAAAAAAAAAAACAAAAACAAAAAAAACAAACGAACAAAATCTTTCATATTTTCTATTTTCACCCCCCCCCCAAAAAAAAACAACAACAAAAAACAAAACAACACAAAAAAACAAACAAAACAAAAACAAACAAACATGCAGTTTACTTCTTTAAAAAAATCAATTCTTGTGAATTTCAAGATTTATTACAACGGACTTTGAAATCAATAATTTTGATTTGGTTTCGGTTGGTTGGTTAGTTGGTTGGTTGGTTGGGTTTTACAGTATATCAACCTTGTGGCCTAAAGTTGGTATCAACCAGACAGCGAGGGAGTCTATCCCCTTTTCACTAGCGCTAGACAAAGAAGATTGTTTTGGCGTCTGAGGTAGACGCCATCAGCTCCTCACTTTACCGCACAGATCTCTGTGCTACTCATATGGTGAGTAGGCGAGGGCCGGTATCAAACTAGGAACCTACCGACTAAGATACACCGGCCCTATGTATGTCAACACTTGGCTTATTTTATGCCGAAGTAGATTTTGTCTTATTCATTCTTGTTGAGGATTAATTTTTTAAAACTCATTTTTTTAAACATATTTTTAAAATTGATTTTAAAAAATCTATTTAACCCATAGATGGGACCTAATAAGTACTACCACTCCGGATCAGAGTGGACATAGGAGTAATATTTGATTTGGATTTGGTTTCTTTGTTTAGTGGCATATCAACCTTCTTTGGTTATTTAATGCCAAAGCATCCTTGCAAGAGATAGCAATATCACTATTTAACCCAAAGCTGGAGAGTTAAGGGATTCGCACATTTCCCAGGGGTATTAGTCCGAAAGGGAACGTAAAGGCGCGACTGGAGTTCGAACTCGCTTACTACGACATTGCAGTCCAGTACGTTAGCCATTACGCCCCAATGATTTTGAGTCTACTTTTACTTTTGATGCAATGAAGAACAGGGTAGAATGATAGATATTTTGTGCAGTATAATGTGAAATAATCAGACAAAATATATATTTACGACCGATAATGTAACAAGAAGGTCATAGTGTAATAAATCAACGGTTGTACTCTATGTCTCGATTGGTCTGTGATTTTCAGGCTAGTGACAGTAGTAGAAAATAAACGCAATTTGTTTTTGTTCTCGTGATAAATCTTCCCCAATCTGGGCGTAGAATAGAGAAAGAAAGGTCGAAAACAAAAAACGGGTCTCCTTATTTACAAATTCATGTCTGTCTGAACATGAAGAAAAACAACAACCTCATTATGGCCAAAGAGAATCAGACGGACTGTCTATCAGGTCAACACTGAAAGCACCGGTTTCGCTAGATCACGGAAGTTAAGCAGCGACGATCATGCTCAGTACTTTAATGGGTGACCACTTAGGAACAGCAACGTACTGTACACAACCTGTGAGTTAAGCAAAGCTTAGAAATTCATTAAAAAAAAACCTCCCTTTAAAACAGCGTACAACTGAAACGTTTTTAGCGTGCACGTAACGAAAAAGAAATCAGTTTATATACCCCTTTACTCAGTGTATATAGAAGAGAGAGAGAGAGAGAGAGAGAGAGAGAGAGAGAGAGAGAGAGAGAGAGAGAGAGAGATGAGGGTTTTTACTTGTTAACCGTTGCTTCTACTACTTCTAACTCGGGCGCCATCCTCTCTTGTTGGGCTGATCCAATGAGATTTCTTCTGGGGTTACTTTTCCGTGTTGATTTCTCGGGTCGGACTGGTTATTTCTTCCTTATATCAACTTAACAAACAAGACTTTTTGTTTTTCCTTTCAAGCTTTATTTCAACAACCCAGCCCATCTTCATCAGCCGCGAGTGAAGCGACTCTTGAAAGCCGACAACACGTCTGCTCACGATGGAAATCTAGCCGCATCTTACTAGCTAATTCTCATGCGTCTAATCGCGCGTTTATCAAGGGGTCAAGTAAAAAGGTTATTACCCGTCAATAACTGTCGAGGTAACTTTCCACTGGACCCCGGTATTTTGAATCTAACGGACCCGGATTCAAATATTCTTACTACAGGTACACATATAATTCATAAGCTGCCTATGAATTATGTAACATTAGGATTAATCTTGACCTCTTGCATAAGTGTGCAACATGCCATGTTAGCTAGTATTGAGCTGCACGTGCCAGAGTTAAATTAGGAAAAAGAGATTTGTTTTATCATCATTATCATCATCATCATCATCATCAAAGCATTCTGACTGCACGGATCCCTTAGACCCTCTTTCTCTCTTTCGACATCCCCTAGTGTGCGCACAGAGCTCATGGATATAAGTTTTTGTTGGTTGGCCAACACCTGCGTGTCCATGCGTAGGATTCCATAGGAGAACGTCCCTTAAGAGTTGGTATGTTACATAATTCATGGGTAATGGCCGGTTTACCTCAGTCGGTAGAGTGTCCGACAAGTAACCACACGGTTCCCTGGTTCGATACCGGCCCTCGACAACTCAGCATATAAGTAGTACAGGTATTTTTTATGTATATATATAATATATATATATATATAATAATATATATATAAAATAAGGAGCTGATGGTAAACGTGGCGCTCCATCTCAGACGCTAAAACAATATTCTTGGTCTAGCGCTAGTGAAAAGGGATATAATCCCTCGCTGTCTGGCTGATACCGACTTTAGGCACCCCGACGACTTTACTATACTTTTACTATGAATTATGTGAGTAAGTGTAGATAGATAGATAATTTGAATTGAGTTCGTTGAAAATTCAAAATCGGAGGAGTTGAGTAGAAAGTTGCCGATTAGCGTTATTGACGGCTGATAACCTCTACTTGACCCCTCCGAACCCGCTAATAGAAGCGTGCGAAAGGAAATTAAGTTTAGTTAGCAGTTGCCTGCTAACAGTCAGCGAGAGCTGACGTTAAGGATCGTCGCTCTCAAGATTCCACCTCACTCCGCGTGGTTCGAGAAACTTTTGGGTGGTTTTTTTTTTGTAATAAATAATTAAAAAAAATATCAACAAGAAATTAGCAGCGCCCAACAGAATCAGAGAAGAAATCATCCAAAGGAAAATGGCCATCGAACAAGTAAGAAGCAGAAAACTAAGAACCCATAACAAACCCCTCACTCTCTCTCTCTCGCCATTTATATACCCAATATGCAAAGAGGTATATAACAGGTATTTACTCAACTCATTCGCACGGTAGGATGTGACACAAGGCCGCAAGTATGGGGCATTTAGCGAGGATCGAACTCACTTATGAATAAACTACTGTTTTGTAAAAGCGCTGCTATCGGGACTTGTTCAGAACAGCACGAATCATTCTTGTGTAGTTTACATCTGGCTAGTGTACATAAAGGTGCCACCACAGTCAGCGTTGACATGGGAGTAATGGTAAGGAGGGGTACGGTACCGTGCGTAGGAATCATAGGAGAACGTCAATCTGGATGGAGGCTCAACATCAGATGCAGTTTAGTGTCATGTGCAGGACATTCCTTTTTTTGGTTAGGAGATACAGAGCATATGTTATTTCTCTGAATTTTGGAGATGAGGTTGATAATTTGTATATTTTGGATTATTCGGACTATTGTCCTCATCTTTATTGTTATCTGTCCAAGGCTTCGACTCTGCATTCGGGAAAATTCTTTTTGAACTCGGAAACCTTCTTGTCGTAATCAGGAGCCATCACAGAACTTTGAAACACAACTCTTTAATTCAATCACAGTGATATACTGTTCTCAATCTGCTAACCATAGCTGGGTACAAATGTTAAGCTGTGTTAATTATTATTTCTATGACCAGGATTGAACAAGCAGCCTAGTGATAACTGTCACTTAGAATTGTATTAACAACGCCTATATCCAACGCTATGTGTCAATTGAACAATTCAGTATAAATTTTGGCAACTTATAAATCTAATGTCATGTTTTACCAGAATTCTACTTTTATACTTATGTTTAACTAATATGTATGAACAATAATCAAATAATAAGAGCATATGTTCTTTTAGATAAGTGAATAAAAAAGAGGGATCAAAATTAAGCTTGGATTTTTTGTTAAAGAGATTCATTATCCACATTATTCTTGGTCGTTATGATTATTACAAAAATATTGAGCGGAGGGTGAGATGCATAAATTAAAGAAAAAGTTAATGATAAAAAAAAATAATGGATTCCAAATTATTTGCATTAACAATAAAGAGGCTGATCAGCATTGGATTTCAAAGAGAAAAAATCTACATGATTGGAACACGTAGACAAAAAACATAAAACATTAACCAGTACGATTAGATTGTATATAAAAAAAATTGTACTTTCTCTATATTACGTGGCAGCTATGGTTAGGTAGAACCACTAAAAGTAAAAAGTAAAGTCATCGAGGTGGCCTAAGGTTGGTATCAGCAATCAGCGAGGGAGTCTATCCTCTTTTCACTAGCGCTAGAGCAATGAGATTGTTTTTTGCGTCTGAGGTGGAAAACACCACACCTACTATCAGCTCTTACTTTACCGCACAAATCCCTGTGCTACTCATACGCTGAGTTGGTGAGGGCCGGTGTAGAACCACTATTGTTCTAACAAGCATGACTTTGGCATTGGATAATCCTGGAAGCTTGATATGGCATTAAACAAAGAAACCAAACCACACGTCACATTGCTACTAAATGAAAGCACATTTTATATTTAAACGAAAGTACAATATATATTTATATATATATATATATATATAATATATATTATATATATAATATATATATATTTAATTTTTAAACTCTCAGTGTGGAAAAACAAGACCTAATCCAGTTAAAAAAATTCAAACTGACATCTAGGGAAAAATGTTAAAAAAGAAGAAAAGACCAGCACACTCCTACTTTCTGAAAGAATCATCAGTAGTGGCCAAAAGAGAAAAAAAAACAAAACACCGGATGAGTTTTCTAAGTGTATATGTAACAAGGGCTCAATACGTTAAGTAGAGCATGATTATAAGGACCTACAAGAGTCAGACACCTCCACCCAGACTTCACCCGAAGGTTTCTCAGGATAATCCTGAGGAACCATTTGGGTGAAGACTGGTAGATGGTGTCTGACTCATGTAGGTCCTTATATATATATATATACTAGCTAAAGTACCCGGTCCATGACCGGACTAAAATGAAATTTGGATCACCAGGGAGTGAGAGAGAAAGTGGAAGACAGTAGTTAGAGAGGGGGTAAGAGGAAAATAATTCTTGAAACTAAAATCATTGAGAATGTGTATATTTCAGGATTTGTATTTTCTGTTTTATAGTTTAAAATTATTTCATATTATATACAACAAATTGAAAGTATTCGTTTGTATATTTGTTTGTTATTGTTTTAAATTTTTGTACATGACAACAATTCACATTTAGTTCTTAATTGCATGTTGAGTTTAAAAAGAAGCTGAGAATCGAAAATTTAAATTCTTCGTATTGCAATATCTATTTTTGCTAAAACCTAAGATAGTATTATAGGGACCACCAATTGATCAGTTTTAGGCCATCTTGAATAAAACGGAAATATTTTGTTATTATTTATAATTGATTTTTCATAGAATTTAAAAAAACTCTTATCGTAACTTGTTTTAGCTACGTTAATTTTAAGTTGATTTAACAGTGCAAAAATGAAAACATTGTTTTTCAATCATAATTTTCATTATTTCCGTAAGCTGAAAAAAAAGTTAAAGAATCATCAGGAGTTTATTTAATGTTTTTTCTTTCAAATGGAAAAAATTTTTTCAAGAAAATATTAATTTTTCTGCAAGTTTCATAGTGTTAAATATAGGGGGGGGGGGTAAATTTCACAGGGTAAAATTGGTGGTACCTATTATTTCAAAAACATTGTTTAAAAACGTTTTGGTGGACCTGATTATCTGGACTCCCCTCCCCCATCTATTTTTTCCCTTCAGTTGATTATTATCGATTACACACCAATCTATCAGATTGAAAAAAAAATTCTTAAAAGTTCTTATTATTTGAGTATTCACGGGTGCTCATTTCCTCGTATAAGTTTATAGTAAATTGATCCCCATATCGGAACCGCTTGAACGGAACCCAAATTATTTATTTATTTTCCCATTAAACTACCCCCCCTAACCCACCCCCCCCCCTAGTTAAAATTAAGTTTTATTACAAATTTATATTAATTACAAAACATCAATTTTCATAAAAGTTCAAATGTCACCTATGAATCTCTATTTAAACATGCCAATTTTTCAGAACTGAAAAGTTGCACTATAAACTCAGCGATGTTTATTGACTTCACAATAAAGAGTAAAATCATAAAACTTAAAATTTAATTTGTAAGGCAAATTCTGAGGAATATTTTAAATTGTATTTTGAATAATAATTTAAATGTTGGTTGTTAGTTGTTTTGTTTTATCAACTTTTCGGGTAATTTACTAACGAATCATGTCATTTTGATAAACAAAGCGCTTACAATTTTTCGTACTTACATATAATTTTTTTAAAAAATGTTCCAATAACTGGATATTGTCAGATAAACTTGAAATAAATTTCGTCTTACAAATAATTGACTACTTATCTCCAGTCGGGCCTTCGACTAAAGATAAAACACCGGATTTTGTCCATATTAGTAACCTTTGTTTTTGTTGTTTTTTTTTATCGTGGTTTGAGAAAATAATTAGTTAACGAACCAAAAAAAAACAGTTTCTAAGGAAATTCGTCAATCTTATTGTTATTTTTAACCCTTTAAAACTCTAACAATAAAAATTAAATAAATAAATTAAAGAATTAAAGTCATTTTTATTCGAATGAAAATCTTAGTTTAATTTATACAAATATGTAACCGTACTTACGACGTAAACTGATTTTCATGATACTGTTATTTACGGATTAAAATATTTTTTTAATAATGTAACCGTAAAGCGTGCATTTTGATTTTCTACAATGTTTATGCATTACAAAAATTAAAATTAAAATGAGTGTACTGTACAATTTAAGAATATGGACAAACTCGCTGTAAAAAATAATTTAATCTATAAAAACACATACAAATTACATATTCAGAAAGACTAAGAGATTCCGAACTGCCGTATTCGTATTATCGCCTATACGTAGTATTTTTTTTTTTTAACTCGCTGTAAAAAAAAAAAATCTATAAAAACACATACAAATTACATATTCAGAAAGACTATTTCATCTTATTACTAAAGATATAAATATTTTAAAGATTAAAATCCTAAATAGGTAAGAGATTCCGATCTGACTGTTATAGACTGCACTGCTTGTATCGCAATAATCATAGGCGCGTGGCTATCCGAAGCCATTTTTTAATTTTTTAACTCGCTGTAAAAAATGATTCAATTAATAAAAACTCACACAAATTACATAGTTTGAAAGAGTATTTTCTTATCTTTCTAACGATATAAAAATTATTAAAGACTGGACCATAAATAGGCCATAAATTCGGAGCTGAACGGCTTAGACTGCAAAATTAATTCATTAAAATCAAAACTTCGCTGCTGTTATCGCTTTAATAATAAGCAGGCAGAGACAATATTTTATTATCACGAGGGACTGATATACGGACAGTTCCGCAAATTGGGTGATTTTGGATTAATTAATCGATTAAATCCCTTAATCAATAAAAATCAATAACCAAATTTGGAATTTTTCTTAGTTAGAACGATATCAATGTGTATGCAAGATTTTGAATCTGAGTGACCTCCCGTTTTTTTGTTATACGTCGACACGTACATACCAAAATCTCTGTTTTATATATTAGATATATAAGTAAGTAAAAAGTAAAGTTGACGGAGTGGGTAAAAAAGAACAATTTGCTCGTATATTCCTACCATAAAATAAACTGAACCCTCATTTTATGTCCGTGTTTTTTCAATAAATGTTTTATTTTTCTTGCACCCGTTATTTTACAATATTTTCTTTATTTATTTTAATATTCACTTCAATGTGTATATTCTAAAAGTTTTTATTTTGTGGAATGGTTAGTTTTAAAGGTTAGATTAAAAGGCTCGTTTTACAATTTAGACATAAATTGGATCCTCCTTTTATGACGTAATTTGTTTTTTCGTCGACGATGATTAAAATCTGACATTTTTATTTTAGAGTACCAAAGCCAAAAGAAAAGAATAACAACAACTAAAGGTAATCTCAATTTTTACTCGTAAATTAGGCTTGGGGATTTTATGGTAGGAATTTACGAGTAAAAAGTTGAAGTGTAAAAACGAACCCCCACTTTAAAACTTACCTTTCTCACAAAATAAAAACTTTTAGAATATACACATTGAAGTGAATATTAAAATAAATAAATAAAATATATTTAGTATCGTAAAATAACGGGTGCAAGAAAAATAAAACATTTATTGCAAAAACACGGACATAAAATGGGGGTTCAGTTTATTTTATGGTAGGAATTTACGAGGAAATTGTTCTTTTTTATCACGGAATGGCCTATTGTTGGTATCAGCCGGAAATATTGTGATGCATTAAATAGTTGTTAAGTTCAAAACCTTCGGGATTTTTTTTAATTGAGTTATTGCCACCTGGTGCATTTGGTAATAAATGGAAGGAATCGCACTTGAAAATAATTTACATTTGGTAAGAATTATATTTGTAATGAATGAAACATTTGAGAAAATCAAATCCAAGGAAAAAAATGATACATGTGCATTGAATTGTCGAAAAAACAAACAGAGAAAATGCTAAAGAAATTTACGTCTTTAGTGAACAACAAGAAAAGAAGTAGTACAAATTGAAGTCACGTTTTTTTTCTGCCCCAGACGAAAACAAATCATAGCAGAAATCACATCTGAAGGACTTAAACTATTTATGTTTTTGATTTTCTTTTCTTTTGGATAGAGTCAGCTTAAAGCTTGTTTTCAATCATTCTAATCTTTTTGCATTTAACGTGCGCGGGCATTCACACACGTCTTCATCTATCTATCTATCTATCTATCTATCTATCTATTATCTAAATATATTCATATATATCTATATATCTATATATCTAGGTCTGTTTGTATCTATCTATCTATCTATCTATCTATCTATCTATCTATCTATCTATCTAAGTCTGTTCGTATCTATCTATCTATCTATCTATCTATCTAATCTAATCTACTAAAGTCTATTCGTAAATATCCATATATCTAGGTCTGTTTATCTATCTATCTATCTATCTATCTATCTAAAGTCTGTTCGTATGCATATATGTATCTATGTATCTTTCTATCTATCTATTTCAGTCTATTCATATCTATCTATCTATCTATCTATCTATCTATCTGTTCAGTATCTATGTATTTACCAAACCCTCCACCACGAGTAGGATACGACACAAGTTCAATTTCTAAGCGGAAAATAGCAGGTTTAAATTCAGGAGTGTTCCTTCTCCCAGATTGATTGCCTTAAAAATTAAAAATGAATTAAGAATTACTCCTTTATTCTCTTTAACAACTGCCCGTTCGACGGGGCTAAGAAAACGCCGGCTGTATGCTTGGCTGTGACTCCCGTCGCAAAAAAGGGTGTTCTGGGTATGACACTTTACTGAATCTGAAGGTGAGGCTACACTTTTGGAAATCCGGAGTGTTGTGTGCCTTTCATTGCTATGATCCAGGCCCACTCTGACCCGGAATGCTAGGGGTCCCATCTATAGGTCAAATGGATCTGTTTAAAAATAATTCGTATTCGATAGGAATACTTGATGTCATATAACTAAAATTATTTGTATTAAGAATAGTTACTTGAAAGTATAATTGTTAACTAGCGATTATTATTAGTCCTATTCCCACCCGGAACACTGTCCCTTGATTTAAAGGGACAGGGCTGGTTTATTGCCTAGTACCTTAGGCGCCATCCTTGAGGGGAAGGCCGAGGGATCAACAATTTTTGTGCACGCCATCCCAATGAGCTTCGGTTCGTGGTGGTCCCATATTAATAGGACCTTGTGTCTAACCCGCATGAGTGGATGCGTGGTAAATACATTATTAGTTACTTGAAACCTATTTCTGTTTTCAAACAAATTATTCAACAGAAATAATTAATTGAAACCATATACTTATTAGTATTAGATAGGAATATTGTAAACCACACAACAGTGTACCCATCATTTGTACTAGTACAATAAAAATTGCCTGAGGGGTGGAGAAAATTTCAACAGCGAGTTTGTCACCCTAAGTAAGTAAAAATCATCAAAGTCATTAAAGGACTAAAAAATAAAACAATTTGAAATGTAAACGTCACTTGTGAGTTCGCCCTTACATCACGAGAAGAGCCCATAATGTTTTGCATCATTCGTGTAGTACCATCTAGCTTTCTCTCCAAGCGTGTCGTTAAAGTCCAAGTGGTGCAGCCATACAGTGATACTGACACTGCTACAGCTTGGAAGAATTCCCATTTTTATTTTATCAGAGAGATAATATTTCCATATAGTCGATAACCTGTCAATAGAAAATCCTGCTTACCTATCTTTATGTTGATATTTCTTCAGTAAATGAGATATTGCTACCAAGGTATATGAACGGGTCTACTAATTCAGAGTCTTGTCATTTAATGACGAAATGACACCATCTTGATTAAAACATATGAACGCTGTTTTTATATGAGTTCACGTAAAGATCAAATCCTCTTGACATTATATATTCCAAGCAATATATGCACCCTCCGGCTGCAAGTATTTAAGTTTTAAAGGAAAATATTTATTAAATTAGAAAAGCTAATGAACTAATAAGAATGCAGATAAAAAGATTTAAAACAGACGGGGGTATAATAGAAAATAGAACAACTGAAACTTACTCTTCCATCATATCGTCTTTCATTGCTAAATTTTCCTAATTTAACTATTTAGTTAAAATAGAAAATAAAGAATAAAATTACAAAAATATTTCTTCTTGTTAATGGATTTCTTATAAGATTTATTCCTGAGATTTTGCTCATATCATTAAGATAAAACTGAACAATTAGAATCAATAATACTAAGCACTATTTATTAAAATCAATTTTTTAATATGAATATGCAAATTAGCCTTCCCATTCACGCTATAAACCGCTATTTTGTTGTATATATAGATACATTTGCATGTTTTTAATATGTAGATATGTTCAACGGTATTAATAATGTAAAACAATTATATTAATTTGGGGTTTAGATAAAAATAAAATCATGGAGAATGTGACATAAATAACTAAAGGTAATTGTGACTTGAGTAATAATATAGTTTCGGTTACAGACAGAAAAACACATAATCTCCATTATAATAAGATATACTACCTACGAAACGTTTGGGACCAAATGTTTTGGGAATTGTTTCTCTATGTTAATAAAAAGGCTAATTTGAATAAATAAATTAATCTATTGTGTACAAGGGGCCGGGTTAGCTCAGTCGGTAGAGCGTTCGGCTAAAATCACAAGGTTCCTAGTTCGATACCGGTCCCGCCAACTCAGCGTATGAGTAGCACAGGGATCTGTGCGGTAAAGTAAGGAGCTGATGTAGGTGTGGCGCTCCACCTCAGATGCTACAACAATCTCCTTGGTCTAGCGCAATTGAAAGGGGGATAGACTCCCTCGCTGACTGGCTGATACCGACTTTAGGCCGCCCCGTCGACTTTACTTACTTTTTATTGTGTACATGCAAACCCTTATATAAAATGCAAATTTTTTCCAAGCATTATAAATTTATTTTGCATAAGCTTTGGAAATTTGTTATCAACCGCATACCTTTTTTGAAACTGTAGAGTAGAAAAATTTAAAATATTTCAATTCCACTCCTTGGTAGAGGTTAATTCTATTGAGATTAATGTGTGATTGAAATTAATTTCAGAAACCATCAAAAACCAAGAAACTAAATCGATTCGCATTGAAAAAGAAAAATTGGAAATTTCCGCTATTGAATGTATATCAGTAACATATTGCAAGAAAATTACTGAGCAAAAATTGAGGTGCATTATCTACTAATGTGACATGCAGAAACCGGCGAAAATGGTAACAGAAAAAAGATCTGGGAGGCCCAGAATAAATAGTTTCCTCAGTCTTTATCTTGATGGCTGCTTAGCCATAAAAAGCCATAAAATAAGCTATCCTTACTCCCCTTCACCTCCTTATTCCTTCCCCCTCTTTTCATTCTTTTCGCTGACTGACTGGACTGACTGACGCCTGGTCACGGAGTGATCACCCCCAGCAAGTGTCCATTCACTTAACCACAATGCATTCGTGGCGTTGAGAAGATGACACTTTCTTCACCTCGGCATCTCCATTTGACAGTATACAAGGGAACTCTACCTGACCGCACATTTTCACTCATCCTGCAAGCGGGACAGTTTCGCGCCCGCTTTGCCGCACGAGCAAGTCTTCTCTTCGTTATAATAACATCTGTTGCGGAGGATAGACACTTGATCATGTCTGAAAAAGTAACAGAAGAAAAACCGCTCTCGAACTAACTTGCTGATTTAATTCTACACGTCGACATCCAATGTTTGTTTTGACTGTTAAGAGAAGCTGAGAAAGTAATGTGTAGATGTCCACAGAGAACGTCACTTACTTCGAGGTTTATTTTTCAACATATATAACCGTTCATATGATGCTTTTGAATAACAACGGTTTAAAAATAAAAGAGAGCAAACGATAGCAAAAGTAACTGAAATTGGATGTATCAAAATATAACTAATATGTTGTTACGAGGGATGGCTGAAAAGTTTATATATATTTGCCAACCCCTCCGCACGAGCAGAGGATGCGACACAAGGTCAATTTCTTAAGCGGAGTTTAGCAGGTTTTGAATTCTGAGTTTCCTTCTCCTAGGCTGGTAACCTAGCCATGGTTAAAGAGCCCAGTCACCTACTATTTACCCATAAGCTGGGAGGGAGAGTGATTCATACCTTTCCCCAATGGTATTAGTGCTAAGTGAAATGCAATTACACGTCCGATTTGAACTCGGGGCACGAGTCCATTTCCATGACTTTACCATTACACCACGCGGTTCCTGAAAAGTTTTATATGATGACGTCAGATTACTGTTGATTCATTTTTTACTAATTGAACGCCAAGTCATGCAGTTATATACAGATGAAAAAAGTATGTGTACCACAGGGAAAAGGGGACTATTATGCAATGCTTGGGTTCCATTAGTAAAAAAATGAGAACAGTAGATCTGACGTCACATATAAACTTTCAGGACCGCGTGGTGTAATGGTTAAATCATGGGAAATGGACCGTTGCCCAGAGTTCAAATCCTGGACGTGGTAATGCATTTCACTTAGCACTAATACATGGGGGAAAGTAATGAATCCTACTCTCCCTCCAGCTATGGGTAAATAGTAGGGTAGACTGGGCTCTTTAACGCATGGCTAGGTAAACAGCCTAGGAGAATGAAAATCAGAATTCAACACTGCTAACTCCGACTTAAGCAAATGACCTTGTGTCGCATCTGCCGTGCGGAGGGGTTGGCAAATATATATAAACTTTTCAGCCATCCTCGACAACATATTAGTTTATATTTGATACATCCAATTTCAGTTCTTTTTGTGCTACGTGCTCTCTTTTATTTTTAAAACCGTTTCGTTATTCAAAAGCATCATATGACTAGTTATATATGTTGGAACAAATAAACCTCGAAGTAGTGGACGTCTCCGTGCATCTACACATCTTCTCAGCTTCTCTTAACAGTCAAAACAAACATGGATGTCGGACCGTGTAGAATAAATCAGCAGTTAGTTCGAAGAGCGTTTTTCTTCTGTTACGTTTGTCAGACAGTAAGTGTCTATCCTCCGCAACAAGATGTTAATTTTAGACGAGAGAGAAGACTTGGCTCGTGGTCGGCAAAAGCGGCGCGAAACTGTCTCGGTCTTGCAGGATGAGTTAAAAAGGTTGCGCGTCAGGTAGAGTTACCCTTGTATACTGTCAATGGAGAATGCGGAGGTGAAGAAAGTGTCCATCTTCTCAACGCCGAATGGCATTGTGGTTAAGTGGAATGGACACTTGCTGGGTGTCATCAGTGACAGGCCGTCAGTCAGTCAGTCAGTCGCGAAAAAATGAGAAGAGGGGAAGGAATAGGAAGGTGAAAGGGGAGAGTTACAGGATAGCTTAAATGTTATGGCATTTTATGGCTAAGGCAGCCAGCTCAAGCATAAGACTGACACAATAGTTATTCTGGGCCTCCAGATCTTTTTCTGTTACCATTTCGCCGGTTCTCGCGCACTGTCACAGTAGGCAATAATGCACCTAATTTTTGGCATCAGTAATTTTCTTGCATATGTTACTGATATACATTCAATCAGCGAAATTTCCATATTTTTCTTTTTCAATGCGAATCGAATTAGTTTGGCATTTTGATGGTTCTGAAAATTATTTCAACTACACATTACACACTCAATAGAATTAAACCTCTACCAAGTGAGTGGAATTGAAATATCTTTAAATTTTCCTACATCTACAGTTCAAAACGGTGATGGCGTGATAACAATTCCAAAAGCTTATGCAAATAAATTATAATGGGTTGTGAGAGAGAGGCATTTTATATAAGGGTTGCATGTACACATAAAAAGTAGTAAAGTCGACGGGGCGGCCCTAGTCGGTATCAGCCAGGTAGCGAGGGAGTCCTATCCCCCTTTCAATTGCGCTAGACCAAGGAAGATTTGTTGTAGCATCTGGGTGGAGCCCACACCTACCATCAGCTCCTACTTTACCGCACAGTATCCTGTGCTACTCATACGCTGAGTTGGCGGGGACCGGTACGAACTAGGAACCTTGGTGATTTCTAGCCGAAACGCTCTACCGCATGAGCTAACCCGGCCCCTTGTACAAATAGATTAATTTATTTATTCAAATTAGCCTTTTTTATTACATAGAGAATACAATTCCCAAAACATTTGGTCCCAAACGTTTCGTAGGTAGTATATCTTATTATATGGGATTAGTGTTTTTCTGTCTGTAACGAAACTATATTTATTACTCAAGCACAATTACCTTTAGTTATTTATGTCACATTCTCCATGATTTTATTTTTTTATCTAAACCCCAAATATTAATATAATTGTTTTACATTATTAATACTTGAACATATCTACATATTAAAAACATGCAATGTATCTATTATACAACAAAATAGCGGTTTATAGCGGAGGGAAGGCTAATTGCATATCATATTAAAACTTGATTTAAAAATGTGCTTATATTATTGATTTCTAATGTTCAGTTTTATCTTAATGAATATGAGCAAAAATCTCAGGGATACATCTTATAAGAAATCTTAACAGAAGAATAATTGTATTTTATTCTTATTTCTATTTTAACTAAATAGTTAAATTAGGAAAATTTAGCAATGAAGCACGATAGTGAGGAGAGTAAGTTTCAGTTGTGTTCTTTTTTCTATTATAACCCATCCGTCTGTTTTAAATCTTTTATCTGCAATTCTTATTTAGTTTCATTAGCTTTTCTATTTAATATAATATTTTATTACCTAAACCTTAAATACTTGCAGCCGAGGGTTCATATATTGCTTGAATATATAAATGTCAAGAGGATTTGATTTTACGTGAACTCATATAAAAACAGCGTTCATATGTTTAATCAAGATGGTGTCATTTCGTCATTAAATGACAGACTCTGAAATTATAGGACCCGTTCTATACCTTGGTAGCAATATCTCATTTACTGAAGAAATATCACATCAAGATAGTAAAGCATGGATCTAATTGGACAGTTATCGACTATATGGAATATTATCTCTCTGCTAAAATAAATGGAATTCTCAACTGTAGCAGGTCAGTATTACTGTATGGTGCACCAAGGACTTTAACTGAAACGCTTGGAAGAAAGCTAGATGCGGTAATACACGGAATTGATGCAAAACATTATGGCTCTTCTCGTGATGTGAAGGGCGAACTCACAAGTGACGTTACATTTCAAATTGTTTTAATTTTTAGTCTTTAATGACTTTGATGATTTATTACTTAGGGTACAAATCGCTGACATTGAAATTTTTACTCCCACCCACAGGCAAATTTTTATTTTGTACTAGTACAAATGATGGGATTACACTGTTGTGTGGTTTACAATATCCTATCTAATACTAATAAGTAACGGTTTGAATTAATTATTCTGTTTGAATAATTTGTTTGAAACAGAAATTTGGTTTCAAGTAACTATATGTATTTACCACGCATCCACTCATGCGGGTTAGACACAAGGTCCTATTAATAGGGACACCCACGAACCGAAGCTCATGGGATGGCGTGCACAAAATTGTGTGGATCCCTCGCCTTCCCCCCTCAAGGATGCGCCTAAGTACTAGGCAATAACAGCCTGTCCCTTTAAATCAAGAGGACAGGTGTTGCCGGGGAATAGGACTATAATAATCGCTAGTTAACAATTATACTTTCAGTAACTATTCTTAATACAAATAATTTATAGTTATTGTCTCTATCGAATACGAATTATTTTACAGATCCTTGACCTATAGATGGGACCTAGCATTCCGCGTCGAGTGGGCCTGAGATCAATAGCAATGAAAAGGCACACAACACTCCCCGGATTTCCAAAAGTGTAGCCTCACCTTCAGATTCAGTAAAGTGTCATACCCAGAACACCCTTTTTGCGACGGGGAGTCACAGCCAAGCATACAGCCGGCGTTTTCTTAGCCCCGTCGAACGGGCAGTTGTTAAAAGAGAATAAAGGAGTAATTCTTAATTCATTTTTAATTTTAAGGCAATCAATCTGGAGAAGGAACACTCCTGAATTTAAACCTGCTATTTTCTAGAAATTTAACTTGTTCGTATCCTACTCGTGGTGGAGGGTTTGGTAAATACATAGCTACTGAACAGATAGATAGATAGATAGATAGATAGACTATGAATCTGTAGATAGATAGAAGATACATAGATACATATATGCATACATACGAACAGACTTAGATAGATAATAAGTGATAAATAGATGAACAGACCTAGATATTGGATATATACGAATAGACTTAGATAGTAGATGATAGATAGATAGATAGATAGATAGATACGAACAGACTTAGATAGTAGATAGATGATAGATAGATAGATAGATAGATAGATAGATACAAACAGACTAGATATATAGATATATAGATATATATGATATTTAATAGATAGATAGATAGATAGAATAGATAGATGAAGACGTGTGTGAATGCCCGCGCACGTTAATGCAAAAGATTAGATGATTGAAAACAAGCTTTAAGCTGACTCTATCCAAAAGAAAAGAAAATCAAAAACATAAATAGTTTAAGTCCTTCAGATGTGATTTCTGCTATGATTTGTTTTCGTCTGGGGCAGAAAAAAAACGTGACTTCAATTTGTACTCTTTTCTTGTTGTTCACTAAAGAACGTAAATTTTTCTTCTAGCATTTCTCCTGTTGTTTTTCGACATTCAATGCACATGTATCATTTTTTCCTTGGATTTGATTTTCTCAAATGTTTCATTCATTACAATATAATTCTTACCAAATGTAAATATTTTAAGTGCGATTCCTTCCTTTATTCCAAATGCACCAGGTGGCATAACTCAATTAAAAAATCCGAAGGAAACTTAACAACTATTTAAATGCATCACAATATTCCGGCTGATACCAACAATAGCCATTCCGTGATAAAAAAGAACAATTTCCTCGTAAATTCTACCATAAAATAAACTGAACCCCATTTTAATGTCCGTGTTTTTGCAATAAATGGTTTTTTTTTCTTGCACCCGTATATTACGATACTAATATATTTTATTTATTTATTTTAATATTCACTTCAATGTGTATATTCTAAAATTTTTATTTTGTGAGAAAGGTAAGTTTTAAAGTGGGGGTTCGTTTTTACACTTCAACTTTTACTCGTAAATTCCTACCATAAAATCCCAAGCCTAATTTTACGAGTAAAAAGTTGAAGATTACCTTTAGTTGTTGTTATTTCTTTTCTTTTTGGCTTTGGTACTCTAAAATAAAAATGTCAGATTTTAATCATCGTCGACGAAAAAACAAAATTACGGTCATAAAAGGAGGATCCAATTTATGTCTAAATTGTAAAACGAGCCTTTAAATCTAACCTTTAAAACTAACCATTCCCACAAAATAAAAAACTTTTAGAATATACACATTGAAGTGAATATTAAAATAAATAAAGAAAATATTGTAAAATAACGGGTGCAAGAAAAATAAAACATTTATGAAAAAACACGGACATAAAATGAGGTTCAGTTTATTTTATGGAAATATACGAGCAAAATGTCTTTTTTACCCACTCCGTCAACTTTACTTTTTACTTACTTATATATCTAATATATAAACAGAGATTTTGGTATGTACGTGTCGACGTATAACAAAAAAACGGGAGGTCACTCAGATTCAAAATCTTGCATACACATTGATATCGTTCTAACTAAGAAAAATTCCAAATTTGGTTATTGATTTTTATTGATTAAGGGATTTAATCGATTAATTAATCCAAAATCACCCAATTTGCGGAACTGTCCGTATATCAGCCCTCTGATAATAAAATATTGTCTCTGCCTGCTTATTATTAAAGCGATAACAGCAGCGAAGTTTTGATTTTAATGAATTAATTTTGCAGTCTAAGCCGTTCAGCTCCGAATTTATGGCCTATTTATGGTCCAGTCTTTAATAATTTTTATATCGTTAGAAAGATAAGAAAATACTCTTTCAAATATGTAATTTGTGTGAGTTTTTATTAATTGAATCATTTTTTACAGCGAGTTAAAAAATTAAAAAATGGCTTCGGATAGCCACGCGCCTATGATTATTGCGATACAAGCAGTGCAGTCTATAACAGTCAGATCGGAATCTCTTACCTATTTAGGATTTTAATCTTTAAATATTTATATCTTTAGTAATAAGATGAAATAGTCTTTCTGAATATGTAATTTGTATGTGTTTTTATAGATTTTTTTTTTTTTACAGCGAGTTAAAAAAAAAAAATACTACGTATAGGCGATAATACGAATACGGCAGTTCGGAATCTCTTAGTCTTTCTGAATATGTAATTTGTATGTGTTTTTATAGATTAAATTATTTTTTACAGCGAGTTTGTCCATATTCTTAAATTGTACAGTACACTCATTTTAATTTTAATTTTTGTAATGCATAAACATTGTAGAAAATCAAAATGCACGCTTTACGGTTACATTATTAAAAAATATTTTAATCCGTAAATAACAGTATCATGAAAATCAGTTTACGTCGTAAGTACGGTTACATATTTGTATAAATTAAACTAAGATTTTCATTCGAATAAAATGACTTTTAATTCTTTAATTTATTTATTTAATTTTTATTGTTAGAGTTTTAAAGGGTTAAAAATAACAATAAGATTGACGAATTTCCTTAGAAACTGTTTTTTTTTGGTTCGTTAACTAATTATTTTCTCAAACCACGATAAAAAAAAACAAAAAAACAAAGGTTACTAATATGGACAAAATCCGGTGTTTTATCTTTAGTCGAAGGCCCGACTGGAGATAAGTAGTCAATTATTTGTAAGACGAAATTTATTTCAAGTTTATCTGACAATATCCAGTTATTGGAACATTTTTTTAAAAAAATTATATGTAAGTACGAAAAATTGTAAGCGCTTTGTTTATCAAAATGACATGATTCGTTAGTAAATTACCCGAAAAGTTGATAAAACAAAACAACTAACAACCAACATTTAAATTATTATTCAAAATACAATTTAAAATATTCCTCAGAATTTGCCTTACAAATTAAATTTTAAGTTTTATGATTTTACTCTTTATTGTGAAGTCAATAAACATCGCTGAGTTTATAGTGCAACTTTTCAGTTCTGAAAAATTGGCATGTTTAAATAGAGATTTCATAGGTGACATTTGAACTTTTATGAAAATTGATGTTTTGTAATTAATATAAATTTTGTAATAAAACTTAATTTTAACTAGGGGGGGGGTTAGGGTTAGGGGGGGGTAGTTTAATGGGAAAATAAATAAATAATTTGGGTTCCGTTCAAGCGGTTCCGATATGGGGGATCAATTTACTATAAACTTATACGAGGAAATGAGCACCCGTGAATACTCAAATAATAAAGAACTTTTAAGAATTTTTTTTTCAATCTGATAGATTGGTGTGTAATCGATAATAATCAACTGAAGGGAAAAAATAGATGGGGGAGGGGGAGTCCAGATAATCAGGTCCACCAAAACGTTTTTAAACAATGTTTTTTGAAATAATAGGTACCACCAATTTTACCCTGTGAAATTTACCCCCCCCCTATATTTAACACTATGAAACTTGCAGAAAAATTAATATTTTCTTGAAAAAATTTTTTCCATTTGAAAGAAAAAACATTAAATAAACTCCTGATGATTCTTTAACTTTTTTTTCAGCTTACGGAAATAATGAAAATTATGATTGAAAAACAATGTTTTCATTTTTGCACTGTTAAATCAACTTAAAATTAACGTAGCTAAAAACAAGTTACGATAAGAGTTTTTTTAAATTCTATGAAAAATCAATTATAAATAATAACAAAATATTTCCGTTTTATTCAAGATGGCCTAAACTGATCAATTGGTGGTCCCTATAATACTATCTTAGGTTTTAGCAAAAATAGATATTGCAATACGAAGAATTTAAATTTTCGATTCTCAGCTTCTTTTTAAACTCAACATGCAATTAAGAACTAAATGTGAATTGTTGTCATGTACAAAAAATTTAAAACAATAACAAACAAATATACAAACGAATACTTTCAATTTGTTGTATTATAATATGAAATAATTTTAAACTATAAAACAGAAAATACAAATCCTGAAATATACACATTCTCAATGATTTTAGTTTCAAGAATTATTTTCCTCTTACCCCCTCTCTAACTACTGTCTTCCACTTTCTCTCTCACTCCCTGGTGATCCAAATTTCATTTTAGTCCGGTCATGGACCGGGTACTTTAGCTAGTATATATATATATATAAGGACCTACATGAGTCAGACACCATCTACCCAGTCTTCACCCAAATGGTTCCTCAGGATTATCCTGAAGAACCGTTCGGGTGAAGTCTGGGTGGATGGTGTCTGACTCTTGTAGGTCCTTATAATCATGCTCTACTTAACGTATTGAGCCCTTGTTACATATACAACTTAGAAAACTCATCCGGTGTTTTGTTTTTTTTTTCTCTTTTGGCCACTACTGATGATTCTTTTCAGAAAGTAGGAGTGTGCTGGTCTTTTCTTCTTTTTTTAACATTTTTCCCTAGATGTCAGTTTGAATTTTTTTTTAACTGGATTATCTGGTGTTTTTTCCACACTGGTAGAGTTTAAAAATTAAATATATATATATATATATATTATATATATATATATATATATATATATATATATATTGTACTTTCGTTTAAATATAAAATGTGCTTTCATTTAGTAGCAATGTGACGTAGTGGTTTGGTTTCTTTGTTTAATGCCATATCAAGCTTCCAGGATTATCCAATGCCAAAGTCATGCTTGTAGAACAATAGTGGTTCTACACCGGCCCTCACCAACTCAGCGTATGAGTAGCACAGGGATTTGTGCGGTAAAGTAAGAGCTGATAGTAGGTGTGGTGTTCCACCTCAGACGCAAAAAACAATCTCATTGCTCTAGCGCTAGTGAAAAGAGGATAGACTCCCTCGCTGATTGGCTGATACCAACCTTAGGCCACCTCGATGACTTTACTTTTTACTTTTAGTGGTTCTACCTAACCCATAGCTGCCACGTAATATAGAAGAAAGTACAATTTTTTTTTATATACAATCTAATCGTACTGGTTAATGTTTTATGTTTTTTTGTCTACGTAGTTCCAATCATGGTAGATTTTTTCTCTTTGAAATCCAATGCTGATCAGCCTCTTTTATTGTTAATGCAAATAATTTGGAATCCATTATTTTTTTTTATCATTAACTTTTCTTCTTTAATTTATGCATCTCACCCTCCGCTCAATATTTTTTGTAATAATCATAACGACCAAGAATAATGTGGATAATGAATCTCTTTAACAAAAAATCCAAGCTTAATTTTGATCCCTCTTTTTTATTCACTTATCTAAAAGAACATATGCTCTGTATTATTTGGATTATTGTTCATACATATTAGTGTAAACATAAGTATAAAAGTAGATATTCTTGGTAAAACATGACATTAGATTTATAAGTTGCCAAAATTTATACTGAATTGTTCAATTGGACACATAGCGTAATGGATATAGGCGTTGTTTAATACAATTCTAAGTGACAGTTATCACTAGGCTGCTTGTTCAATCCTGGTCATAGAATAATAATTAACACAGCTTAACATTTGTACCCAGCTATGGTTAGCAGATTGAGAACAGTATATCACTGTGGATTGAATAAAGAGTTGTGTTCAAAGTTCTGTGATGGCTCCTGATTACGACAAGAAGGTTCCCGAGTTCAAAAAGAATTTTCCCGAATGCAGAGTCGAAGCCTTGGACAGATAACAATAAAGATGAGGACAATAGTCCGAATAATCCAAATAATACAAATTATCAACCCTCATCTCAAAAATTCAGAGAAATAACATATGCTCTGTATCTCCTAACCAAAAAAAGGAATGTCCTGCACATGACACTAAACTGCATCTGATGTTGAGCCTCCAGTTATCCAGATTGACGTTCTCCTATGGATTCCTACGCACGGTACCGTACCCCCTTCCTTACCATTACTCCCATGTCAACGCTGACTGTGGTGGCACCTGTTATGTACACTAGCCAGATGTAAACTACACAAGAATGATTCGTGCTGTTCTGAACAAGTCCCGATAGCAGCGCTTTACAAAACAGTAGTTTATTCATAAGTGAGTTCGATCCTCGCTAAATGCCCCATACTTGCGGCCTTGTGTCACATCCTACCCGTGGCGAATGAGTTGAGTAAATACCTGTTATATACCTCTTTGCATATTGGGTATATAAATGGCGAGAGAGAGAGAGTGAGGGGTTGGTTATGGGTTCTTAGTTTTCTGCTTCTTACTTGTTCGATGGCCATTTTCCTTTGGGATGATTTCTTCTCTGATTCTGTTGGGCGCTGCTAATTTCTTGTTGATATTTTTTTTAATTATTTATTACAAAAAAAAACCACCCCAAAAGTTTCTCGAACCACGCGGGTGAGAGGCTGGAATCTTGAGAGCGACGATCCTTAACGTCAGCTCTCGCTGACTGTTAGCAGGCAACTGCTAACTAAACTTAATTTCCTTTCGCACGCCTTCTATTAGCGGGTTTCGGAGGGGTCAAGTAGAGGTTATCAGCCGTCAATAACGCTAATCGGCAACTTTCTACTCAACTCCCTCCGATTTTGAATTTTCAACGAACTCAATTCAAATTATCTATCTATCTACACTTACTCACATAATTCATAGTAAAAGTATAGTAAAGTCGTCGGGGTGGCCTAAAGTCGGTATCAGCCAGACAGCGAGGGATTATATCCCCTTTTCACTAGCGCTAGACCAAGAATATTGTTTTAGCGTCTGAGATGGAGCGCCACGTTTACCATCAGCTCCTTATTTTATATATATATATATATATATATATATATATATATATATACATAAAAAATAACCTGTACTACTTATATGCTGAGTTGTCGAGGGCCGGTATCGAACCAGGAACCGTGTGGTTACTTGTCGGACACTCTACCGACTGAGGTAAACCGGCCATTACCCATGAATTATGTAACATACCAACTCTTAAGGGACGTTCTCCTATGGAATCCTACGCATGGACACGCAGGTGTTGGCCAACCAACAAAAACTTATATCCATGAGCTCTGTGCGCACACTAGGGGATGTCGAAAGAGAGAAAGAGGGTCTAAGGGATCCGTGCAGTCAGAATGCTTTGATGATGATGATGATGATGATAATGATGATAAAACAAATCTCTTTTTCCTAATTTAACTCTGGCACGTGCAGCTCAATACTAGCTAACATGGCATGTTGCACACTTATGCAAGAGGTCAAGATTAATCCTAATGTTACATAATTCATAGGCAGCTTATGAATTATATGTGTACCTGTAGTAAGAATATTTGAATCCGGGTCCGTTAGATTCAAAATACCGGGGTCCAGTGGAAAGTTACCTCGACAGTTATTGACGGGTAATAACCTTTTTACTTGACCCCTTGATAAACGCGCGATTAGACGCATGAGAATTAGCTAGTAAGATGCGGCTAGATTTCCATCGTGAGCAGACGTGTTGTCGGCTTTCAAGAGTCGCTTCACTCGCGGCTGATGAAGATGGGCTGGGTTGTTGAAATAAAGCTTGAAAGGAAAAACAAAAAGTCTTGTTTGTTAAGTTGATATAAGGAAGAAATAACCAGTCCGACCCGAAGAAATCAACACGGAAAAGTAACCCCAGAAGAAATCTCATTGGATCAGCCCAACAAGAGAGGATGGCGCCCGAGTTAGAAATAGTAGAAGCAACGGTTAACAAGTAAAAACCCTCATCTCTCTCTCTCTCTCTCTCTCTCTCTCTCTCTCTCTCTCTCTCTCTCTCTCTCTCTTCTATATACACCTGAGTAAAGGGGTATATAAAACTGATTTCTTTTTCGTTACGTGCACGCTAAAACGTTTCAGTTGTACGCTGTTTTAAAGGGAGGTTTTTTTTTAATGAATTTTCTAAGCCTTGCTTAACTCACAGGTTGTGTACAGTACGTGCTGTTCCTAAGTGGTCACCCATTAAAGTACTGAGCATGATCGTCGCTGCTTAACTTCCGTGATCTAGCGAAAACCGGTGCTTTCAGTGTGACCTGATAGACAGTCCGTCTGAATTCTCTTTGGCCATAATGAGGTTGTTGTTTTTCTTTCATGTTCAGACAGACATGAATTTGTAAAATAAGGAGACCCCGTTTTTTGTTCGACCTTTCTTTCTCTATTCTACGCCCAGATTGGGGAAGATTTATCACAGAAACAAAAACAAATTGCGTTATATTTTCTACTACTGTCACTAGCCTGAAAATCACAGACCAATCGAGACATAGAGTACAACCGTTGATTTATTACACTATGACCTTCTTGTTACATTATCGGTCGTAAAAATATATATTTTGTCTGATTATTTCACATTATACTGCACAAAATATCTATCATTCTACCCTGTTCTTCATTGCATCAAAAGTAAAAGTAGACCTCAAAATCATTGGGGCGTAATGGCTAACGTACTGGACTGCAATGTCGTAGTAAGCGAGTTCGAACTCCAGTCGCGCCTTTACGTTCCCTTTCGGACTAATACCCCTGGGAAATGTGCGAATCCCCTTAACTCTCCAGCTTTGGGTTAAATAGTGATATTGCTATTCTTCTGCAAGGATGGCTTTGGCATTAAATAACCAAAGAAGGTTGATATGCCACTAAACAAAGAAACCAAATCCAAATCAAATATTACTCCTATGTCCACTCTGATCCGGAGTGGTAGTACTTATTAGGGTCCCATCTATGGGTTAAATAGATTTTTTAAAATCAATTTTAAAAATATGTTTAAAAAATGAGTTTTAAAAAAAATTAATCCTCAACAAGAATGAATAAGACAAAATCTACTTCGGCATAAAATAAGCCAAGTGTTGACATACATAGGGCCGGTGTATCTTAGTCGGTAGGTTCCTAGTTTGATACCGGCCCTCGCCTACTCACCATATGAGTAGCACAGAGATCTGTGCGGTAAAGTGAGGAGCTGATGGCGCTCTACCTCAGACGCCAAAACAATCTTCTTTGTCTAGCGCTAGTGAAAAGGGGATAGACTCCCTCGCTGTCTGGTTGATACCAACTTTAGGCCACAAGGTTGATATACTGTAAAACCCAACCAACCAACCAACTAACCAACCAACCGAAACCAAATCAAAATTATTGATTTCAAAGTCCGTTGTAATAAATCTTGAAATTCACAAGAATTGATTTTTTTTAAAGAAGTAAACTGCATGTTTGTTTGTTTTTTGTTTTTTTGTTTGTTTTTTTGTGTTGTTTTGTTTTTTGTTGTTGTTTTTTTTTTGGGGGGGGGTGAAAATAGAAAATATGAAAGATTTTTGTTCGTTTGTTTTTTTTGTTTTTGTTTTTGTTTTTTTGGCGGGAAAGTTAGAGGGATAACTGAAATATTAAATCAAATAAGTCTTGAATGTGAACTAATGCAAATGCTTACTGGATAGAAAAAAAAACTGATCTTGTCAAAGATGAAGCAATAGAAAAAACTAATTCAGTCCCCCACCGACTTGTAAAAAAGCAATAAATATAAAGCTCAAGTAGGATTTTGTGACTGCTTTCATAGTGAAAGGAATTAATTACCTGACTAGAGCTGCTCGTTACGTATGTATAAGATTATCCTTATTTCATTTTCTATATGCAACTACGGTGTTTCTTGCATAGATACTATGGTACGTGTCGATGGATCTACGTACGGATCTTCGCACTGCCCGTAATGTGATGGTTAGAGTCGTAGGAAATGGACACGGCAACCTGAGTTCAAATCCTAGACGAGGCTGTTTGCTTTCACATAGCGATAATACGCTTGGGAAAAGTATGCATCCAGCTATTTCCCATCCAGTAAATTAGTAGAGCAGACTGAGTTCTTTAACCTTTGTTATGTAACCAGTCTAGGAGAAGGAAAAAATCTTGTCACATCCTGCTTGTGCGGAGGGGTTGGTAAATATATAGGCCCTGGTTTCGGCACTGGGGATTTGGCAAGATTTTATGGAAGACGGATAGTTGCCCATGAAATAGATATTTCCCCATGACACCGATGATTTCCAAGAAGAGTGTAATAATAACTAACCAATAGTGATTCCTCCATGAAAGTGAGATGAGTCTCTTTTGAGTCGTTGTCGATTTCGTCTTCTTCTTTGTAGACAATTTTCGGTCGACATTTTTGACGTCGAAGTCATTGCTAGTGCAGGTGTTTGTCCCCTGATAAATTTCGTAAATACTGCTGACCTCTATTGCCTCAAAATACGATTCTAAAAAGAAAAACAACATTTTTATCAGATGAGCTATGACGTAATATTTTCTCATGTATGTTGGGGTTTTTTTTAAATCTCGGCGTCTTGCGGGCTTTACAAACTTTCTGATAATCCGACATAATAAATATTGATAAATTTAAAAATCTCTTCTTAATTGGAAGCTTTGTATTAACATATCATAAATATATTGTACTTAACATTTTATCTACAAATGAGTTTTACAATAGACCAACTTCAATATTCATCATCATTGTCACTTGATCTTATCATCACTCAAAATGAAGCAGTTCAGAAAAATAGTGAACACAGTTACAGGTCTTTGCTGTAAATATCAGACTTGACACTAACGTCAGACCGCCTCAGATACTCCAGCTACTTTTTTAATTCAGAGTTTGTTTCTATTTTCCCTCTCCTATACCGATACATTTCTGATCAAGTTAATCAGAAATGTACCGAAGAAAAAAAGTCTCGCTTTTTATTAATAAAGATTCTGTAATATTTCCTATGGAATTTTATTGTAAATAAATTTTTACATTCTAATTTTGATTTTCCCAGCTCTTTTTTAATATTAAGAATTAAATACTAAATGCTAATAATAGTAATTTGTTTTTGCTTCAAACTAAAATTATTATAAGTATGATTCTCCATAGAAAATTACGTCGTTCTAATTTTTCGCGCCAAAATGCTATAAATATGTCAACAAAGATTAAATATTTATCGTAAATATATTTAAAATAAAAGACCGTAAGTTATATGTAACAGAATTCTGTTGCTTTTTTTCTTTTTTCAACACATAAAATGGGAATTGTTCTTTATATTAAACGTAAAAGAAAACAGTTAAAAGATTATTTTCTTTTTTTTTTTTTTTACGTTTTAGATTTCTTTTTTTAAGAAGTATCGCACTTCTGAATGTGTGTATTTTGTATATGTTGTGAGGTGTGGTTTTGTGTTCCTTGTTGCAGTAGTATTTATTCGTGCTTAATCTTAGCACTGGGTTTAGCTTCTCGTAGCTAATTCCTCAAGTCCCCTAAAGTGTCTCTATATATGTCCTGCAGTAATACACATATGTAAATGAGATAACACGCCATTGGCTATCTCACTACAGTATATACCAATCTCTAAGTCATACTGTTCTGCTTACACGCTCTCACCTCTCGGCTACAGTCTAGGGCAGGATCTGAGATGACAGAGAGAGAGAGCGTGAGAGAGAGAGAGAGAGAGAGTGAGAGAGAGAGAGAGAGAGAGACCTCCCTTGGTCCAACTTCACCGACTAACTAAGTCCCGAATTTATTTATCCATGGTCACTCACCAACTCAACTTTTTCTTATCACTCCCCCTATCCCTTGCCTCTCTTCCCAAGGTTCTAAACGAAACCATATCCAATGTTTTTTCTCTTCCGAGACCACGCTAAGATTATAACAATAAAATGAAAAAACAAGTTGCATCGAAAGATGATATTTATTTAGCCGACGCTACAGCGTTTCGGTTTGTTCACCAAACTTACAAAATTTACAGAAATGATGGTTTGATGAATAAACCGAAACACTGTAGTATCGGCTAAATAAATATCATATTTTGATGCAACTTCTTTTCTTTTTTTTTTTTTTTTTTTATATGATTATACACTGTCAGATTCACTTTCGTTTTCCCTGATATCCTGTATTTTGAAAAATAAAACACATAAAAAAGAAACATAAACAAATATGGATATAGACACAACTTGGTTTTCATTTTTATATACATTTTTTCCTGATATATATATATATATATATATATATATATATATATATATATATATATATCAGCAGCAGCAGCAGGTTCTGCTGGCATCATGGATATCCATGAAAATCCCTAGCAAAACGTCCTTATTGGTCATTACGCCCTGGTGATCTTCTATACAGCATCCAGAATCCCCACAGAGCCTGATCGATGTATTTTCTTGCTAGACGGCCTACACTGGTGTGCCCATATGTACATTTCCATAGTAAAACGTCGCTTATGAATTCATCCTTGCTTCTCCAACAGTGTCCAGCATGTCTTGTTCGTCTTTGTCGGATAGTTTGTGTGATAGGGGACAGGTGGTCGTACAGCTTTTTTCTTGTGACGTGCTGTTTACACGATTTGTTTAAAAGCACACGCAGCATTCTTGTGCAACTCCCATCTAGTTTATTCTCTAGGTGTTTCATTAAGTTTCGAGTGGTGCAGCCATACAGTAGCACTGATAATAGGACGGCTTTGAAGAATTGTCACTTTAACTTATGAGTGAGATTATATATATATATATATATATATATATATATATATATATATGTAGTTGTGTGTCAATATATTGTTCTTGTGAACATTTTCGCTGATATTAAAATTAAAGCATATATATATATATATATATATATATATATATATATATATATATATATATATTCGATTCCTGTCGGAGGGAGTCGTTAGTATACATCGCTGATGAGACTTAATAAAGTCGAAACAGTCTGTACGGTGTTCTGCATATCGAGCCATCCTTTGCCGGGATTCACTTGTCAAGATTATTTTCTATAATTATCGAATTTTATGCGATACATGCATTATAATTGCCTTCAAGCAAAATATAAATAATATATATATATATATATATATAGTTGAATGAAGTGACAAATAAAAGTTTTAGCTTTTATTCATTTTTTTGGGAACGATATTACTACCAATGGTTTCCTGCTAAAAGCATTCATCAGGTAAACGAAATGTTTTTTTTTAAATGACAGAAATGGTGTAAATGGTCGAATGTGCGCGTTTTTTTAACTGTATTCTCGTGTTGCGTGTTTGCGTGATGTGGAATGTTCTTTTTGTTTTACGTGTGCGTATTTTTGTTTGCGCGTATGTGTATGATATCATGCGCGTGCGCGTGGAAATGCGTGAAGGCTGTGATTATATGATTGTGTCCACGCGCGTGTGTGCGTATTTTTGTTTGTGCGTATGTGTGTGATGTCATGCGCGTGCACGTGGGAATGTATGAAGGTTGTGAGGATATAATTGTCTCCGCGCGCGTGTGTGCATATGAATATGCGTATTTGTGTTTGGTATTCTTGGTTACGTATGTTATGTGCAATTAATATAATGTATTTTTTAATTATGCTGTTAATAATAATGACTGTGTTATATTTTGCGTTGGTGATGTAATGTGAACGTTATATTTGTATGATTTTTTTAATAGAATAATTGGATAGAAGAGTTGTGTGTGGGTTATGTATATGGATCGAAGTGTGATAGTAGGTGTTTATTTTCATGTCGGCATTTCTATAGGATTTCCGATTTTTTGTTTAGTAGGGTGTGTTGTGATGGATGAGTGATAATACAAAGTTTTTCTTGGAGGCAAAGAAGGCATCTTTTAGATGTTTTGCTGTAAGCGGGTGCAACTTTCAGAATCTCCCAGCTCACGTTTGGCGAAATGTCCATATCTTTCAAGTTCCAGATATGTGTGGATAGAGTTGTGTATGTAGAATATTTCCTGTTCGAAAACGAAAGTTTATGGTTGTAAATTCTTTGCATCAGGGTTCCTTCCGTTGTTCCAATGTATTGTTTGATTGAGGTGTTAGTTTCCACAGTAGCTCTGTACACCACATTTTTTAAGACATTTTCCTTGTAGAGGACACGAACTCTTATCCCTGCAGTTGCATTGGTTGTTAGTTCACGTGGTGTTTTGTTGGTTTTCCAACTTTTTATTGTGACTTTTCATGATTTGGGCTATGTTCCTTGTGCAACTGTAGCTGATTTTTAAGGTGTTTTTGTTAAAAATGTTGTATTGTGTATTGGGAAGTGTTTGTTGATGAGTTTTTAAAAATCTTTACCAATGTTGGATGTTTCACATTTGTTGAACCAGATGATATTTCTTTGTCTGTGTTTTGTTTATAACCACTGGTTTTTAATGCATTGTCGTATATATTTTTATTTTTGTTGAAGATGCTGACGTTAGAGGAGTTGTCGATAGCCTGCGGCTAATTGATTTCTGTATTTGTTTGATTATGGATGGTGGGTGGTTTGAAGAGGTGTGTATGTAGAGAGGTGTGTCGCTTTCTTTCTTGTAGAGTTCGAATATTCCTTTTTCTAAATTTAGGGTTACGTCTAAGAAATTTACTATTTTTAGGTTTATGTCTATTTTAATTTTGAATCCTAGTGATTTTAGCATGCTGGTTATGTTTTTTTTTTATATCTATCTAGTGCGGGGCCATTGGGATTTTTTATCATAATTAAGCCGTCGTCCCTGTACAGGCCCATGTCTCTCTTGTCGATTATGTGGGATAGCTGGAAGAGTATTAGAATGCCAACCAACTCACACACCTTTGCACCGTCAAAACTACCCATGGTCACGTCGAATAACAATGAATTTTGTTTTTTTATCCATGGAGTGTTATTATGGAAGAGTAGTGATTTACAGCAGTGTTTTATCACTTTGATGTCATTCTGTGATATTTTTACGTGTTTGGTTGCCAGTTCTAATGCCTTATTTAGTGTATCTTCTGTAAAAATCTGTAATGTCAAATTGGATGAAGGCTGCATTGTTTTTGTTCGTTATTGTTGTAAACCAGTTTGTGACGGCCTTGGTGTTCTTCCATTGATTGATATGTAGTTTCTCCTTGAGTTATGTATTTATATTGTCTAGTGTGAGTTTACTTATCTTTCCTATTTCTGGTTTTGTGGGGTTTATATTCGGTATGCAGTTTTTGTTGGGAAGTCTGGTTTGTGATCCTTGATTTTTAGGAATGTTTGTTGTTCCGCCATCGAGTTTAGTTTTCCGTCTATATTTAACTTCCTGGCTATTTCTTTGGCTTCCTTGTTTATATCATTGTTTATATTTCCAGAGGCTTTTTTATATGTTTGCGTTATGTTGTTTGTTGTTATTTTTTTGTAGTTGTTGAGGTTTGTTTTGTATATGTTTGTTGTTTTATCCGCAAATATGTATATTTTGTTTGAGTTGCGTATATTTTTTTAATCTTTTGTGATTTTTTTCTGGGAATGATTTAGATGTTTAGTGAATTTAATGTTCTTGACCATATCTATAAGATCATTTTAAAAAGGTTGCATATCCCTGGATATCGGAGGGCATTTCTTGGATTTTAGGTTGAAATTTTCAATAGAGTCGGTGTTGTCAATGCCTTTAAGAAAGAAGTGTGCCTTCCATCTCATTCTCTTTAAAAGGCTTTCTATTTTTTCTGTTAGTAGTAGGTTGCATTCCGATTTTGATGGGATGGGTATGTTTTTGAGAGAATATGCAAAGTGGGTCTGTTCCATATTATCCAATATTTCCTGTAAGAGTGCTCAACCGGAGTGGGAGCTTGATTATTAATGTGTATGGTTGGTACTAGTATACTAGAAAAAGTAATAGTAATCCAACGTATATATATATATATATATATATATATATATATATATATATATATATACTAGCAGCGGCTACCCGGCGAAGCCCGGGTAGTGGAGATAAAAACATGGTTTAATAATCGTTTGCAGATCTATTACTACTGAATAGCGAGTTCGGTCCTCGCAGGATGACCCATGAAAATCACCAAATAAAAACGATCTTAATTTAATTCTACCTGGTGGGAGGTCAGGGAATATTATTTTCGTCAGATTTGAGGGAATGACATCATATGGCTATACTTGCAAATCGGTCGAAAAATTAAAACATATTACAGCCAGGTTAGCTCAGTCGGTAGAGCGTTCGGCTAGAAATCACAAAGTTCCTAGTTCGATACCGGTCCTCGCCAACTCAGCGTTATGAGTAGGATGGTAGGTGTGGCGCTCCACCTCAGATGCAAAAACAATCTCCTTGGTCTAGCGCTAGTGAAAAGGGGATAGACTCCCTCGCTGATTGGCTGATACCGACATTAGGCCGCCCCGATTACTTTACTTACTTACAGGTGACCTAGAAAAAACAGAACCCAAATTATTTATTTTCCCATTAAACTAACCCTAAACCCCACCTCTAACCCTAACCCATAGTTAAAATTAACAGTTTTATTACAAAATTTATGCGTTCTGTTTTTTTTCTGGATCACCCTAAATTTTCCGACTGATTTGCAAGTTTAGCCCATCACATAATGATATAGTAAGAAATTCTAATTCAATGATTAACTATATTTTTTAAATAAGATATAAATGACGCGATGTGCTGAATTTCAAATTAGTATTTGAAGAAGAAAAAGAGAATTAAATAAAGTAATCAAATTTATGTAAAACGATAAATAATCTTATAACATTATTAATTCAAAAACGTAGTCGATCGAATGTCAAATTATTATAGTAAAGTATACTATATCATAATTTGAGTTTTCAGGTATTTCCGTGAAATGTATTAGGTAATCTAATGGTAATACTATTATCTCTTGCGTACTATTCTACATTAGTATCATGATTTTATTTGTATTTCTAATATTAAAATAACTAAATTAACGCGATTATGAAAAATAAAAAAAGGTTTTGTTTACAATTGACGAACGACGGGAATTTATAAAACAAAGTTGAGTTGTCTTGTCGTTAAGTGTTTTCGTTTGATTTGTTATTTAATTCGTTTTAAAATAATTCAATGTATAAAAAGACATACTAATTACATAATTTAGAAAGATCTTTTTACTAACGAAATAAATAGTTTAAAGATAGAAACAGAAATATGCGATAAATAAGATTTGATTTTATGTTAAAATTTAAGTATGAAAAAATGATACTACGAATTCTAGGTTGACTGAAACAAAATATAATTTTTTTAACTCGCTGTAAAAAATAATTCCATTGATAAAAACTCAATTAAATTACATATTTAGAGAGATTATTTCATTCTCTATTAACAATATGGATATCTTAAAGAAGATTGAACCGTAAATAGGCGAGAAAAAAAAATTTGTTTCTTTTTCTTGAAATTTAGAATGAAAAATAAAATTATACATATCAGCTGTCTGAAGCCAATTTTTTTTTTAACTCGCTGTAAAAAATAATTCAATTAATAAAAACGCATAAAAATTGCATATTCAGAAAGATTATATTATTTTCTTTTCAACAATATAACTATTTTAAAGATTGGTCCAAGAATAGGTGATAAATTCCTAGCAGAACGACTTAGACTGCGAAATTTATTCGCTAAACTGATACATTTCTGCTGTAAATCGCTATAAATCGCTGTAAAAAGAAAAGTCAGCCAGCGGACAATATTTTATTATCAGCAGGTTCTGGTATATGGATAGTTCTGCAAATTGGGTGATTTGGGCTTAATTAATTAATTATATCTCTTAATTAGTAAAAAATCAATAACCAAATTTGACGTTTTTCTTAGTTAGAAGGATATTAATCTATATGCAAGATTTCAAATCTGAGTGACTTCTCTTTTCTGTGTTATAGATCGACACGTACATACCAAAAACTTACTCTTATATAAGTAGATGAAGGCTTTAATTATTTTTTAAAGAATGACCAAAAAATGAATTCATGCTTTCTTATTTGTTAAACCCGATAGACATTGTGAAAGAAGAGAAAATGTGTTTGACAATGCTCGTAAGAATATGAATTTTACATAAAAAGAGACATAAAAATGACATGTGGGTTGTAAAATGTTATTTCCTATGTATTTCCTCAAATATTCTTCTTTTAATATGGATGAGAAATCGTTAATATAAAGGATTTTCCCCTGAAACTTCGTTTTGTAAAGCTTTTCAATCAAGTTTATGCCTAAAGAAGAACGTTTAAGAAAGGTTTCCCGCTGAGCAATTGTCAGTTCTCAACAAGATCCCTCAAGGTGGAATCATATTTTCTTAATTAAAAAAAGAGCATTTTCCCACTCAAAATGTTTGTAGTTTTGCGTGGGAAAATATCTGCACATAAACTAATAGAAGAAAAAAGAAAATTAATGATTGGTTCCTCGGGGAATTTTGGGTCTTACAACATCATACTTCACTCACCAGGCGAAAATATGAAAGTCTGATCTGCCTTTAAGAAGAGTTCTTTTAAGAAAAAACAATGTAATTGTTTACAATTAATGTCTTCATAGTAAAGAAAAAGTTACTTTACTGAAAGAAATCAATTGATTTACTCTCATTTTCAAAAAGTCATGCACGTTCGGCCAAACTAGTGCCGGTGCACTAGGTGTTCACACAAAATACCTCAAAGACAAACAGAAATTCGCCTGTAGAGACGTGAAAGCAAACTACTGGACGTGATCTGTCTCAACCTTTTATCAACATGCCTTCTGGGATCGATCGATATTTTAACTAACACTGTTTCGCTTGCTGACCTGCTATTGAAGCCTACCAGAACTCGCATCCTCCCGAATTCAAAAGCGCGCGAAAACTATTATTACTTCTACTGATAACTGATAAATAACTTATATTTTGTTTATTTTTTCTACCATCTATACATATATAAAGGGAAGTTTTGTGCATGTATGTATGTATGTATGTATGTCCGGAGGAAACTACGAAAATAAAATAATTAATAACAAAGTAAATATATATACACGTTCCCTATCACTAGAGTTTGATTTTTGAGCAAAAGTAATGAATATTTTATTTATATTCCTGAAAATGATTAAAAAAATAAAATTTGAATAGTAACAGCATTAATTTTTTTGCATTTAATATTTTAAATGAGAGACACTGATTTTTCTTTTCCGACAGTCTGTGCACTTTTCTTCTGGCGCCACACCAAGCCAAATCAACGCAAGGTCGTTTTTGCTTAGGGATTTTAATGGGGCATCCTGCGATGATCCAACTCACAATTTAGAAATAATGGGTCCGCAATACTAACTTTTTGCTCTCTTTCTACCCATACAACACCGGGTAGCCACTTCTAGCCTATATATATATAAAGGACAGTTGGTGTGTATGTATGTATGTCCGGAGAAATTTACAAAAATAAAACAATTAACAACAAAGTAAATATATATATACACATTCACTATCACCAGAGCTTGCGTTTTGTGAAAAAATTACGAAGTTTGATTTATATCTACGAAGATTTCTGAAAATAAAAATATACATAATAATAATAATGGATCTTTGACACTAACTTGCCAACCATTACATCACATTTTTTGATCCACCCCTATCCAGCTGATGCTGGGTAGCCACTTCTATTTTAATTCTATAGAAGACGGCTGGATCTCACTGTAATAACACACCATGAAGATATTGATACTTTTATTTGGGAAGCTGTTAAGGATTTGGATTAGAATTTCTTAATCATATCTATTACATCAAGAATTTTGATTATTAATTGATTGACACCATAAAATCATTATTTAATTGTAAATTGGACTGGAAATTACTTTATTCTCTAAATTTACGTATTTTTTTATCTTCTATTAATAATGGAGATTCGTTGTTTCTCTGTCTGTAACCAAAACTACGTAACTGCTTACGTCACAAACCGTCAGGAATTGTGTAAGTTTATCAACGAGTATTTAATTCATATTTAAAACCCTTAATAGGTAGAATTTATTGTCCACATTGTTTTTTAAAAGAGGTTTTAATAAATACATACATGCCCGGTATTATATATTTAATAATCTTTTAAAATTAATTTTTACCCTCGCTCTTTTTTTTTTTTTTCAGTAACAAGTAGTTAACTAAACGTTTACAAATAGATAAATACTTATGATTTTGTGTAAAATTTATGTTTAAAATATTCAAAATAATTATTTAATTGATAATTGATAGATGCGCAACATTTTATTTGAGAGGGACACAACTAAGTTTCCATTCCATTTTGTTTTGTTTTTAATAAATTTCATGATTTTACTTACTTATGATACAAACCCTCTGACATTGAATGTTTTACTCCCATCCGCTCAAGCAATATCTTTCGAAAATAAATTTTTACACCACCTGGAGGGTGTTTTCCTTTTTCTTTTTTTTTTTTTTGCCAATACTTGTAATAATTTCTGTATGATGCACAATTTTTGTTGAATTACAGTTACGTGAATAAATATAAGGATAACTAATAAATAATCTATAAATGATCTCTCTGTTCTGCGATTTATTGGATAAAATCGAACGCATTCACTTGGACCTACATATAGACACTCGATCAAACGTGATTTCTTCAGTATTGATCAAAGAAGCAATAATAATATAAAATTGATTATATTAAGAAATAATCAATGCTGCCACCAAATAAATTGATTTTATTTTAAAGCACAGTTAATAATTTAAGCGTAGTTTACGTATATAGGACATTTTATGAGGGCGAATGTATTAATAAATAAATAAAGGAATTAGCGTTGAAGCAATTTCTTCCCTAAGCACCTGTGTGCATTGATCTCTCTCTCTCTCTCTCTCTCGCTCTCTCGCTCTCTCTCTCTCTCTCTCTCTCTCTCTCTCTCTCTCTCTCTCTCTCTCTCTCTCTCTCGCTCTCTCTCTTCATATATGGTGTAGTTCGCATCATTTCGCGCACATGCTTGTGAAATGGAGACTATCATCGGTAAGAGTTGCGGCTAAAGTGAATGGTGGGGGCCTGTCACGTCCGTTCACTTGCAGATTCGATAGGAAAATAGTTGCTATTGTTACATCAATAAATCGACTTGGAAGAACTGTTGTCGCTGGTTTGGCAAATGCAATAGAAACTTCCTATTGAAGTTCTTTTGTTTCAGGCGAATGCACGAATAAGCGTGTGCGCATGCGCTGACAAGTAATCGGTAGGACCAATAAAAACCAGGAATGCATTGATGTCCATTAAAAGCAGGAATAAAACTGCTCTACCTGTTCCATGTTCTTTCTTTCTTTTTTCCTTTCAATTTTAATTTAACTCTCTCTCTCTCTCTCTCTCTCTCTCTCTCTCTCTCTCTCTCTCTCTCTCTCTCTCTCTCTCTCTTTAAGCCTATCGGAAAATGGGTTTTGAGGAAAAATAAAATAAATAGATAATAATAACAAGACGAACAATGAAATTAGAAATTAGAAATCAGTGAATCACTAATTAGAACTAAGCCTATTCTAGTAGTGACCACCCAAGCAGGGTTTCACAGGTTTGAATTCAGAGTTTTCCTTCTCCTATGTTGGTTGCCTAACCAAGATTAAAGAGCCCAGTCTGCTCTACTATTTACCCATATCCGGAGGGTGAGTAGTTGGATTCATACCTTTCCCGAGGGTATTAGCGTTATGTGAATTGTAGCTTCATCCAGGATTTGAACTCGGATCGACGCATCCATGTCCTTCTACTCTAAGCATTACACCACGCGCCTCCAACTGAGTTAGCTTCGAACGAGGCTCAGACGCAAAACGGCATATCATACTAGCAAAAATTGTATATCATACAGAATTTATTACAAGTGTAAAAACCGTAAACTGCTCTTAGAGAACAGAACAATTTCCAGTACAATTAGATAATGAATTTGTGAAGTCAGCGTTTTAATAATCAAAATCCTCGATATATTATATATGATTAAGAAATTTTAATCAAAATCCTAAACACTTTCCCAAGTAGAAGTATTAATGATGACCAATCGGGTCCATGTGTCGTCTAATACAGAATAAAATTATAGAAAACGTAAAAATAAAATGGTAAAATATCTAAATTATAGATTTGATTGCTATCAGCATGACTTCATGATGATGACGATGAACCTAAATCGTACTATATATATATATATATATATATATATATATATATATATGTGTGTGTGTGTGTGTGTGTGTGTGTGTGTGTGTGTGCCAAGCCCTCCGCGCGAGTAGGATACGACACACGGTCAATTTCTTCAGCGGGGTTTAATAGGTTTCCTTCTCCTAGACTGGTTGCCTAACCAAGGTTATAGAGCCCAGTTCGCCCTACTATTTGCCCATAGATAGAGGGAGAATAGTCGTATTTATTTATACCTTTCTCTATGATATTAGCACTATGTGAAATGCAAACAGCCTCATCCTGGATTTGAACTCGTCTCGTTGTGTCCATTTCCTACGACGATAACCATTACAACACATGCATCCAGAATCGTATTATGTTTGCTTTTTAAGTAATAATGCAGATTTTATAAATGTGGGAAGAAGAACAGTAGAAGAACAGTAGTGGTACTATTTAAGCCATCGCTGGGGATGAAGTGTTTAATACCATTCCCCGTGGTATTAGTCTGAAAGTGAACGTAATAGTGCGACTGGAATTCGAACTTGCTTACTAAGGTGCCGGAGTCCAGCACGTTAGCCATTATGCCATGAGGACTCATTTCTTCTTCTTCTTCTTCTTCTTCTTCTTCTTCTTCTTCTTCTTCTTCTTCTTCTTTTTTGAGAAGAACAATGTAGATTAAATAAGTTAATATAATATATATATTTACCATCCCCTCAGAACGGGCAGGATGTGACACAAGGTCAAAAGAAGTTTAACAGGTTTAAATTCAGAGTTTTCCTTCTCCTAGACTAGTTACCATACCAATGTTAAAGAGCCCAGTCTGTCCTACTATTTACCCATAACTGGAGGGAGAATAGTTGGATTCATACTTTTCTCAAGAGTATTAGCGCTATGTGCAATTTAAAGATAATAGTCCAGGAATTGAACTCGGGTCGTTGAGCTGATTTCCTACAACGGTAACCATTACACAACACGCCTCCAGAATCGTATGATATGTTTGATTTTTAAGTAATAATGCAGTTTTCATAAATGTGGGAAGAAGAACAGTACTATTTAAACCATTGCTGGGGGATGAAGGGTTGATTCCTTTCCCCGAGGTATTACTATGATGCCGCAGTCCTGCACTCTAGCCATTATGCCACGTGGACCCCTCCCATGGTGTATTTGTGCATGTATATAGTTCTGCATATGAGTAGGCATGGAAACGTGATTTATAAATGTTAAAATATGGATTTAATTAATTAAAATGTTATCAATTTAATTACATCATTTCCTATATATTTTTCAATCTAGGGTTATTTAATATTTAAAAGCCATTCTTAAAATCCGTGTCGCCATTGTAAGAGTTCATCTGTTCTATTGTTGTTCACTTTTTAATTGCTAATTACTCTGTTCATCTTGTATCTTTGCCCAGTAAACCTTTTCCTGTGTCTTTACTACTTGGTGTATTTCTTCCTATTATTTCTCTGTTAACTCTGATACTCAAGTTACAAGAGTTTTATTGAGTTATTATACCATAACCTTTTTGTAGTTGGATGCTGCTTGTACATAGGTAAATCAGCTAAACACTGCCTTAGAGTGATGAAACATATTATTTTAGAAAATAAACAGATAACTTTCTTAGCGATAACAACAAAAGATTTATTCAAATAAATACTCTCTGAAATAAGCCGACGATATATTTTTCAATCTTAGGTTATTTAATATTTAAAAGCCACTGTTAGAATCCGTGTCGCTATTGTAAGAGTTCAGTTGTTCTGTTGTTTTTCACAGAATCCAGTTTGTGTCCTTGTAATATATATTAGTCTAAGTCTGTAGTTAGCCCTGTAATACGTATAAGTACAAGTCTGTAGTTTTCCCTATAATATGTCTTAGTCCAACTCTGTAATGTTCTTGGTAATATGTATAAGTCCAAGGCTGTAGTAATCCTCTGGTGTTAATTCAATAGATAGATTTTGCTGACAGAAAGTTCAACCAGTAATTGATTTGAGGACAGTTGCAAACGATCTTAAATGCTTTCTGTACTCGTCTATCATAGGTCAATTTTTACCGGAAGTGCCTGCTATTGTTGAGAAAGTTCATAAATAGAAGTGACGATTTCACATACATCTTATGCCACAGATAATCCGACAACCATATTTGCAGAAGAACAGTAGTTGTACTATTTAACGTTTATTATTGGAACCCAACCCCTCTGCCACGCATAGGAAGTGACATAAAGTCAATTTTAAGCAAAGCTTGAACAAATCTTTCTTCTCCTAGACTAGTTGACTAGAGAATCCGTTCTTCCCTACTATTTACCCAGAGAAGAGATTGATTCGTGCATTTTCGAAGAGTAATAGCACGAAGCGAAACGCAAACGGCCTCGTCCAGGATTTGACCTCAGGTTGCCTGTTCCATTTCATATGAGGATAACCGTTACAAAAAGTACATTCAAAGACTTAGTGAAGTTGGTTGGTTGTTTTATTTTACGCCATATCAACCCTTTTCGGGTTTTTTAATGCCGAATTAAGTCATTTTGATAAACAAAGGACTCGGGTTGCTTACAGTACCTGATGTTGCTTAAATGTTCACCCAATTACATATTGAACAGGCTTATTTCTTAACCTCGGGGATATAGCTGGAACCGGTGCTTTCAGCGTCTTCTTGTCTTGTGGCAGCATTTATCTGAGGTGGGTTGAACCGGCTCCATCCATTAAATTCACTGAGTCCCTCATGAAGACCGACCATGGCTGGTGATCTAGAAAGTCAAAGACGGATTATCATGGAAATAGAAAGTAATCAAGGAGCCCAAAAAAACCCACATGCAGACACTTGTTTGCCACAGATTATCCAGCAGATGCAAGGACGAAAGGATCAAAAGCTGGAGGAGCGTGGTGTAATGGTTAGCGTCGTAGGAAATGGACTCGTCGTCCCGAGTTCAAATCCTGGATGAAGCTACAGTTCACATTGCGCTAATACCCTTGGGAAAGGTATGAATCCAGCTACTCTGTCTTAAATTATGGATAAATAGTAGGGCAGACTGGGCTCTTTAACCTTGGTGTGGCAACCGGTTTAGGAAAAGCCAGTCTAGGAGAAGGAAAACTCTGAATTCAAACATGTTAAACTCCGCTTGGGGTGGTCCCTACTAGAATAGGCTCTGTCATAATTAGTGATATATTTCACTAATTTATAATTTAACCGCCGATTTCCGGTACAGACGCCTCTTGGAATTTTCACCAGAGTCCCTTTAGTCGGGTTGTGGCTCTAATACCACTGGGTGCCAACCCTGGGTTCCCGACATCATAGCTCTGACACTATAACGTTTATACCGCCCTGTCGCGATGAAGAGGGGTTGAACTTTCAGCGTGACTTGATCGTAATTAGTGAAGCTGGAGATGCCCTTGAAGACTTGATCGTGGAATGATTCTTTGGGACAAAGATAATATAATATATCTGCTCGCGCAATTACATTCACTTTTAGACTAATACCATTGGGAAAGGTATGCTCATGTCCCTCAGCTATGGGTTAAATAGTACTGTTTCATCCTCTTTACATCCTGGGTGTTTGTAGAGAAATGTAATTTGTCTGTCTGCCAAAAGAGGTATTAATTTCCTTTCTCAGTTAAGGACTAAGTAAATTAAGTCGTCGAGGTGGCCTAAAGTCGGTATCAGAAAGACAGCGAGGGAGTCTATCACCTTTTCACTGTCGCTAGACCAAGGAGATTGTTTTTGTGTCTGAATTTAACTAATAGGGGGGACTTACGCATCTCCAGGAGCACAGTCAGCGTATTCTGTCACTTGCCGACATATCGGATAGTTAATATAGTTTCAAATTTCAGCATTAAATAACCCATAAGGAGTTGACAAACCGTTAAAAACATAAATTAAATCAAACCTCAAGTTATGCGATGACTGACATGTATATAGGTAATTACCCAACCCGTACACCTCAGTGAGAATGTTACTCATCGAAAGTATGAGGCATCCAGGGAGGATCGAACTCGGTTTTCAATAGTTAATGGATCTGCGAGACTAACTTGATAACAAGTACACTACAATGTGACGTCTTGATTGAAGGATGTATAAAAAGACATTTATCGAAGTACAAGATTATGATTGAGAAATCTTTTACACGTTCGAATTTTTCGTAAAATAGTGCACTCGTAGTGATCCTATCAAAACAAAAGGATACGGATATGTAATTCAATTGACTTGGTTTGTCAAATTCAACCACGACATTCTCTCATAACTCTACTCACTCCGTCCAAATGTCACTTTCTTGCAATTCCGTAATTCTCACACGTGTTCGCCTTCACGAAATCGCCAATCTTCTCCCAGACATTAGTTTTATATTCATCCACCCCATTCCCACAATGCCTCTCACTTCCGGTCTACACTATATATAGAGAGGCACTCATGGCTGCAATTTTTTCTCTGGCTATGAGGTAAGTGAATTTTTCATCTTTTTTATTTTATTTTATTATTTCAACTACAGAGCGATTTATCGATTGAACACTGTTATATCGATGTATGTTTGTTTGTTTTTTGAATGAGTTAATGTTAAAAAGCTCTCTTATTCGTGACAAATATCATGTTTGATTAATGTTTCAACTTTAGATTAAATTCCCAGCAATTTTGTATTATCAGTGTTTTTCTTTTCGAAACGAATAGATGATGATTAACACAACTTTCAAACGCAAAAGGTGACAGTAAAGAAATTTATAATCGATTTGAATTTCAGATCAGCCGACGATAATTAAGTATTAATTACCAAAGGTGACGTCCATTACACTTCTGAAATTCGTTGTAGATTGATGATTTTTATTATGACAAAATTGACTAACATTTTTCTTAATTTGATTAGCATTAGATATTTGATCTGTCGGATAAATTAAAAGGTCCGTTTTGAATCTTTGATAATCATAAATAGTTTAATATATATATATATATTATATATATATATATATATATATATATATATATATATATATATATATATATATATATATATATATATATTGGCTTTGGGTAGGTGTTGGGGTAGTGGTTATCGGTGCCACATACCTAACGACTTCTGTTTGACACACTAGTTTCCTGGTGCACCAGAAACAATTAAAATCAAAATACTAGTGTGAGTCCAAAGTTTTGCAATATTTTAGTACGAGCAGGACTTACTGTTTTACTTTAACATATAATTTGTTTTCTTGTTTTAGATCTTTTTTTCTTTTAAGATACTTGCTATTTCAATAAATGAGAAAACTTTGAATTTTTTTGTTGTATTCTCTGATCTAATAGTATCTATATGTATTTGTCAACCACCCAAAATCTTTTGTGTCTTGGGTATGACGCTAAACTATATCTAGTGGTTAGGTTCCATTTTTGAAGCTCTGAGGAGTGTGGAATACCCCTTCATTGTCATTACTCCCATGTCCACACTGACTCGGAGTGGTATTACCTGTTAGGGTCCCATCTATGAGTTGAATAGATAAAAACCTAAGTTTAAAAAATGTGTTTAAAATGAGTTTTAAATAAACCTATTGCCTTTATGGCAAACCCCCGATGTTTTTTATCATATATATGTTGAAAACGGTGGCTTAGAGACTTAGTGTCCTTAGTATGACGATAAATTGAATCCTGTGGCGATATTCCAATTCTGAATGTCTGGAGAGTGTGGAGTACCCCTTAATTGTCATTATTCACAAGTCCACTCTGAACCGGTATAGTAGAACCTTTTAGGGCCCCATCTGTTACGTCAAAAATGATTTTTTTTTAAATGTGCTTAAAAACAGAGTGTTTTAATTGAATACCCATTAAATGAATAGAAGATTAATTTTTAGTCCAGGTTAAAAGTGTGGTAAGGGTAACATGAAGACAATTTTTTAGACCTTATTTTTTTCTGATGCAGGTATCATTGGGGAACGAGAAAAGTTTTCGTAAACGGGCCATACTTTACCCAAAGCCCAGAAGGGTTTTTAACTTGGATTATATGTAAAGCTGAACAGTTTATGATGGAAATATTTTTTCAGATTATCTGTGTCTGGCACAAGGCAAAACAATTGGTGACAATTCTGCCTTAGAAAATACAAGAATGAATAAAAACAAAAACGTCTTCGGCATAAAATAACCCAATTGTTGATATGCCGTCTAATCCAACCAACTAACCATCAACAGCTTTTCAGATATCGTATACCAGTAGGCATAGATCTATGGAAAATAATTAAAAATATTTCTGTAAGGTTCACATAATTAAATCTTAATTAACTCTTTTTGGTATCTCTTTGAAGTTAACACAGAGGAATATCAAATAATTAACTTTTTGGATTAATGCTATATTAGACAGCCGTTCAAACGCGAAATGTAATATGGAAATTTTGGTATTTTCTTATTTCTTGGATATTTTGTATTTACTAGATCACTTTATTTACCAAACAAAATCATTATGTTTGGATCAACACTTCTTTTCTAAAGTAGCATTAGCTGTGATGGGGAGTTGAGAACCAAGAAGTATTGATCGAAAAAGAAATACTTTCAAATACGTATGTAAACAAAAGAAAGGAACAAAGAAAGGAACAAGGAAACAAAGAAAGATTGGAACAAAAAAAAAGATGGAAGACTTAGGCAAAAATCATGAAAAGAAAGAAACAAACAAACAAACAAAACAAACTGAAGAGAAAATATATTGAAATAATATAAATAAAGAGATGTTGAGAAGAAAGAAAACTGAAGTTAAAGTGAGATATAAACCCGATAAAACAAAAAGAACAAAAGAGACAGACAGACAGATAGACAGAGAGAGAGAGGGAGAGAGAGAGAGAGAGAGAGAGAGAGAGAGAGAGAGAGAGAGATATGTGATATAAAATAGCATAGACTACCTACACATGAAACAACCTAGATATAGTTGTTTTTCTAAAATGAGTAGTGTTACTATAAGAACGGATTTTTATTACTCTGAATTAAAACCAGGTTTCTCCTAAGAGTAATATCACTTACAATACCAGTTCTAACGCCACAGGTAAATCATTTGAATATTTTTAACATTAGCCTAGTTTGAACATTTACATATTCATGCGTCAAAAAACCCAGTATTTTTATTTTTTAATTCATACATATATATACACGATATTTCAACTGTGAGATAAAACAAACCTGACTTCCGACGAGTGGATAAAGTTCACTTAAAGATCGCCTACGTGAAATAATATCTCAAAAGTACTTCATTAGGGTGCTCGTGCAAAACGATTATCATCGTAAAAAAATGACCCAGTGATCCGACTTCAAATACAGGACAATGCTGTTTGAATTTCACATAGTGCTAATACACTTGGTAAAGGTATGAATCCAACTATTCTCCTTCCAGCTATGGGTAAAATATTAGGGCAAATTGGGCTTTTTAACCATGGTATGGCAGCTGGTCTAGGAGAAGGTTTACTCTGAATTCAAATCAGCTGTACTCCGCTTAAAAATTAACACTTGATTGCATCCTGTTCGTAGTGACGTAATTGGGTAAGTATATAGGCTTTTTAATCACCCAGTATATTGTGTTTCTTCTGAAGAGGGATGGGATCTGCCAGGCTATTCCTGTCCAAGACGTGCTACAAGAGTAGCGCCCCACGACCAAAGTAGATTATGAGAACAGTGAGATATGCTGTTATATATATATATATATATATATATATATATATATATATATATATATATATATATATATATATTATTATTATTATTATTATTATTATTATTATTATACTAAAGCTGAGCGAATCAATGTTAAGTTGCAGAGGCAAACCGAATTAGATCTTAAAAATACTGCTGGAGAATTTATAAAAATGCATTAAAATCATTTTTTAAGATTTCTAAGAAAGGGAACGTTTGACCTAACTTAAGCTACGGGCTAGCTGCCTCTGAAAATTGGGAAGTCGTCGTCCTGGTGGTGACCTTGCCTTCTGTAATCCTGCAATGGGATTCAAGGCAATACAGGTTAGGTGGCTGCGCAGTTTGAATGAATGTTACCATTGACTGGATAATTTGGCATCTTCCATTTGTGGCATGGGCTGGTGGCCCAGTGTGTTGAGTCCCCGCTCTTCACGCTGTGGTCCGCTGGTTCAATCTCTAGTGGCGGAGATTGTGGTATGCACTGTTGATGAGACCAAAGGAGGTCGAAACAGCTGTACAGTGCTACGGATGTCGCAAATGGTGTTTGCCGAGTTGTCTGGTTGTGGTAATATGATTCAATTATCAATTATATATATAATTCCTCTATCAAATTTAATATATATATATATATATATACTAGCAAAAGTACCCGATACATGACCGGGCTAAAAATAATTAAGAACACCAGGGAGGGTGTGGGTAAGAGAGAGAATAAGTGGAAAATAATTTATAGTATTCACCGGGAATTTGTATATCACAACATTTATTTTTGGATTTTTTTTTACATTTAAAATATTATTTAAAAATAAAATTCTTAACTTTTAAGTGTTTTGGAACATAAATCTATTTTTCTAAAAACTCTTTTGTACATATGACAAAAACTCAAATTCATTTCTTAATTGCTTATTGCGTTAATGTGATAAAAATATTGATTTAATTTATTTTATTTTTACCCCTAAAAAGTAACAATTAAAAAGAGCTAAATATTAAAGTTGTGTCCTTATTTATTTAACTCTATCGGCTGAGGCTGTAGAATACACCGACAGCACCTCTGCTGTTTAGTAATTTTCTGTATTTTTTTTTTTTTTTGTTATTGATTTCTAAGAAAAAACTGTTAAAAGTGTTTTAAAATCTTAATAACGTATTCATTTAGTACGTAATTTACTTCACACAAAGCGCCCATTTTCGTCAAATTTTTGGCAGAATTTAATGTTTAAAAGGTATCAAAAATTAATTACATATGTAATATTATTTTGCTTCTTTTTTTGTTACTGATGCTCATTATGTTACTACTTTTCAACTAAAACAAAAATTTGACTTTAATAATCGATTAAATCAATTTTAATTCGTTTTAACTTGAAAATTGACGCTTGAATTGGCGCTTGAATTGCTGATACATAATAAAAATACATATAAGTAAAATCAAATCATTTTTCTAAAATCATATGCTAAAATTACATGCTTAGAATAACATTATTTTAGAAATTAAAAAAGGGGTTGGGTGAGGATTTCTTTTGTAACGGCAAGTTCAAAACCTGTGCCGACGTGGGTTGGGGTGAAAGTGTCTTTTAACGGTAGTTCTGTTTATTTTAGAATTCTTTTTTTCTTTTTTTTAAGAGTCTTGGCGAGGCCTACGGCCGTCTTGACACCAGTTCAAAGGTGCCGACGGGGGCTGGGGTTTGAAGGGTCTGTTAACGGTAGTTTTTTTTTATTTTTCTGTCTTGAAAGTTAAAAACTCGACTCGTGTCGACGGTAGTGGAGTGGGACTGAAAGTGTCTGTATACAGTATTATCTTTTTAAAATTATTGAATTATGTCACTTAATTAGTAAAAATCAAAACCAAATTTTGTGTGTTTCTTAGTTATAAGCAAATTAATCGGTATGCAAGATTTCGAATCTGAGTGATATCTCTTTTCTGAGTTATAAGTCCACACATACGTGCCAAACTTTGTTATATATATATATATATATATATATATATATATATAACCATTAGGTTGAATGAACGTAATGAAATATTTGTTTGATGAAACCTCCCAATAATATCACTAGTTACATAAAGAACTAGTCATAATTCCAAGTTGTGCATAGCATACAAGAAGAGAACAAATATTATTACTGTAAGGAGTCCGATTCTCAGTTCTTGTCTTATACATGTGGCCTTGGAGGTGCAAGTAGTACAATGGTTATCATCATAGGAAATGGGCATGTCGGACCGAGTTCAAATCCTGGGCGAGGCTGTTTGCATTTCATATAGCACTAATACACTTTCGACAGGTATGCATCCAACTAATTTCCCTCCAGGTATGGGTAAATAACGCTTAGTAGATATGTATGCGCCTAATTGTAAATAGAAACGGTCAGTAGACTAGATCCACAGAATTATACAACTATAAAAAAAATTAAATCCCACTAGGATTTGATCTTTTTGATATTTATTAAGTGCCACTAATCAATTTCTATTTGCGGTGAAAATCCCCCCCTGACTATTTTAAAATGGACTATTCAGGCTTATAAATAAGTCCTCTTTATACTACTAATCATGTGCTGAATAAATTGTAATAAAATGAAGAACATTATGTAGGCTTTATTCAAAAGATCTTTAGAGGTACGAAGATGATTTATTTATATGTATGAACAGTCCATTTTAAGATAGACATGTGGGAAGGAATGTTCACTGAGTGTTTCACACATTTATCCGAGTACCGTACTAAGTTGAGCTTAATAAAAAAAAAAAAAATTAAAGTCGTCGAGGTGGCCTAAAGTTGGTATCAGACAAACAGCGAGGGAGTCTATACCCCTTTCCCTAGCGCTAGACCAAGGAGATTGTTTTTGGCGTCTGAGATGGAGCGCCACACCTACCTTCAGCTCCTCACTTTACCGCACAGATCCCTGTGCTTCTCATACGCTGAGTTGGCGAGGACCGGTGTCTAAGACGAAACCTAGCGGTTCCTAGTCGGACCCTAACCGGCCCTGAGCTTAATAAACATCTATAAATAAGCATAAACTAATAAGGGTATCAATGATATAAATGCTGCAAGCTGTGTAGCAGAAAAAGAAAAAAAAGGTGTTTAAAAGTCAACTTTCCTGTAATGTTTCTCTTCTTACAACTTGTACGCGTCACTCGATTTACTTTTTGCAAACAGAATATAGACAACAAAGTTGCGGTCACAAAATTTGTTCGCTTCGTCCATCCTCCAGGCAATATTAACGTCTTTGATGACTATAATAATAATAATAATAATAATAATAATAATAATAATAATAATAATAATAATAATAATAATAATAAAACCCGCTGGTGTATCTTTCTTCGAACAAGAAAGAACTTTCTCAGTTGACAAAGATTTGCGCCGCGGGGTCATAAGGTCTCTACGGGTAGAGACCGTATAGGTCGCTTTTCAACGCTTCTGCACATAACCCCGTTGAATCAATGTCATTTTTATCACTTGCATCGCTGTCAGTCACACAGACTAGAAAAAAAGGAAGGAGAAAAAAAAATCTAATAAAATTGATGAGGAATGTTGTGCTTCATATTTTATCTAACTCGGAAAATTTTTGCAAACTTTCGGAGATCTTTCTTTGCAATAAACTTTCTTTACGAAAGTGAGATAAAATAAGGATTTTAAACTTTTCGTATGGCAAAAAGAATGTCAAACCCTCAAGGGTTATTCTATGCCCGTAGGTTAGACAATCAGGTTCATTGTACGTCCATATATACATTTTTGTATATATGGAGGCGCGTGGTGTAATGGTAAGAGTCGTAGGAAATGGACTAGTCGACCCGAGTTCAAATCCCGAACGAGACTGTTTACATTTCATATAGCACTAATACCTTTGGGAAAGGTAAGCATCCAATTACTCTTCCTCAAACTATAGGTAAATAGTAGTACAGACTGTACTCTTTAACCTTGACCAGGTAACCAGTCTAGAAGGAAAACTTTGAATTTAAACCTGTTAAATTCTGATTTTGCTCATTCGGAGAGGTTGGTAAATATATATATATATATATATATATGCGTAGTTGTTTCTCAAGATAGTTTCTTGCACTCGGTACTATCGAATACTAATAATTTTAAACAGATCAGTTTTACCTAGATATGGGACTCTAATAGGTACTAGCACTCTGGATTAGAGTGGACTGGGAGTAATGGCAATGAAAGGGAAACTTTACAATCCCCCAGATCTCCAAAACTGGACCATCACCACTGAAAGAATTTTAGTGTCAGACCAGGACATCTCTTTAGATGGTCGTGGCGTAGTAGCTAACGTGTTGAACTGTGACATCGTACTGAGCGAGTTCGTACACCAGTCGCGCTATTACGTTCACTTTCGGACTAAAGGGACCGGTTTAGCTCAGTCAATATTCCAACTCAGACGCAAAAACAATATCCCTGATCAAACGCTAGTGAAAAGGGAGATATACTCCCTCGCATTCAAGCTGATAGCGACAATAGGCCACTTCGCCTATTTTACTTTTTTACCCTTTGGAAACGTATGAACTCATTCATAGCCCAACTATAGGTCAAATAGTACCACTGCTGTTCTTCTTCATGGATATTTTTGGTATTAAATAACCCCTGAAGCTTGATATGCCATTAAATAAAGAAACCAAACCAAACACTCTTTGTATGCGAAGGTCTTAAATCATTGCAGGTGATACAGTCAGCTTAATCTAAACCCCACCGACAGGGTGGTATCTTCCGGTATAGTTGTGTTGGGTCAGCAAAATGTTTATTCCTGTGTGGGGGGGTTAAGTGAGGGAGAGGCTTTCCGTAATTGGATATACCAATCACGAAATGAAATTCTCTCCAAGAAACCACTAAGATACCAGATATTTTCTCCATCACACCGCTAAGTCTCTCAAACTTCACTCTTTACACAGGAAGAACTTTAAATTGTCAGTCATTGATTTATTAGTTCTTTAATAAATTGTTAGAATCAAACTAAGTTTTAATTCATCTATTTTTTGCTGTTAGTCTTAGAATTAAATGCTATACTACTACTAATAGTTGTATGAATCGGTGTACATCTTCATAGAGAGTTTAATTGCTAGTAAGCGGATCCCATGTTACACAGCTCCCTCTTACATGTTGCTACGGGCCTTACTGGTCGAGTTAAAGTCTGCAACACTTACCCATTCAACTGTTGCATGCATATCCGTACTGTTAACACAATAGATCTGCCATCTATTTGCATGATTGATGGCCGTCAAACGAACACGCCGAGACGTTCAAGTTGTATACAGTACGATATCCGTTATTTCGCCAGGGCGGCAACGGTGAAAGTAAGGAATTACACGCGAACCCGTAGACACACAGTCTGTTTCCAGCAGATGCGCAAACATTCAGACTTCGTGAGTCGCTAGCTGCGACGGTTGCAAACGTGTTGGCAGAGCAATTCAAATAACTCCTATTGTCATTAACTCGCCCTATGTTGATACATAGCTCGTTAATTGGTTTTCGCCAAATTCACACAAACAGCAAGACTACTTACACAGGCACTACTATTAACAGGGGCTCTTTCGTCAGAAAAACACACCACCACCACCGCCGTGGCCACTGCCGCCAGGTTAGTTGATGAACACCGCCCTTATCCTGCTACCGGTAGGATTCCTTCTTCCTCCTTCCATCCTAAATAGCATGTTGGACCATCAACAGTAACATGCAAGCGCATCATTAACGCTGAAAAGACTTCAACTGTCAAAGATATTATTGCTATTAATCAATAGTCATTCACATCTTCCCAACCCCATCACTCCCACCCCCAATATGGAATCACTTTCTTACAGCCTCGTCACATTGACATTGTATTGATATTATTGCGTAGAAAACTGGAATACAAACCCACAGATATAATCAAGATGACACGCTTAAACTAACAACTACAGGATGGATCTACGAAGGTGAGTCAAAAAGTAATGTCATTTTGTTTAGGACAGGTATAATTACCAACACAGGAACATGTATCATACACCAAAATGAAGCTTGTCCTCTGTGGATCACATAGGTGAGTCAAAAAGTAATGTCATTTTGTTTAGGATAGGTATAATTACCAACACAGGAACATGTATTATACATCAAAATAAAGCTTGTCTTCTGTGGATCACATAGCTGAGTCAAAAAGTAATGTCATTTTGTTTAGGACAGGTATAATTACCAACACAGGAACATGTATCATACATCAAAATAAAGCTTGTCTTCTGTGGATCACATAGGTGAGTCAAAAAGTAATGTCATTTTGTTTAGGACAAGTATAATTACTAACACAGGAACATGTATTATACATCAAAATAAAGCTTGTCTTCTGTGGATCACATAGGTGAGTCAAAAAGTAACGTCATTTTGTTTAGGACAGGTATAATTACCAAAACAGAAACATGTATTATACATCAAAATAAAGCTTGTCCTCTGTGGATCACATAGGTGAGTCAAAAAGTAATGTCATTTTGTTTGGGACAAGTATAATTACCAACACAGGAACATGTATCATACATCAAAATGAAGCTGGTCCTGTGTGAATCACATAGCTGAGTCAAAATGTAGTGTCATTTTGTTTAGGACAAGTATAATTACCAACACAGGAACATGTATCATACATCAAAATAAAGCTTGTCTTCTGTGGATCACATAGGTGAGTCAAAAAGTAATGTCATTTTGTTTAGGACAAGTATAATTACCAACACAGGAACATGTATTATACATAAAAATAAAGCTTGTCCTCTGTGGATCACATAGGTGAGTCAAAAAGTAATGTCATTTTGTTTAGGACAGGTATAATTACCAACACAGGAACATGTATCATACATCAAAATAAAGCTGGTCCTGTGTGGATCACATAGGTGAGTCAAAAAGTAATGTCATTTTGTTTGGGACAAGTATAATTACCAACACAGGAACATGTATCATACATCAAAATGAAGCTGGTCCTGTGTGAATCACATAGCTGAGTCAAAATGTAATGTCATTTTGTTTAGGACAAGTATAATTACCAACACAGGAACATGTATCATACATCAAAATAAAGCTTGTCTTCTGTGGATCACATAGGTGAGTCAAAAAGTAATGTCATTTTGTTTAGGACAGGTATAATTACCAACACAGGAACATGTATCATACATCAAAATAAAGCTGGTCCTGTGTGGATCACATAGGTGAGTCAAAAAGTAATGTCATTTTGTTTAGGACAAGTATAATTACCAAAACAGAAACATGTATCATACATCAAAATGAAAGTTCTAAAGTTATAACATCTTTCACAATTCGTGAAGTATCCTGGTAATGATATTAAACTGCATCTGATGGTAGGGCTTCAGTTCTGAAGCTATGAGGAGTGGGGAATTACCGATTCAGTGTGTGGTCCAGTTACGGTACTTGATAAGGTTGGTTGGGGTTGGTTAGATTTTACGGCATGCCAACCCATTTGGTCATTTTATGCCGAAGACATTTGTTTTATTCGTTCTTCATGGCTACACAATTTTTTTAAACTCAATTTTTAAACACATTTTTAGAACTCATTTTGTTCTAGTTAACCCATAGATGAGACCCTAACAGGTATTACCACTCCGAGTTTGGGTGCCATGACAGACTCGTGATATAGTTTTAGTCTATTCTCATCCCCGCGGCGGAATAATCAATATGGGCTAATTAAACTTGATCAAGAAAAACAAGGTCTTGTTGTGTTTATTAAATGAAGGAACAAGCACTGTTAAGCACAGCCCAGAAGAAGAAATAGTAAGGAAGAAAATCAACCCCTAGCAGATAGATAGATGAAGAAGAAGAAGAAGAAGAAGAAGAAGAAGAAGAAGAAGAAGAAGAAGAAGAAGAAGAAGCAGTAAGCAGAGTAAGTAATTAAATAAGATCATCTCCTCTCAGAGTGGACCTGGGAGCAATGGGGATAAAGGGATGCTCCACATTCCCCACACCTCCAGAACTGGAACCTCACCATCAGATAGAGTTTAACGTCATACCCAGGACATGATGACCCTCAGCCATCGCCTCCTAGCACAAATATTTTTTAAAGCGTTAGGGCTTGCCATAATAGCATTAGGATCAGGACAATCATATAGGTGCTAGGACTTGACATGACCCTCTAATTGATCGGAGGGGGCCTCTCCGACCGCCCGTCTAGAACAAGTAAGGGTTAAGTGGAGTGCTGCATGTCACAGACTGCTCATTCACCAGGATTCCGTCCTTAAGCATCACAGGTGGCCACACACGGCCGACATGTGGCCCCATTTGGGGGGGGTCTTACCTCTTTGCAGAGGTGCAGTTGGTGAATTCTAAAGCTTCAGCCTACAGGGCCTGTACTTGTTAAGATTACTTACTTCCATGACTGCCACATGTGTCTTCGAGTAGTTGCTCTGTCAATGCTTTCTATGCCCACGTTGTGTTCCTTTGATATTTTTGAGGGGGAGGGGGAGAATGGGCATTCAAAGTAGTTTTCTCTAAAGGGAGACCCTTTGGTTTGAATTCAGTTTTCCTTTTCCTAAACCGGTTGCCAGACCAAGGTTAAAGAGCACAGAATGCCCTACTATTTACCCATAACTGGAGGGAGAATAATTGGATTCGTATATTTCCCAAGGATATTAGCGCTATGTGAAATGCAAACAGTCACGTCCAGGATATAAACGTGTCGCCGTTTCCATTTTCTACGACGATAACCGTTACACCCGGGCGCTTTTGAGTAGCGTATTTTGTGTCATTTAATGACGGATAAAAATGTTTCTATTACTTTTATTCAGTTTATTTTTGTTAAGCGAATGATCTTCGATTGGTTAATGGTATTATTATTGCCTTTAGTCATTTTCTTCTCCTCCCACTTTCCATTTTTTCTATCTTTCACTCTTTTTTTCCCCAAATTTCGAACTTAGCTAAATTCCAGGGGGAAATCCAGAAATGCTCTTTGGCATTTGCGAATAATCCGTTTGGTTTATCGCCAGAATCGTATCGCGTGAGAAATGGAACTTATCATCAACAAATATTGGCCGTTAGTGAAATGTAAGCTTTAAGGTGAACTAAATGTTTCTCAGTTTCTTAACAGCAACTTTTGCATTAGATTCATTCCAACTAGATGATATGCACAGTTATATTTATAACGATATAAACATAGTTTTCAAGAATAGAGATGACAGCAATTACAAGAAAAGAATATATATATATATATATATATATATATATATATATATATAATATATGTGTGTGTGTGTGTGTGTGTAGTAATTTGTGTAATCCATGTAACTGAATATATATGCACATATTTATTTATACTTACTTATTATTATATAGAAACTTTATCACAGATATTAAGCACTCTCCTAATAATACTGCAAATATCGACCCACTATTAACACACCAAGTGGGATAGTGATAACCATACGCTATTGTTATATATATATATATATATATATATATATATATATTATATATATATATATATAAGAGAGTTTCATAATTTGCTTGAAGCATTGTGTATGTATTGGTTAGGAGGTTGATTTAGAAGGCTATCACAATGCAGTTTGGAATAAATAAAAAATAATAATACGGTAACAATGGTGTTGTGTGTTGACCAGTATTTTTATTATTTCTTGAATTTTCGAGGTAATACCTCTTTATCAAAAGAATTGAACTGAAGCAGTACAGCTATGGCATTTCTTCCCAAATGATTTTTTTTTTGAAAATGACGTTATTTTTTAAATAACTGTATTCCCGTGTGAGCGTGAATGCGTTTATTTTTGTTTGTACGTGTGCGTATGTTGTAATGCGCGTGATTTTTTACGTGTGTATGTGCGAATGAAAAAGCGTATTTGTGTTTTGTGACCATGGTGATGTTTCCTGTTGGATTTTACATCAATTTAATCATTTAATATTATTATTATTATTATTATTAATATTAACATATTCATTTGTTTATTTACTTATTTATATATAATTTAATTTATCTTTTTATATTTTATAATATTTCTAAATATGTATATATATATATAAACACGCACTCAAATATATAGCCCAACATCCCGCCCACACATACAAACACACAATCCATTGCACACTAGTTGTTAAGGAAAAAAGAATTCAATAAATAAATTAAATATATATATATATATATTTAAAAATATTATAAAATATAAAAAGATGAATTGAATTAGATATAAATAAGTAAATAAACAAATGAATATAATAATAATAATAATAATAATAATAATAATAATAATAATAATAATAATAATAATGATTAAATTGATGTAAAATCCAACAGGAAACATCACCATGGTCACAAAACACAAATACGCTTTTTCATTCGCACATACACACGTACAAAATCCCGCGCTAGGATACAGTCTTAACGTCACAACCAACACGCATTTTCAATGTCACGCGCATTACAACATACGCACACGTACAAAAAAAAATAAACGCATTCACGCTCACACGGGAATACAGTTATTTAAAAAATAACGTCATTTTCAAAAAAAAAAATCATTTGGGAAGAAATGCCATAGCTGTACTGCTTTAGTTCAATTCTTTTGATAAAGAGGTATTACCTCGAAAATTCAAGAAATAATAAAAAATATAGGTCAACACACAACACCATTGTTACCGTATCATCATTTTTTTATTTATTCCAAACTGCATTGTGATAGCCCTCTAAATCAACCTCCTAACATATATATATATATATATATATATAAGGGTTTTATAATTTGCTTGAAGCATTGTGTATATATTGGTTTGGAGGTTGGTTTTGAAGGCTATCACAATGCAAGTGTAAATAAAAAAATAAGGTAACAATGGTGTTGTTTGTTAACCTGTGATTTATTCTTAATATTTCGAGATAAAATCTCTTCTTCAGAAGAACACTGGAACTTGTTTTTTATCTCGAAATATTAAGAATAAATCACAGGTTAACAAACAACACCATTGTTACCTTATTTTTTCTTTACACTTCCATTGTGATAGCCTTCAAAACCAACCTCCAAACTTATATATATATATATCCACAGCCACCGTGTTTCGATGTTTCACGTCTCTTCAGTGTGGCTAGATCCAGCAACTACCTCTAGTCGGGAGCTAAATACGACTAACTTTTCATGCCTTCGGTTCCTTAACCTCTGCTGTTGCCAGCTGCCAGTAAGGAACGGTGTTTTAACTGATAAATACATATATCGGTGTATATATTTTAGGATCACTAGAGAGTTCAAATCCTTAAACAACAGACGAGCCTTGCTTTATTTCGCTAGCGGTGAAAGTCAATTATATATATATATATATATATATATATATATATATATATATATATATATATATTGTATGGAAGTGATTGTGTGACCTTGGGTTTCGTAGGTTTCGGTACTCATCAAACTGGGTGAAAAGTATGAGTCGCACAGGGATCTGTGCGGTAAAGTAAGGAGCTGATTTTAGATGTGGCGCTTCACATCAGACTTTTTTTTAGTTACTCGAGACTATGTAAAAGTAACTAAAGTCGACGAGGTGGCCTAATGTCGGCATCAGCCAGACAGCGAGGGAATCTATCCCCTTTTCACTGGCGCTAAACCAAGGAGATTATTTTAGCATCTGAGGTGGATACCCACACCCATCATCAGAACCAAAACTATCTCCACAATGGTATGGTAAAGAAAAAGATGGTTCTACCATCAGAACCACCATCACCTCCACCATGGTATGGTAAAGAAAATCGCTGATGTAGTACTTTTCATAGCAAATAGATGATAGTTGTTTAAAGAAAACGAAATAACCCTCTTTAACAAATGGGAAAGGAATCTGCAGGGAAGGAAATTGATACAATTATTTATTTACCTAAACTTACACACTAAATTTATATAAGTTTCTTTTATTTATTTATTTTGTCATCACAGGAACCATGTTCCAATAAAAACTGCATTTCTTTCCTTTAAGCGATTCTTCTTTCTTTTTTCTATCAATTCGGCGTATCTCTAACCTTTCTCTAGTGATCCTTCATTTTGTTTTCATTATTTTTACATCTTACCGTAGAGTTCAGAAACAGCGACACACATTTATCAATAAAGATACAGGACCAATACAAATCTATACAACGGTTTAAAAAAAGAGAAGATTCTTTGCGGGCTTGTCCACTAAGGAGAGAAAAAAGCTGAAGAAGAAACAGAAAGAAGAAAGATTGGAAAAAAAAACATATGGAGGATCCGGTTATTCCATCGCCATTAATTCATACTGTTACAATTCATGAGAGATCATGAATTATGAACAGACCTCTAACTAGGAATATTTAAATTGAGGTCTGTTAACTTTCGAATCAGGGAGTCCATGGAAAATTACCGGTGACTGTTAATAACCATTTGACTCCTTAGAGGCGCGCGATTTGGGTGCCATGACAGACTCGTGATATAGTTTTAGTCAGAGTTGGTTAATAGCGACCTAGCCTTTGCAGGAGAGGGACGTGATTGTCGTCTCTCCAGAGGTCTATTCTCATCCCCACGGCGGAATAATCAATATGGGCTAATTAAACTTGATCAAGAACAAACAAGGTCTTGTGTTTATTAAATGAAGAAACAAGCACAGTTAAGCCCAACCCAGAAGAAGAATTAGCAAGGAAGAAAATCAACCCCTAGCAGATAGAAGAAGAAGAAGAAGAAGAAGAAGAAGAAGAAGAAAAGAAGAAGAAGAAGAAGAAGAAGAAGAAGAAGAAGAAGAAGAAGAAGAAGAAGAAAGCAGAGTAAGGAATTAAATAAGATCATCTCTTCTCTAATCTCTCTCTCTCTCTTCTCTCTCTCTCTCTCCTCTCTCTTCTCTCTCTCTCTCTCTCTCTCTTCTCTCTCTCTCTCTCATATATAGAGTATGTCAGTAGGATAAATATGATATATAACAATACCCAACTATTCATTGCGGTGGATTACGGAACATACGAGGGTAAGCAAAGTCTCAAAAGCGTTGGAGACACAGGCAAACTGTTCGTACAACTATTCGCAACACTGTTGTGTTTGTTGTGCATGCGCCTGCGTATGCTCGAGCCTTGCGGCCACGTTCAATGTTGGATTGGCAATGTTTCTGATGAAGCTCCCGAATGATGCTACCACTAAGTGTGAAGTTTGAGCTGTTATTCGGTTTTTGAACGCAAAAGGCATTAAACCAATTGAAATTCATTACCAATTAACAGAAGTGTATGGCGAGTCGAGCATGGATGTCAAAAAGATAGGAATACTTTATACTATATACTTATGAATTAGTTATATATTAATATGCTAGTAACGACCTATGTGTGTCATGCCCTGCTATCACCTGAGATAAATAATGAACCAATCCGTTTAGATTCATAAGATAGGAATGCATGTGTTCAAATGGTATGCCCTGTCATCACCTCGGATAAATAATGGACCATATCGTTGTTAATTGTGAGGAAAGAAAGGGAAGAAAAAGAGCGTGCTACACGTCAGAGGGAAAAGGAATGCAAATAAAGAAAGAAAGAAAGAAAGGTGAGAGATAGGAAACGATAGCACTTATCGTCTGTTTCAATGAAATAAAAAACATAAAAGAAAGAAAAGGGAAGTTAGAAAAAAGAAGGGAAAAAGAATCTTGACTACGGGCGAAAATAACATAGAATACGTAACATAGCTTAACACTTGTATCCGATCATGGTTAGCGAATTGAAAACAGCCAGCCCCGCAGGATTGAATAAAGGGTTCGGTTCGAAGTTCCGAGAAAGCTCCTGATTACAACATGCAGGATTCTAAGTTCGACAAAAAGGTTCCCGAGTTCAACAAGAAATTGCTTAATCGGTAGAGCGTCCGCATAAGAACCATAACGTTCCTGGTTCGATACCGGCCTTCGCCAATTCAGCGTATGAGTAGCACATGGATCTGTGCGGTAAAGTAAGGAGCTGATGGTAAGTGTGGCGCTCCATCTCAGAAGCAAAAAACGATCTCCTTGGTCTGGCGCTAGGGAAAAGGGGATAGACTCCCTCGTTGTCTGGCTCATACCGACTTTAGGCCATCTGTAGTTTGCAGGTTCAATCTTGACTACGGACGAAAATAACATAGAATACTTAACATAGCTTAACACTTATATCCGGTCATGGTTATATATATATATATATATATATATATATATATATATATATATAAAGGTTCTTGGCCTTACCAAGTATATTAATCGACACATTGAGTATATGGTTTCTCAATATGTTTCGATCCATGAATTAAATGCATTGCACTTATACCGAGAATTCCTCATGTGTGTGTGTGTGTGTGTGTGTGTGTGTGTGTTAGGATTGCGAAGACATAAAGTCAATGATGCTTGGTAACTGTCAGTTTCTCGCCTATGCAACTTTGAAGAGTTTTCCTATCGAGGTTCGAGACTTGAAGGCTTAAAAATCAATTTACATTATTTTTTAAGCAAAATACGTTTTTATAAAGATTTAAAAAGACATTCCAGTCCAGAACGTGAGCCTCTGTTAAGTTTCTCGTGTCAGCCGTTTTTCCCTTTCCTCATTCATATAACTGTGCTCTGAAGAAGACGAATGGTTTATATAATACCTTTTATTATTGTTTTATCTTATTTTATTAAGATTGCATTATATTAACATTATATTGTCGAAACATGCGTGCCAACACGTACTATATATTTTTCCACTTAACTATACATATATATATACTAGCAATAGTATATATGACCGGACGAAAAGTCTTTTTTAGCACCATTAGGAGGTTCTTAAAAATACATTTTTTTTTAAATCACTGAAAATTTATGTATTACAGTGTTTATTTTAGGGATTTTTTTTAAACATTGAAAATATTTTTTTTAATGTAATCCTGAATTTTTTAGTGTTTTGAAATAATTTTATGTTATAATATTAACATTTTTGAGGTAGAATTCAGAATACGTTTTTTTTATAATAAAAAAAATCCCGTATAGAAACTTCAAAAAATCTTTTGATATAATTATTCAGACTATTATCTTTATTGAAAAAATAAATTAAAAATCGTTTTTTATCAGGTTTTTTTTTTTTTTTTCAGATTTCATAAAATAAGCGAGGTGGGGGAGACTTGTAAAAATATTTCCCCTAACATATTTTATGAAAAAAAAACCTATTTCAGACATATTTTCATTTGGCTGAACTTGCACAACCGTCGGAAAATTAAAACAGAAAGTTTGTTGGTTGTCCCCATGACAGTTTAACTACAGTCTATGAATGAACTTTTTGCGAATTGGGTTACGGTCTAGTGGATTAAGGTTGTTTTTAATTACATACTGCTTTTAAAAAAAACAACAACAAAAAAAAAAACAAATTACTATACATTTAATGTTGAAAGATATTTTTTAAACTAAGTTTAATTGAAATTATACATTGCAATACTAACACAAATAACTGTCTCAATAATGGATTCAATAATTAATTTCAATGTTTAATTAAATGTATAGTAATTTGTTTTTTGTTGTTTATTTTTTTAAGCAATACGTAATTGAAAACAACCTTAATCCCCTAAAACCGTAACCCAATTCGCTAAAAACTTAATTCATAGACTGTAGTTAAACTTTCATTGGGAACCACCAAAAAAATTTTCCGTGTTAATTTTCCGACCGTTGTGCAAGTTCAGCCTTTCATTTTTAAATTTCAGTTGATTTAACGGTACGAAAATGTAAACATTGTTTTCGTTCATAATTTTCATTATTTCCGTAAGCTGAATTTTTTTTTAAATCATCAGGGTTTTTTTTATGTTTCTTCTTTTGAATGGTCCAAAAATTTTGAAGATTATTGTAAATATAACATATTGTTATTGTAATTATTGTAATATAATATATTGTTATTGTAATTATTGTAAATATAACTTTTCTACGAAAAGTTTCACTGAAACTCCAGTTTGAAAATAATAATAGTATTTGGGGACAATTTTAAATTCAGTTTTTAATTGCTTGATGGGTTAGAAATACATTGAAATTTATTTTTTTGAACATTACAATTCAAATCCAGTTCTTAACGATAAAAAGAAGCTGAGAATCGAAAAATTAAATTCTTCGTATTGCAATATCTATTTTTGTTTAAACTCAAGATAGTATTTTTATTTACATTTATACAACCCTTGACATTTAAAATCTTCTTTTTTTTTTAATGTAACCGTAAACGTGTGTTTTGAATTTAAGTGAGTGTACATTGTACAATTTAAGAATATGGACAAAGATTTGATTTTACTTTAAAAGGTAGTCTCAAAAACATACGAAGTATGATTTTACTTCTTATAATCGGCTCTCCAAAGCAAAATATTTTAACACGCTGTGAAAAATAATTCAATGAATACAAATTAAATATTTAGAAAGATTATAAAATAAATATTTTAAAGATTTGGACAAAAAAAAACGAATTTTAGTTTACGTTAAAATTTAGTCATAGTTGTAGCTAACATTTTCAATGACTGAAAGCTGATATTCTTTCTTTCTTTCTTTCTTCTTTTTCTTCGGGTAGCTGAAAAAATCAGCAGGCAAGCTTCTGCTGATACACCAAGCAGCAGCAGCAGCTATACTATAGCTTTCGAAAAATCGTTTGATTTTTGTTTGATTAATTAATTATATCCCTTAATCAGTAAAAATCAATAACCACATTTGGAGTGTTTCTTAGTTACGAATGTGTATGCAAGATTTTGAATCTGATTGACCTCCCGTTTTGGAGTTATACGTCGACACGTACATACCAAAATCTCTCCTTTATATATATTATATATATATATATATATATATATATATATATATATAAAGGAGAGATATATATATATAAGGAGAGATATGATATATATAAAGGATATATATATATATATATATATATATATATATATATATATATATATATATAAGTTGAAAATGGAAGTGAATCCGACGGTATGTTGAACGGAAAAATAAACAAATGAAAGAAAATGCTGAATGGATAAAATAGATTTTATTTTACTAACATGTGTTTCGGCTAGGAGTTTATTCATGTACACATGTATTCTATTTATTAATATTTTGAATATGAAATAAAATAATAATAACAGAAAACTACAATATTTTTTAGTATACAAAGAATAACGGCCTTCGTCAGAGTAAATTGTTTGGTGTTTGAAAATAAAGCAGTCAAAATACGGAGAATTTTGAAATGTTCGAAAAAAGAATTTTTTTGAATTTGTTTGAAGAAAATGTTTCACAACGATAGAGAATAGTGGTGTTGACGTTATCGTCGTTTGCGACGGACTTTGAAAAGAAAGTATTTTGGCTATCGATTTTGCGATGTTGTGGGGTGTTGTACCAATACCTGAGATGATCGGTCATAGAGGGATGTTTGTTTTGTGTGTTTTGGGTAGGCCATATATTGTGGGAATGATGGGGTGGTAATTAATGAGAGTGTGCCAGAATTTGTCTTCATTAGATATTATTTTTTGTAAGTTTTGTTAAAGATTTCTATGTTCTTATTGATAGTACTTATAGAGATATGGTGGTAGGTGTTTGTTTCACTGAGTAAGTCTATAAGTTTGTCATGGTAATCTGTTGGGTTTAATATAATGATTCCTCCACCTTTGTCAGGGGATGTTATCGTAATGTTCTTGTTCTTGGTTAATTTGTTGTGGGCTGTAATTTGTCTTCGTGGTAAGGTATATTCCGATGTGTGGTGATTAATAGTAGAAGCAATTAGGCCTTGGATAAAACCTCTGTCAAATTCCGAATCGGTGTGTCTGTAATTAATGTTTATGATATCGATGATTTTGTCTTTCTTGTGTAAGCCAGTTGCGAATTTTAGTCCGAATTGGAGGGATTCAGATTCATATCTACTTAGTGGTGTGTTTGAAATGTTTTGGATATCTTTCCATTTGCTGTTTAAGCTTGTAATTTCTTTTTTAGGTTGAAGATGTGGTTGTTGTTTATTTTTGTGATATCTTTTCTTAATCTGTCGGCTGTTCTGTGAGATAAGAGGCTGTTCAAACGTAGATCTTGTCTTAGCTTTTTTGCGTTTTCAAAGGAAGATATTTCCATGAATTTTAGATTTTCGATAGAAGATTGAATGCAAGATTTAATGAAATCCGGGGAAATATGGTGATAGGATCCATGAAAATCGGGTGTGCTTTTTTGGGATTACTTTACCACAGAGACCTGGCTTTTACAAAATATCACCTTTCCTTGCTAAAATTATATTAAAAGACTTCAATATACAACACTAAATTTCAAAATTTAAACCAAATTTAAATTCCAAATCATTTCTAAAATATATAAAGATAATCACTTCCATGTGCCAATACACTTCCTATTTCCTTTCTCTAGAGCTAAAAACTTTCTCCAGTTTATATAAATTATATTTGACTATTTACTTTATTTATTTTGCTGTCATCATTATCGTCGGCTTTGTCCCACTTAAATAATATTTTCTATTTACCCTCTAAAAACATGAAACGGCAAGTCTCTTTATATTTCCTGACATATTTTAATAACTCACTTTATTTTTTATTAAAAGAATTTTTTTTTAATAATAATCACTATGATGATATTAATAACAAATTAATAAATATACCACCAACACAATACACATACTCATAAATTAGATAACAAATTCTATTTTTTTTTAATTCAGATTCTCCCCAAGCATTGAAGATTGGAATTCCACCTGACTTTATTCCAAATATATTCTCTAACCGTCTTCTTTTTTTCAAAGTCTGTCGCAAACGACGATGACGTCAACATCACTATTCTCTATCGCTGTGGAACGTTTTCTTCAAACAGTTTCAAAAAAATTATTTTTTCGAACATTACTCCGTATTTTGACCGCTTTAATTTCAAACACCAAATATTTACTCTGACGAAAGTCGTTATTCTTTGTATACTTAAAGATTTTGTAGTTTTCTATTATTATCATTCTATTTTATATTTAAAATAATGATAAATAGAATACATGTGTACATGAATAGATTACTGGCCGAAACACGTGTAAGTAAAATAAAATCTATTTTTATCCATTCAGCATTTTCTTTTCTTTTGTTTATTTTTCCTTTCAACATATATATATATATATATATATATATATATATAATATATATATATTCTTTTTATGAGCCGTTTTGTTAATTTGTTAGATCCTTTCTTATCGTCTGTTTCAGAAATAAAATATTAGAGCAGCCTGGATAAAGTACGATAAAAGAAGATTATGCACAACTAACCAATCACGTGGTGCATAACTTCCACTCCCACATATATAAGCCCACCTTTGTTAAACACCTTTGTTTAAATAAATCACTAAAGACACGCGTCTGAATTGATTGTGTATTTGTGATTCATCGTCATATCTCTTGCAACATTTAGTCAAACTCTCTAAGATGAAAACGGTCATAATGGATGAGGAAGTGCTTTTAGTTTGACTTTCCATAACTTGCAAGACTCCGGTTTCCGGACTTAACGACTGCGTAACATGCACAAGAGCAAAGAGAAAGAAAGAAAGAAAGGAAAGAAGGATGAAAGAAAGAAAGAAAAAAAGGAAGGAAGGAAGAAAGAAAGGAAGAAATAAGAAAGAAAGAAAAGAAAGAAAGAAAGAAAGAAAGAAAGAAAGAAAGGACGAAAGAAAGAAAGAAAGGAAGGGAGAAGGACGAAAAAAGAAAGAAAGAAAGAAAGAAATCAAGGAAGAAAGAAAGAAGAAAGAAAGGAAGGGGGAAGGACGAAAAAAGAAGAAGGAAAGAAGGATGAAAGAAAGAAAGAAAGAAAGAAAGGAAGAAATAAGAAGAGAAGAAAGAAGAAAGAAAGGAACGACGAAAGAAAGAAAGAAAGGAAGGGGGAAGGACGAAAAAAGAAAGAAAGAAAGAAAGAAAAAGGAAGAAAGAAAGAAGAAAGAAAGAAGGAAGGACGAAAAAGAAAAGAAGAAAGGCCTGTGACGTCACATTTATTATTCGTAGGCGTTGAGGAATATATCTCCTTCATTACGTTTACTCGTATTAGGTAATGTTCCTTGTCACGTCGTCTCCTTAAAAGAATTACTGCTTTAAGTGCTTTACCTTCCACTCACACCGATGGCTAAAGACCCGATCTTACATTAATGCTGTTGTCACAGCATAACCGGATGTGTATACCCTTTCGATGTTAGGTGATCGAAGAGAATAAGAGAGTAAAGTTCTAGGTGTTAATAAAGGGGCCCTAATGATTGCAAGGGCCAAATATCCTATTACTGCAAAGCGATACTGAAATAAACTGGCGTATTTGTATCGATATTAACGTCATTTTTCGTACGATGTTCAGTGTTTTCATGGAAAACGTGACATTTCACAATTTACTATATTCAATTTTATACTTCACATACAATGGCTTTTCAACTAAGGGATGATTTATGCAAATTTATTCAAGATAATATAACTGTTTCTTGGAAGGCAATAATACCATTAAAAGGTAATTTATGCAAGTATCTACATTTTACACACACATGCACACACGCGCACGCACGCACGCACACACACACACACACACACACACACACACAATATATATATATATATACCACCTCCCGCACGGGCAGGATGTGACACAGGGTCAATTTCTTAAGCGGAGTTTAACAGGTTTGAATTCAGTGTTTTCATTCTCCTAGACGGGTTACCTAACCAAGGTTATAGAGACCAGCCTGTCTACTATTTACCCATAGCTGGAGGGGGAATAGTTGGATTCATACCTTTCCCCAGGGTATTAGTGCTATGTGAAATGTAAACAACCTTGTCCAGGATTTGAACTTGGGTCGACGAGTCCATTTCCTACGACCCTAAACATTTCACCACACACCTCCACACACCTCCACACACATATATATGGTAGATGTAAGGTTGGCATCCTTCGTCAGCTAAAGACGATGGCGTAGTGTCCACAATTTTTTAACTGCATATATGTGCTAGAAGGCGGTGGCTGAGGGTCTTAGTGTGCTAAGTGACGTTAAACTGCATTTAGCAGTCAGGTCCTATTTTTGGAGCACTGGGGAATGTAGAGTATCCATAATTGACCTTAATCCCAGGTATACTCTAACCTAGAGTGACAATACCTGTTAGGGTCCATCTATTGATCAAATGGATAAAATAAATGTGTTTAAAAAGATATGTTTAAAAATGGGTTGTAAAAAATTTGAATATCCAATAAGAATGAATAAAACAACTACGTCTTCGGCATAAATAACCCAGGGTTAGACATTCACCGCTAGCCTCCGACTCCGATTATTTATAAACAAACTAACAGATTATTTTTAGTATTATCTGCATTATTCGTACTATTGTCCCCATCTTCATTGTTATTTGTACAACGTTTCAAATAATATCAAATAATAACGCAGATAATACTAATCTTCAAGCCTCATCTCAAACATTCAGAGAAATAGATTATTTTTGTACTTCTATTGTATCTGACATTTAATGTTGTTGGTGCTGACATTTAATGTTGTTGGTGCTGGCATTTGTGAAAAATATTAAGTTTTAGCATTTTTTTTAAATCATACTTTTAAATTTTAATCAGAAGTTTTATGGAGTTTTAACGGGAGCGGATGATATATATATATATATATATTATATATATATATATATATACTATCACCAATTCGTCAAAAATGACTCACTGATCCCGTAACCTTGTTTGGTCGTGGGCCATTACTCATATTGCAGTTTGGGGCAGAAATATCCAGGCAGAGCCCATCCTTCTACTGGTCTACTGCTGGTTTTAATTCAAGCTTTTCTTTTCCTATACTGGTCGCAATCATCATCATCATCATGTCGCCCAAGTAGCATGGATATCCATGACAATCTCTAGCCAACCGTCCCTATCATTCATTGCCCTGGGAGTTCTTCTGTGCAGCAGCCAGCGTCCTCATATAATTGGTCAATGTAGGTCCTTACTGGGCGGCCTACACTAGCATGCCTATGTTTTGGCTTCCACAGGAGAACGTCGCTTATGAGCTCATCCTTGCTTCCCCAGCAGTGTCCTGCATGTCTAGTCCGTCTTACTCGGATGGTTTGTGAGATGCTTCCTCGTGGGGTGCTGTTTCCACGATGTGTTCAAGACTGCATGCAGCATTCTTGAGCAGCACCCATCTAGCTTATTCTCAAGGCGCTTCGTTAGGGTCCAAGTGGTGCAGCCATACGGCAGTAATTACATAACCACAGCCTGGAAGAATTGCCGCTTTAACTTGTCAGTAAGATCGGACTTCCATCCAGAAATTTCTGGGGAACCACCTAAAATCATAGAAAATTGCATCCAAAAGATAGACAACTAGACATCAAAATGGGGGATTTTACAAAAGAAGAATCAACGAAGTCTTAAAGAAACTAAAAGGTAGAAAAGCAGCAGGTCTTGACGAAATACCCCGGGGTATGGAAGATGGGAAAGTTCAATGACATACTGCTTAGGCAATGCAATGCTGTATATAGACAAAATAGAATAGATAAATTGACAAAAGGATGCACAAGAACGCTGCGTGCAGTCTTGAACACGTCGTGGAAACAGCACCCCAAGAGGAGACAGCTGTATGGCCACCTGCCCCCATCTCCCAAACCATCCAAGTAAGACGGACTAGACATGCAGGACACTGCTGGAGAAGCAAGGACGAGCTCATAAGCGACGTTCACATATGGGAGCCAAAACATGGGCATGCTAGTGTGGGCCACCCAGTAAGGACCTACATAGACCAATTATATGAGGACGCTGGCTGCTGCGCAGAACTCCCAGGGACAATGAATGATAGGGAAGGTTGGCTAGAAATTGTCATGGATATCCGTGCTAATTGCGCGACATCATGATGATGATTATGATGATGATGATGATTCTTTTTCAAACAGTGAGGATATAAGTAGAATAAAAAAATACGTATAATGAAGGAAAGATATAGACAGATTCAAACCAGGTGAATTTACTTAGAATGAAAAAAAGATATAAATATTTTCAGAGAGAATATTGTTATGATAAGAAATATAACAAGATATCTGAAAAAATTAAAATAGTGAATCAACAAATGTTTTCATGAAATTAACTTAATATAACAAAATCCTTGAATGACCTTTTCATTATTTCTGTAATATAAAATTTCTTTTCCATTTTATGTTTTCTAACGGTAAGCTTAAAACTAAGATTCAATATTGTTTGTAAATACCTAATGAAAAATATCAAATTCGAAATACTCATAAAAATAAATTATATTAATGTATTTGTTGTTTTATTAATAAAAATATCATAAAGAAAAATATTTAAATAACTTTGATAAAATAATGACATTTAAAAAAAGAATTCGTAGTGTGAGAAAATTCGTAGTGTATTCGTGGGGGAAAGTTTTCTAAAAATCAAAATACACTGACGTTAAATTTTTAAGTGATAAAAATTCTTAATGAATGTAGCATAATGAGCTTATGAGGTTTTATTAAATTACAACACACACACACACAACACCATGCATACATACATATATATATATATATATATATATATATATATATATATATATATATGAGTAAGAAAAGGTGAAATGAAAACATCACACAATGCTGTTAAAGAAGAAAACAATTTATAAATATAATCATAGCTGATACTGATCAATATTTCGATTTTAAAAAATCATCATCAGAGCTCATTCACTCCCGTAGTTGTTTGGGTCGGAGAGGAAAGTCAAAATGAGTTTTACAAAAAAAAAAACCTTAATACTGCAAAAAACGAAAGACGTTACAATATTCACCAACGTGGGCATTTTGCGCCATATATATGTCGGTCATGTTCCATGTATATTTTGTCAAAATGTAGCGAATTTTTGAGATGTTGGCAACAAGACGAAACAATTTAAACGGAAGGGGATGGTGTTAAGAAATGTGACGGTTGGAATTCAAAAGACTTTTAGTAAAGGAATTTTTTACGATTAATTGTTTTCATTTATTTAAATTTATTTTTAAGTTCTGTAATTCATAAATGATTAGATATTTACTGTAATTAGTTTTTATATATAAAGTGAAAAAGTTATGAGCGGAATATGTTAATATTTTAGAAAGGAAGTTTTTTTTATATATTTTATTTTACGATTAATTTTTAAATTTCTAATTATTACATTAGATCCAAATCGCTTAACATTATCTAAAATAATAACCAATTCTGCCCATAACCTTTTTTACTTTATATATAAAACAAAACACAATAAATATTTAATCATTTATTAAATACAGAACTTAATAATAATAATAATTAGAAATTTAAAAATAATTAATCGTAAAATAAAAATATATGAAAAACTCCTTTTCTAAAATATTAACATATTCCGCTCATAACTTTTTCACTTTATATATAAACTAATTACAGTAAATATCTAATCATTTATGAATTACAGAACTTAAAAATAAAATTTAAATAATGAAAACAATTAATCGTAAAAAATTCCTTTACTAAAAGTCTTTTGAATTCCAACCGTCACATTTCTTAACACCCATCCCCTTCCGTTTAAATTGTTTCGTCTTGTTGCCAAATCTCAAAAATTCGCTACATTTGTTGACAAAAGATATACATGGAACATGACCGACATATATATGGCGCGAAATGCCCACGTTGGTGAATATTGTAACGTCTTTCGTTTTTTGCAGTATTAAGGTTTTTTTGTTTTGTAAACTCATTTTTGACTTTCCTCTCCGCCCAAACAACTACGGGAGTGAATGAGCTCTGATGATGATTTTTGTAAAATCGAAATATTGATCAGTATCAGCTATGATTATATTATAAATTGTTTTCTTCTTTAACAGCATTGTGTGATGTTTTCATTCACTTTTTCTTACTCATATTGTCGGATTCATTTCCTTTCTTTTAACTTATATATATATATATATAATATATATATATATATATATATATATATATATATATATATATATATATCGGTACTCGACAACCTGGCAATCAAAAGATTATTTGGTTGACAGTTTACTCTATTTCTTATTAGTGTATTAATACTTGCACGAATAGTTTTTGTATTGATATCTATTTCATTTGCCACTAATTATACTGGCGTTTTAATTTTTTAAATGTTCTGAGACTTTTAAACAGTTATTATGCTACTTTAAAATTCTATATATATATATATATATATATATATATATATATATATTAATGTTTTTTTAAAAGTTGGGCGTTATTGCGAAGCATTAAAAATATATAAATGAATGAACTCGATATTATGGAGTATTGGATTCACTTATATTTTTATTATTATTTTTTTTTTTGTCATAAATTTTCGGGTTCGTTAGATACCCTTTATCAAATGAATGTTATCCTGTTTAACGGCTTTTTGACTCTGTTGTTATCGATAGCGGCAGCGTCTGTGAAATATTTATAATAACGGAGAATTCCGATGTCTGCGTTCAATCCTTCACGTGTGTTTGTAATTTTAGAATCCATTTAGTTTCTGATTGTTTTCTAGATTGCGTTGTTGGAAATGCGTGTTCTATTAAAATGCATTTGAGGTGTGTAAGGTTGTGTGATAGGGTGTTAAAATGAAGTGCTATTGTCTATGCGGGGATTTGAGATTTATAGTGGATTTGTGGTTATTTAGTCTTTAGTCTAAAGGATGTTGATGTTTCTCCCACATATCGCTATTCCTGCATTGTTGCAGTATATATAGTATATGATGTTAGCGCTATCGCATGTTAGGTGTGGCGGATGGATTGTTATGTTGTGTAGGGTATTTTTTTTCGGTTTCCGTATGTATGTGGCTGCAAATTTGGCATCTAGGCTTGTTTGCATCTTTTATTACCTTTCCGTACGGTGTTATGTACATTTTTCTGGATGCAGTGAGGATGTTACGTAGGTTGGGTGATTGTTTTTTTTGGTTGATGGGCGGGGTTTTGAAGATGGACTTTGTTGTGGGTCGGTTTGTAGGGTTTTATATTGTTTCAGTGAGTAACTTAGTCAGTTTGTGCATGTGTCGACCGTGGTGAAATACCATAGGGATTCGGTCATTAGTTTGGTGTGGTTTGTATAAGAGTAGTTCTTGTCTATTAAGAGAGATGCTTTGTCGAATGCTTTTTTTATTAATTTTATGGGTAGTCACTAGGTTTGCTAGGTTGGCTGTGTGTTGTATATATTATTGTCGGTTTCACATATGCGTCTTAGTCTTATGCATGCACTATATATTATCGATTTTTTTAGTTTATGGGGGGGTTGCTGTTATAGTTAGAAATGTGTGGTTATCAGTGGGTTTGGTGTAAAGAGTGGTGTTTATGGTATTATTTCTTAATTTTGTGGTAATGTCTAGGAAAGGGATCGAGCTGGTGGAGTATTCTATCGAGAATTTGATAGATTGTTGTAGCTGTTAAAGCGTGTGTGGAATCTAGGAGGCTGTTGAGGCTATGTGTCCATATAAGAAATATATCATCTAAATATCTATAGTAGTAGGTTGGGGTTAAAGGGTAGTCTTTGAGTAATTTTGTTTCTAGTATGTGCATGAAAATATCTGCATAGCTAGGTGCTATCTTCGTACCATCGCGTACCGCTGATTTGTATGTATTTTTTTTGTTTAATTGGAAATTATTATGTGTTAGAATGAAGCTATAATGTGGCATATGTCGTTGATTTTGTCTGTGGGGAATTTGTTTTGTGTGAGGAATTCCTGCATGTCTGAATCCCTTCTTTATGTGGTATGTTGGTATATAGGGATAAACATCCATTGCTGCCAGATGGTTCCCTCGGGGAGTGTACCTATCTTTTTTATTTCATTTAGGAAGTGCGTGGTGTCTTTGATGTGTGTGGGGATTGTGTGTCGTAGGGGATTAGCTGCTATTAAGGGTCTTCCTGGGGGTGGTGGTGATATTTAGGGCTTTTGTGAGGTGTTTGATGTCGTACGTTATTGGTTAGTGTGGCTAGTTGAATGTTATGCTATAAGTTTGGTGAGTTTGTGTATTTTGGGTCGCGTGTAGAAATATAGCGGTTGTAGGGTTTGGTGGTATTAGGGCTTTGTCCTGGTTTGCGTGGTGGGCTAAGATTTTTTATAAGGTTTATCAATTCTTGTTTGTATTCGTTAGTGGGGTCTGTTAGGAGTGGTTTGTATTGGTGTTTATTGTCTAACTGTGCTTCTGCTTCCTCTATATTTTTTTTTGTGTCCATAATAGTGGTACTACCTCCTTATCGGCTGGAATGATAGTTATGTTGTTGTTTTTTAGTGTGGTTATTGCTATTCTTTATATATATATATATATAATTGAACATTTTTTATGAATGAGTTACTGCAATTTCATCATTATCTTTGTATTTTTTTATTTCTCTGCTGCTGAAGTTGCAACTTTTGGAATGTTGAAAACCAAAACTAAAACTGTCATTGTCTCTATCATCCAAATCTTTATAGAAAGAAAGAAAATAACAACAAGGAAAAAACATACATTGGTGCCACTGAAACAATTGGAAAAGTAGGTGGTATAACCACAATTTAAGTTTCAACAACAAAAGATATGAAAACAGTACACCTTATCAAATATATATGGCAGATAAAGGAAAAAACGGGCAGAAACCTACAGTAAAATGGGAAATAATAAAAAAAAAGCCCAGGCATACAAAGGCGGACAACGTTGCGATCTTTGCTTAGAAGAAAAGTTGTGCATATTACAAAATGCAAGCAATAACTTTGTTAAATAAGAGAAGTGAACCGTTTCGAAATGTAGGCATTTAAACAAATTTTTACTGTGTCACTTACCACCTGACCTAATTGATCTGAATTTTCGCTCTCCTTTTTATTTATTTATTAAAAAAAATCATCTGACACCGCGTGCATTAACACAATGCAAGTTTGTTTGATTATAATGTTTTTTAAATACAAATTGAACGTCATGACATCACGTGATACAAATCACAGTCACATAAACGTTAAACAAGCCACAGTTTTAAAAAAACAATTTTAGCTTTACATTTCCATCCGCGGTGAAAAACGCTTCATATAAACGCTAAAAAATTTGATTTTAACATCTCAACCATTTCACGACTAGTTTTTGACATCTCACCACTTCTTCATCTGATGATTGGATTACCAAGAAACTTTAAGTTATGAGTGTGAAACCATAATATCACCATTAATTATATTTATATATATATATATTATATATATATATATATGTAAACACGGTTTGTTTGGAATGGCTTTTTCGCCGACAATTTTTGGGAGAATAAGTGCTTAATTGGAGTCGTACTAATTTTGAAAATTAATTAATTAATATGAATTAGGCGGAAATACTATTTAAATGTATGTCTAAACAAATCGAGAAAAATCAATCTCTGTATGTACATTCGGCCTATTAGGCTCATCAGCAGAGCTATAGATTCGGAAGACGCCTGTGCGTGATTTGAAACCGGACTGCCAAGCTGACAGGCGATCCATAACCCTACACCAAACGGACTTCTTAGATTTTACGATTTGTTTAGAGTAGGTTAATATTCCTCTTCTAGTGACTTTTTATTACACGACGATATGAATAAGTTGTAAACAGGTTTTTGTTTGGAATGGCTTTTTGCCGACAAATTTTGGGAGAATAAGTGCTTAATTGGAGTCGTACCTAGGTCTAAGGGGGTCTATGTGTGCGGTGTGTGTGCGCGCACGGCGTGTGTGTGTGTTGTGTGTGTGTGTGTGTGTTGTGTGCGTGTGGTGTGTTTTGTTTTTTTTATTGGGTAATTCATTTATTTAAAAGGCAGCACTATTGCAGGAACACATTTTTGACTTCTTCGGAATGTTTTATGATCTCGATATTTTTACATACAAAAATATGAAATTGTGAAAAAAAAATTTTCTCTCTGCAGCATACCTAATAATTAATACCTCTCAGTAAACTGTGGGACATATGCACTCATTTTGGTTTGGCCAAGAGTAAAGTTATAATAAATTCTAGAAGTTAAATGACGTCAAGAGTGGTATTAGCGGTATGTGAAATGCAAATAGCCTCGTTCACGATTTGAATCCGAATAGCCGATTCGACTGTCTATGACCATAACCGTTACGGTTCGAGTGCTTCCAACAAAAAATACTCAACAATAAAAAGTAAAATAAAAAATTTAAAGATAAAAATATCTTGAACAAAAAAAATGAAGATGATGGTCAGAAAAAAAAAAAACAGTTTACATAAATATTCATATTTAATTTATTTTTCTAAAAGAAATAATCAATAAATAAAAAACCGAATAACTGCGCGAATTTTACACTTGGCGGGAGCATCAATCGAGGCTCAACCGGACATGTCTGTCAAGCCAAGACTGGCGTGACAGCGCGGTGTGCACGTGAGGGCAGGCACAGACGAATGCACACAAACACAACAGTGTTGCCAATAGTCGCACGAAACAGTTCTCAGCGCTCTGGAGACCTTACATTCGGGATAATCTTTGTAATAATAGTCTTAAAAACCATTTTTTACAAAAAATGTGAAGCAATATTAATCTATAGATTTAGCCGCACGCAATGACACCAATATCTATTAATAATGGAGATTCAGTCTCAATTTGTCTGTAATCGAAACTACGTCACTGCTTACCCAAATTATCAAAATCGTCAACACAAAAAAAAAAGACTAAAAACACCTTCTATTTATATGCATTCAAATTCAAAATATGCCATCTTAGAAGTTCCTTATTGTTTTTTTTTAAACAGTTTTAATAATACATGCCCGGTATTTATATATTCATATACAGTTTGTTTTATTAAATATATTTAAACTTATCTAACGTATTGAGTTTTTACGAGAAAATCATTTACAAACAAGAAAAAGGCATTTTTTCTGTTTTAAGAGGTTAACTAAAAGTTACAAAAATAAATAAATACCAACGATTTTTGTGTAAAAATTTATGTTCAAAATATTCAAAATAATTATTATTAATGATTTATAGATGCACACAACATTTATTTGAGGGAGACAAGAACTATGTTCCATTTCAAATTGTTTTATTTTTTTAGCTCGCAAGGTTCTTAGTTCGATACCGGCCCTCGCCAACTCAGCGTATGAGTAGCACAGGGATCTGTGCGGTAAAGTAAGGAGCTGATGGTAGTGTGGCGCTCCACCTCAGACGCAAAAACAATCTCCTTGGTCTAGCGCTAGTGAAAAGGGGATAGACTCCCTCGCTGATTGGCTGATACCGACATTAGGCCGCCCCGGCGACTTTACTTTACTTTACTCCTTTAATAAATTGATGATTTTAATGTTGTTTTTTTTTATCGGCAGTATGTTTTCTTTAATTTAATTTGATTTTGCAAACTCCCTTTTCCCTAATCTCAATTATCTACCCAGAGCTGAATGGGTGACCCAACAGGTCGCGTTTTGTCTCTCAGGCGGTAGGTTTCTGGTTCGATACTGCCCTCGCCAACTTAACGTATGAGTAGCACAGGGATCTGTGCGGTAAAGTGGGTAGCTGATGGTAGGTGTGGCGCTCCACCTCAGACGCAAAAACAATATCCTTGGTCTAGCGCTAATGAAAAGGAGAATAGACTCTCTTTCCTTTATCTCTCAGTGAAAAGGAGAACTCCACTTGTGTCTCTCAGTCTCAAGGTCCTGGTTTCGATACTGGCCCTCGCCACTCAGCGTATGAGTAGCAATGAATATGTGCGGTAAAGTGAGGGACTGAGACGCAAAAACAATCTCCTTGGTCTAGCGCTAGTGAAAAGGGACTCCTCTCTATCTGCTGATACGACATAAGGCCACCTGTCAATTTACTTTTCTTAATCTATAGATTTAAGCTGCACGCAATGACACCGATATATAAGTAATATATTTGTACTTATGATTATGAGAGTAAGTATTTATATATAATGGTGATACATATTTGTTCTTCTACTTTTATTTTTTTATTATTCTGCTCTTCTGAATTGGCGAATGATTTGTAGCCATCAATGCAAGAAAACCTTTCAATAGAAATCGCGATCCAAACACCTATTTTCCTTTTATGAATGTCTTTGATTTATAGTGCCTGTTGTATTCCTGTTTCTTTATCTTCTGTTTAGTGATATCCTTGCTTCCATTTCCCGATCTTCTGTGAATGGTGTTGATGTTAAGGGATTCTGTTTTGTTCATTTCTAACCATTCAACAGCACTGGTTCCATTTTAAGTTTCGAGATAATGGCTTTAAAACTGCTTAGAATTATTTTCCTGCGATTCCATTAATATCAAGATTTCTATATACCGCTCTGTTTTGCTGGGACGTTAGATACAAACCGACTGCACATTGCAAGGGGTAAGACTCCCCAATGAGGCCACCTGTTGGCCGTTACTTAAGGATGAACGCCTTGGTGGATGAGCAGTCATGACATGCCACACTCCAACCTTAGACCTTACTTAGACTATGACGGATGGTCGGAGAGGCCCCCTTCGATCAATCGGTTGTCATGCAAGCCTAGCACCTATATGATTGCCCCAAACGCTATGCTACATTATGGGTAAGCCCATCTTCTTTTTATCATATGGGTGCTGAAGGCGTTGGTGGGGGTCTTCATGTCCTAGGAATGACATTAAACTCATCTAATGTGAGGTTCAGTTTTGGCTATTTGGGAAATGTGGACACCCTTCATCCCATTGCTCTTGGTTTCATTCTGACCCGGAAGTGCATACCTTTGTTACCGGTCCCACAATGGTAAATAGAAAACATGAGTTTATAAACAAATTGGATTCCATTAAGAATGAATTTATTTCAAAACTTTGTCGTTATTAAATGACGGCACCGAAGTTGAATATTCCGTAAAAAACAAAAAACCACAAACAAACAAAGACTCCTATATAATTAAGAAGAAATAGATATATCAATATGCTTGTGTTGTCCATCTTAAATGCTTGAAAGAATAATGTGATCACTTGATCCCCTACGGTGAAAGAAATGGACAAACATGCATTTTCAGTTTTGAAAGGTCTAGAGCGCAAAAAGAGAGCCTGGCGCGGCGAACAAAACGTGTCGATGAAGACACACAGGATGGCATTAGGAAGTATTTGATAAATAACCTGTTTTCTTACAAAAATCTAAATGACAAACTATAGATATTTACTAAGCTTAACTAGATGTGGAATAAGGCCCAGGGTTTATGATAACATTTACGAAATCTACTAAATAACTAGAAGCGGCTACCCAGCGTCGCCTGGGTAGAGAGGGGAGCAAAAGTTAGTCTTCGCAGATCATTATTACTGAATAAAGAGTTGGATCATCGCAGGATGCCCCATTAAAACCATTATAAGAAAGACCTTACTAACCGGATCAATGCAAGGTCTTTCTAAATATGGGATTTTAAATGGGGCACCTGCGATGATCATCTCTTTATTCAGTAATAATGGATCTGCGATAGACTAACTTTTGCTCCCTCTCTACCCAGGCGACGCTGGTAAGCCGCTTCTAGTTATTAGTAGATTTGTTAAATGTTATCATTAAACCCTGGCTTATTCCACATCTTAAGTTAAGCTTAGTAAATATCTATAGTTTGGTCATTTAGATTTTGTAAGAAAACCAAGTTAAATTTATGAAATTACTCTAATGCCATCCTGTTGTCTTCATCTCACGTTTTTGTTTTCGCCGCCGCCGGCTCTCTTTTTGCCCTCTAGACATTTCAAAACTGAAAATGCATGTTTGTCCATTTATTTCACCCTAGGGGATCAAGTGATCCATTTTCTTCAAGCTTTAAGATTGGACAACACAGCAATATTGATATATCTATTTTTTTAATTATATAGGAAGTCTTTGTTTGTTTGTTTGTTTTTTTTTTTTTTTTACGAATATAACTTCGTGGGTCATTTAATAACGACAAGTTTTGAAATAATTTCATTCTTAATGGATAATCAATTTTGTTTATAAACTCACTGTTTTTCTATTTAACCCATTGATGGGACCGTACAGGTACTGCCACTCCGGGTCAGAATCGAACCAAAGAGCATGGGGATGGAAGGTGCTCCATTCCCAAATATCCAAAACTTGAACCTCACCATTAGATAGAGTTTAATGTCATTCCTAGGAAATGAAGACCCCCACCACGCCTTCTAGCACCATATGATAAAAAGAGATAGGGCCTTCCCATAAGTGCAATAGTTTGGGGCAATCAATATAGGTGCTAGGGCTTGGCATGACCAACCGATTGATCGGAAGGGGGCCTCTCCGACCATCCGTCTAGTCTAAAGTAAGGGTCTAAGTGGAGTGTTTGCATGTCATGGGACTTGGCTCATCCACCCAGGGTTCCATCCTTAAGTAAGCCACAGGTGGCCTCATTGGGGGAGTCTTAACCCTGCAGATGTGCAGTCGTGTATTCTAACGTCCAGCAACAAGCGGTATAATAGGAGTCTTGATATTAATGGAATCGCAGGAAAAATAATTCTAAGGGCAGTTTTTAAAGCCATTAATCTCGAACTTAAAATGGAACCAGTGCTGTTGAAAATGGTTAGAATGAGACAAACAAAGAATCCCTTAACACAACACATTCACAGAAGATCGGAAATGGAACAAGGATAACAAACAGAAGGAATAAAGAACAGGATATACAACAGGCACTATAAATCAAAGACATTCATAAAAGGAAAATAGGTTGTTTGGGATCGCGATTTCTCTTGAAAGGTTTCTTGGCATTGATGGCTACAAAATCATTCGCGCAATTCCAGAAGAGCAGACTAAAAAAAAAATAAAAGTAGAAGAACAAACTATGTATCACCCGATTATATTATAAATACTTTATCTCTCATAATCATAAGTACAAATATATACTTATTATATCGGTTGTCATTGCGTGGAGCTAAATCTATAGATTAAGAAAAGTAAAGTTGACAGGGTGGCACAATGTCGGTATCAGCCAGATAGTAGAGGGTAGTCCCTTTCACTAGCGCTAAGACCAAGAGATTTCTTTTTGCGTCCTCAGTCCTCACGTTACCGCACATATTCATGTCTACTCATACGCTGAGTTGCGAGGGCAGTATCGAACCAGGACGCTTGAGAACTGAGAGACACAAGTGGGAGTCTCCTTTTCACTGAGAGATAAAGGAAATGAGATCATCTCCTTTCATTACGCTAGACCAAGGATAATTGTTTTTGCGTCTGAGGTGGAGCGCCACACCTACCATCAAGCTACCCACTTTACCGCAAGATCCCTGTGCTACTCATACGTTAAGTTGCGAGGGGGCCAGCTATCGACACCAGAAACCTACCGCCTGAGAGACAAAACGCGACTGTTGGGTCACCCATTCAGCTCTGGGTAGATAAATTGAGATTAGGGAAAGGGAGTTTTTGCAATCATTAAATTAAAGAAAATACTGCGATAATAAAAACAACATTAAAATCACAAATTTATTAAAGGAGTAAAGTAAAGTAAAGTCGCCGGCGGCTAATGTCGTTCAGCCAAACCAAGCGAGGGAGTCTATCCTTTTCACTAAGCGCTAGACCAAGGAGATTTGTTTTGCGTCTTGGAGGTGGAGCGCCAACCTACCATCAAGCTCCTACTTTTACCGCACAGATCCCTGTGCTACTCATACGCTGCAGTTGGCCGAGGGCCGGTATCGAACTAAGAACCTTGCGGAAGCTAAAAAGAATAAACAATTGAAATGGAAAACATAGTTCTGTCTCCCTCAAATAAAATGTTGTGTGCATCATAAAATCAATTAATTAATTAATTATTTTGAATATTTTGAAATAAATTTTACACAAAAATGTTTGGTATTTTATTATTTGTAACTTTTTAGTAACCTCTTAAAACGAAAAAATGGCCTTTCTTGTTTGTAAAATGATTTCTCGTAAACTCCATACGTTAGATAGTTTAAATATAATTAATAAACAAACTGTAATATGAATTATATAATCCGGCATGTATTTATTAACTTCGTTTAAAAAAAACAATAAGGAACTTCTAGATGGAATAATTGAAATTTTGAATGCATTAATAGAAGGTTGTTTTTTATTCTTTTTTTGTGTTGAGATTTTGAGTAATGTTGGGTAAGCAGTGACGTGTTCGATTTACAGACAATATTGAGACTGAATTCATTCTTAATAGATATCGTGTCATGAGCGTGCGCTTAATCTATAGATTAATATGCTTACATTTTTTGGTACAAATGGTTTTAAGACTATTATTACAAAGATTATCCCGAATGTAAGGTCTACAGAGCGCTGAGAACTGTTCGTGCGCCTATTGCAACACTGTTGTGTTTGTTGTGCATTCGTCTGTGCCTGCCCTCACGTGCACACCGCGCTGTCACGCTCAGTCTTGGCTTGACAAGACATGTGCCGGTGGAGCTCAGATTGATGCTCCCGCCAAGTTGTAAATTCGCGCAAGTTATTCGTTTTCTATTTTTATGATTATTTCTTTTAGAAAAATAAATTAAATATGAAATTTTTATGTAACTGTTTTTTTTTTCTGACCATCATTCTTCATTTTTTTGTTCAAATATTTTTATCTTTTTCAATTTTTATTTACTTTTATTGTTGAGTATTTTTTGTTGAAGCACTCGAACCGTAACGGTATTATGGTCATAGAAATCAGTCGAATCGGCTATTCGGATTCAAATCGTGAACGAGGCTATTGCATTTCACATACCGTAATTCCACTCTGACGTCAATTTACTTCTAGAATTTAAATATAACTTTACTCTTGCCAACCAAAATGCGTGCATATGTCCCCACAGTGTTACTGAGAGTATTAATTTTAGGTTATGCTGCAGAAGAAATTTTTTTTTCACAATTTCATATTTTTCGTATGTAAAAATATCGGAATCATCAAAACATTTCCGAAGAAGTCAAATGTGTCCTGCAAATAGTGCTGGCCTTTTAAAATAATGAATTACCCATATAAAAAACAACAAACAAACACACACGCAACACACACACACACCCACACACACACAACACACACGCGTGCGCGCACATCACACGCACACATAGACCCCTTCGACCTAGTACGACTCCAATTAACACTTATTCTCCCAAAAATTGTCGGCAAAAGCCATTCGCAAACAAACGTGTTTACAAACTTATCATATCGTCGTGTAATAAAAATCACTAGAGAGGATATATTAACCTACTCTAAACAAATCGTAAAATCTAAGAGTCCGTTTGGTGTAATGGGGGGGGGGGTGGGGGGGGGGGGTTATGGGATCGGCCTGTCACTTGCAGTCCGGTTTCAAATCACGCACAGGGCGGTCCTTCATCTATAGCTTCTGCTGATGAGGCCCTAAATAGGCGAAATCGTACATACAGAGATTGATTTTTCTCGATTTGTTTGACATACATTTAAATAGGTAATTCCGCCATAATTCTATTATTAATTAGATTAATTTTCAAAATTAAGGTACGACTCAATTAAGCACTTATTCTCCCAAAAATTGCGGCGACAAAGCATTCCAAACAAACCGTGTTTACATAATATACATATATATATATATATATAATATTAATATATATAATTAATGGTGATAATTATGGTTTCAACACTCATAACTTAAAGGTTTCTTGGTAATCCAATCATCAGATGCGAAGTGGGTTGGAGATGGTCAAAACTAGTCGGTGCAAATGGGTTGAGATGTTAAAAATCAATTTTTTAGCGTTTATATGACAGCGTTTTCAACGCGATGGGAAATGTAAAGGCTTAAAAATTGTTTTTTTAAACTGTGGCTTGTTTAACGATTTATGTGGACGTGGATTGGTATTCACGTGATGTCATGACGTTCATTTGTTTTAAAAAAACATTATAATAAACAAATTGCATTGGTGTTCATGCACGCGGTGTCAGATGATTTTTTTTTATAAATAAATAAAAGGAGAGGAAAATTCAGGGATCATTAGGGTCAGGTGGTAAGTGCACAGTAAAAATTTGTTTAAATGCCTACATTTCGAACGAGTTCACTTCTCTTATTTAACAAGTTATTGCTTGCATTTGTAATATGCAGCAACTTTTCTTCTAAGCAACAGATCGCAACGTTGTCCGCCTTTGTATGCCTGGGCCTTTTTTATTCTTTCCATTTTACTGTAGGTGTTCTGCCCGTTTTCCTTTATCTGCCATATATATTTGATAAGGTGGTATGTTTTTCATATCTTTTGTTGTTGAAACTTAAATGGGTTATACACCTACTTTTCCAATGTTTTCAGTGGCACCAATGTATGTTTTTTTCCTTTGTTGTATTTTTCTTTCTTTTCTATAAGATTGGATGTATAGAGCCAATGACAGTTTTTGTTTTGGTTTTTCACATTCAAAAGTTGCAACTTCAGCAGCAGAGAAATAAAAAAATACAAAAGATAATGATGAAATTGCAGTAACTCATTCATAAAAATGTTCAATTATTATAATATTATTAAAGAATAGCAATAACCACACAAAAAACAACCTAACTTATCATTCCTAGGCCGATAAGGGAGGTAGTACACTATTATGGACACACAAAAAATAATATCGAGGAAGCAGAAGCACAGTTAGACAATAAAACCAATACAACCATCCTAACAGACCCCACTACGATACAAACAAGAATCTGATAAACTTATAAAAAATTTAGGCCCACCCACGCAAACTCAGGACAAAGGCCCTAATACCACCAACCTACAACCGTATATTCTAACGCGACCCAAAATACACAAACTCACCAACTTATAGGCATAACATTCAACTAGCCACACTAACCCCAATAACGTAACACGACATCAACACTCACAAAAGCCTAATTCACCACCACCCCAGGAAGACCTTAATAGCAGCTAATCCCTACGACACACAATCCCCCACACACATCAAAGACACCACGCACTTCCTAAATGAATAAAAAGACTGGTACACTCTCCGAGGGAACCATCCTGGCACAATGGACGTTATATCCCTATATACCAAAATACCACATAAAGAAGGGATTCAAGACTGCCAGGGAATTCCTCACACAAAAACAAATTCCCACAGAACAAAATCAACGACATATGCCACAATATACGCTTCATTCTAACACATATAATTTCCAATTAAACAAAAAAATTACATACAAAATCAGCGGTACGGCGTGGGTACGAAAGATAGCAGCCTAGCTATCGCAGATATTTTCATGCACAATCCTAGAAACAAAATTGCTCAAGACTACCCTTATTTTTCTTTTAAACCCAACTACTACTATCGATATTAGATGCATATATTTCTTATATGGAAACACATAGCTCAACAGCCTCCTAGATTTCCCCACACGCTCTTAACAGCTACCAAGCAATCTTCAAAATTCTCGATAATACTCCACCAGCTCGATCCTTTCCTAGACATTACACAAAATTAACGAAATAATACCAATAAAACACCACTCTTTACACCAAACCCACTGATAACCACACATTTCTAAACTATAACAGCAACCACACCCCAACACTAACAAAAATCGATAATATATACGTGCATGCATAAGACATGAGACGCATATGTGAAGACCGACCAATAATATATACAACACACAGCCAACCTAGCAAGAAAATTCCTAATAGTGACTACCCCATAAAAATTACTAAAAAAAAGCATTCGACAAAGCATCTTCTCTTAATAGACAAGAACTACTCTTATCAAACCACACCAAACTAATGACCGAATCCTATGGGTAATTTCACCAGGTCGACACATGCACAAACTGATAAGTTCCTCACTTGAACAATATAAAACCCTACAAACCGACCCCACAAACCAAGTCCATCTTCAAAACCCCGCCCATCAACGCAAAAAAAAACAAATCACCGCAACCTAGTAACATCCTCACTGCATCCGAAAAATGTCCATAACACCGTAAACGGAAAGTAATAAAAGATGCAAAAGCCTAGATGCCAAATTTGCCGCCAATACATACGGAAACCAAATACAATACCTACCAAACATAAAATCCATCCGCCACACCTAACAATGCGACTAGCGCAACATCATATACTATATAAATACTTGCGACAATGCAGGAATAGCGGATATGTGGGAGAACACATCAACATCCTTTTAGACTAAGACTAAATAACCAAAATCCACTATAATCCAAAAATCCGCCGCATAGTTACAATGCACTTCATTTTAACAACCCTATCACACAACCTTACACACCTCAAATGCTTTTAAATAGAAACCGCATTTCCAACAACGCCAATTCTAGAAACAATCAGAAAACTAAATGGATTCTAAAATTACAAACACCACGTGAAGGGATCGAAGAGACATCGGAATTCTCCGTTATTTAACATATTTCACAGAGCTCCGCTATCGATAAAACAGAGTCGAAAAAAGCCGTTAAACAGGAATAACATTCATTTGATAAAGGGTATCTAAACGAACCCGAAAAATTTATGACAAAAAAAAATAATAATAAAAAATATAAGTGAATCCAATACTCCATAATATCGAGTTGCATTCATTTATATATTTTTTAATGCTTCGCAATAACGCCCAACTTTTAAAAAACATTAAATATCTATTATATATATATATATTATTATTATATATATATGATAATTTTAAAGTAGCATAATAACTGTTTAAAAGTCTTC
>CM042139.1:80905822-80951477 GCA_023376005.1 Doryteuthis pealeii | reverse complement strand
CCTTCGTTCAGAAATAAATGTTTGGTGTTTGAAATTAAAGCATCAAAATACGAGAAATTTTGTACAATGTTCGAAAAAAAGAATTTTTTTGAATTGTTTGAAGAAAATGTTTCACAACGATAGAGAATAGTGGTGTTGACGTTATCGTCGTTTGCGAGGACTTTGAAAGAAATATTTGGCTATCGATTTTGCGATGTTGTGGGGTGTTGTACCAATACTTGAGATGATCGGTCCATAGAGGGATGTTTGTTTGTGTGTTTTGGGTAGGCCATATTATTGTGGGAATGATGGGGTGGTAATTAATAGACGTGTGCCAGAATTTGTCTTCATTTAGAATTATTTTTTGTAAAGTTTGTTAAAGATTTCTATGTTCTTATTTGATAGTACTTTATTAGAGATATTGGTGGTAGGTGTGTTCGTTTCACTGAGTAAGTCTATAAGTTTTCATGGTAATCTGTTGGTTTAAATAAATGATTCCTCCACTTTGTCAGGGGATGTTACGTAATGTTCTTGTTCTTGGTTTAATTGTTGTGGCTGTTAATTTGTCTTCGTGTAAGGTATATTTCCGATGGTGTGGTGATTAATAGTTTAGAAGCAATTAGGCCTTGGATAAAACCTCTGTCAAATTCCGAATCGGTGGTCTGTAATTAATGTTTATGATATCGATGATTTTGTCTTCTTGTGTAAGCCAGTTGCGAATTTTAGTCCGAATTGGAGGGATTCAGATTCATATCTACTTAGTGGTGTGTTTGAAATGTTTTGGAATCTTTCCATTTGCTGTTTAAGCTTGTAATTTCTTTTTTAGTTGAAGATGTGGTTGTTGTTTATTTGTGATATCTTTTCTTAATCTGTCGGCTTGTTCTGTGAGATAAGAGGCTGTTCAAACGTAGATCTTGTCTTAGCTTTTTGCGTTTTCAAAGGAAGATATTCCATGATTTTAGATTTTCGATAGAAGATTGAATGCAAGATTTAATGAAATCCGGGGGAAATATGGTGATAGATCCATTGAAAATCGGGTGTGCTTTTTTGGATTACTTTACCACAGAGGACCTGGCTTTTACAAAATATCACCTTTCCTTGCTAAAAATTATATTAAAAGACTTCAATTATACAACACTAAATTTCAAAATTTAAACCAAATTTAAATTCCAAATCATTTCTAAAATATATAAAGATAATCACTTCCATGTGCCAATACACTTCCTATTTCCTTTCTCTAGAGCTAAAAAACTTTCTCCAGTTTATATAAATTATATTTTGAACTATTTACTTTATTTATTTTGCTGTCATCATTATCGTCGGCTTGTCCCACTTAAATAATATTTTCTATTTACCCTCTAAAAACATGAAACGGCAAGTCTCTTTTATATTTCCTGACATATTTTAATAACTCACTTTATTTTTTATTAAAAGAATTTTTTATTTAATAATAATCACTATGATGATATTAATAACAAATTAATAAATATACCACCAACACAATACACATACTCATAAATTAGATAACAAATTCTATTTTTTTTAATTCAGATTCTCCCCAAGCATTGAAGATTGGAATTCCACCTGACTTTATTCCAAATATATTCTCTAACCGTCTTCTTTTTTTTCAAGTCTGTCGCAAACGACGATGACGTCAACATCACTATTCTCTAATCGCTGTGGAACTTTTTCTTCAAACAGTTTCAAAAAATTATTTTTTTCGAACATTACTCCTATTTTGACCCCGCTTTAATTTCAAACACCAAATATTTACTCTGACGAAAGTCGTTATTCTTTGTATACTAAGATTTTTGTAGTTTTCTATTATTATCATTCTATTTTATATTTAAAATTAATGATAAATAGAATACATGTGTACATGAATAGATTACTGGCCGAACACGTGTAAGTAAAATAAAATCTATTTTTATCCATTCAGCATTTCTTTTTCTTTTGTTTATTTTTCCTTTCAACATATATATATAATATATATATATATATAATTATATATATATATATTCTTTTTTATGAGCCGTTTTGTTAATTTGTTAGATCCTTTCTTATCGTCTGTTTCAGAAATAAATATTAGAGCAGCCTGGATAAAGTACGATAAAAGAAGATTATGCACAACTAACCAATCACGTGGTGCATAACTTCCACTCCCACATAATATAGCCCACCTTTGTTAAACACCTTTGTTTAAATAAATCACTAAAGACACGCGTCTGAATTGATTGTGTATTTTGATTCATCGTCATATCTCTTGCAACATTTAGTCAAACTCTCTAAGATGAAAACGGTCATAATGGATGAGGAAGTGCTTTTAGTTTGACTTTCCATAACTTGCAAGACTCCGGTTTCCGGACTTAACGACTGCGTAACATGCACAAGAGCAAAGAGAAAGAAAGAAAAAGAAAGAAAGGAAAGAAAGAGATGAAAAGAAAAAGAAAGAAAAAAAAGGAAGGAAGGAAGAAAGGAAAGGAAGAAAAGAAAGAAAGAAAAGAAAAAGAAAGAAAGAAAGAAAGAAGAAAGAAAGAAAGAAAAAGGAGAAAGAAGAAAGAAAGGAAGAAGGACGAAAAAAGAAAAGAAAGAAGAAAGATCAAAGGAAAAGGAAAGGAAAGAAAGAAGAAGGGAAGGACGAAAAAAGAAGAAAAGGAAAGAAGGATGAAAAAAGAAAGAAAGAAAAGAAAGGAAGAAATAAGAAAGAAAGAAAGAAAGAAAGAAGAAAGGAACGACGAAGAAGAGAAAGAAAGGAAGGGGGAAGACGAAAAAAAGAAAGAAAAGAAAGAAATCAAGGAAGAAAGAAAGAAAGAAAGAAAGAAAGGAAGTAAGGACGAAAGGAAGAAAGAAAGAAAGGCCTGTGACGTCACATTTATTATTCGTAGGCGTTGAGGAATATATCTCCTTCATTACGTTTACTCGTATTAGGTAATGTTCCTTGTCACGTCGTCTCCTTAAAAGAATTACTGCTTTAAGTGCTTTACCTTCCACTCACACCGATGGCTAAAGACCCGATCTTACATTAATGCTGTTGTCACAGCATAACCGGATGTGTATACCCTTTCGATGTTAGGTGATCGAAGAGAATAAGAGAGTAAAGTTCTAGGTGTTAATAAAGGGGCCCTAATGATTGCAAGGGCCAAATATCCTATTACTGCAAAGCGATACTGAAATAAACTGGCGTATTTGTATCGATATTAACGTCATTTTTCGTACGATGTTCAGTGTTTTCATGGAAAACGTGACATTTCACAATTTACTATATTCAATTTTATACTTCACATACAATGGCTTTTCAACTAAGGGATGATTTATGCAAATTTATTCAAGATAATATAACTGTTTCTTGGAAGGCAATAATACCATTAAAAGGTAATTTATGCAAGTATCTACATTTTACACACACATGCACACACGCGCACGCACGCACGCACACACACACACACACACACACACACACACACACATATATATATATATAACCAACCTCTCCGCACGGGCAGGATGTGACACAGGGTCAATTTCTTAAGCGGAGTTTAACAGGTTTGAATTCAGTGTTTTCATTCTCCTAGACGGGTTACCTAACCAAGGTTATAGAGACCAGCCTGTCCTACTATTTACCCATAGCTGGAGGGGGAATAGTTGGATTCATACCTTTCCCAAGGGTATTAGTGCTATGTGAAATGTAAACAACCTTGTCCAGGATTTGAACTTGGGTCGACGAGTCCATTTCCTACGACCCTAAACATTTCACCACACACCTCCACACACCTCCACACACATATATATGGTAGATGTAAGGTTGGCATCCTTCCGTCAGCTAAAGACGATGGCGTAGTGTCCACAATTTTTTAACTGCATATATGTGCTAGAAGGCGGTGGCTGAGGGTCTTAGTGTGCTAAGTGACGTTAAACTTCATTTAGCAGTCAGGTCCTATTTTTGGAGCACTGGGGAATGTAGAGTATCCATAATTGACCTTAATCCCAGGTATACTCTAACCTAGAGTGACAATACCTGTTAGGGTCCCATCTATTGATCAAATGGATAAAATAAATGTGTTTAAAAAGATATGTTTAAAAAATGGGTTGTAAAAAATTTGAATATCCAATAAGAATGAATAAAACAACTACGTCTTCGGCATAAAATAACCCAGGGTTAGACATTCACCGCTAGCCTCCGACTCCGATTATTTATAAACAAACTAACAGATTATTTTTAGTATTATCTGCATTATTCGTACTATTGTCCCCATCTTCATTGTTATTTGTACAACGTTTCAAATAATATCAAATAATAACGCAGATAATACTAATCTTCAAGCCTCATCTCAAACATTCAGAGAAATAGATTATTTTTGTACTTCTATTGTATCTGACATTTAATGTTGTTGGTGCTGACATTTAATGTTGTTGGTGCTGGCATTTGTGAAAAATATTAAGTTTTAGCATTTTTTTAAATCATACTTTTAAATTTTAATCAGAAGTTTTATGGAGTTTTAACGGGAGCGGATGATATAATATATATATATATATATATATATATATATATACTATCACCAATTCGTCAAAAATGACTCACTGATCCCGTAACCTTGTTTGGTCGTGGGCCATTACTCATATTGCATGTTTGGGGCAGAAATATCCAGGCAGAGCCCATCCTTCTACTGGTCTACTGCTGGTTTTAATTCAAAGCTTTTCTTTTCCTATACTGGTCGCAATCATCATCATCATCATGTCGCCCAAGTAGCATGGATATCCATGACAATCTCTAGCCAACCGTCCCTATCATTCATTGCCCCTGGGAGTTCTTCTGTGCAGCAGCCAGCGTCCTCATATAATTGGTCAATGTAGGTCCTTACTGGGCGGCCTACACTAGCATGCCTATGTTTTGGCTTCCACAGGAGAACGTCGCTTATGAGCTCATCCTTGCTTCCCCAGCAGTGTCCTGCATGTCTAGTCCGTCTTACTCGGATGGTTTGTGAGATGCTTCCTCGTGGGGTGCTGTTTCCACGATGTGTTCAAGACTGCATGCAGCATTCTTGAGCAGCACCCATCTAGCTTATTCTCAAGGCGCTTCGTTAGGGTCCAAGTGGTGCAGCCATACGGCAGTAATTACATAACCACAGCCTGGAAGAATTGCCGCTTTAACTTGTCAGTAAGATCGGACTTCCATCCAGAAATTTCTGGGGAACCCACCTAAAATCATAGAAAATTGCATCCAAAAGATAGACAACTAGACATCAAAATGGGGGATTTTACAAAAGAAGAACTCAACGAAGTCTTAAAGAAACTAAAAGGTAGAAAAGCAGCAGGTCTTGACGAAATACCCCCGGGGTATGGAAGATGGGAAAGTTCAATGACATACTGCTTAGGCAATGCAATGCTGTATATAGACAAAATAGAATAGATAAATTGACAAAAGGATGCACAAGAACGCTGCGTGCAGTCTTGAACACGTCGTGGAAACAGCACCCCAAGAGGAGACAGCTGTATGGCCACCTGCCCCCATCTCCCAAACCATCCAAGTAAGACGGACTAGACATGCAGGACACTGCTGGAGAAGCAAGGACGAGCTCATAAGCGACGTTCACATATGGGAGCCAAAACATGGGCATGCTAGTGTGGGCCACCCAGTAAGGACCTACATAGACCAATTATATGAGGACGCTGGCTGCTGCGCAGAACTCCCAGGGACAATGAATGATAGGGAAGGTTGGCTAGAAATTGTCATGGATATCCGTGCTAATTGCGCGACATCATGATGATGATTATGATGATGATGATCTTTTTCAAACAGTGAGGATATAAGTAGAATAAAAAAATACGTATAATGAAGGAAAGATATAGACAGATTCAAACCAGGTGAATTTACTTAGAATGAAAAAAAGATATAAATATTTTCAGAGAGAATATTGTTATGATAAGAAATATAACAAGATATCTGAAAAAATTAAATAGTGAATCAACAAATGTTTTCATGAAATTAACTTAATATAACAAAATCCTTGAATGACCTTTTCATTATTTCTGTAATATAAAATTTCTTTTCCATTTTATGTTTTCTAACGGTAAGCTTAAAACTAAGATTCAATATTGTTTGTAAATACCTAATGAAAAATATCAAATTCGAAATACTCATAAAAATAAATTATATTAATGTATTTGTTGTTTTATTAATAAAAATATCATAAAGAAAAATATTTAAATAACTTTGATAAAATAATGACATTTAAAAAAAGAATTCGTAGTGTGAGAAAATTCGTAGTGTATTCGTGGGGGAAAGTTTTCTAAAAATCAAAATACACTGACGTTAAATTTTTAAGTGATAAAATTCTTAATGAATGTAGCATAATGAGCTTATGAGGTCTTTATTAAATTACACACACACACACACACACACATGCATACATACATATATATATATATATATATATATATATATATATATATATATATATGAGTAAGAAAAGGTGAAATGAAAACATCACACAATGCTGTTAAAGAAGAAAACAATTTATAATATAATCATAGCTGATACTGATCAATATTTCGATTTTACAAAAATCATCATCAGAGCTCATTCACTCCCGTAGTTGTTTGGGTCGGAGAGGAAAGTCAAAATGAGTTTACAAAACAAAAAACCTTAATACTGCAAAAAACGAAAGACGTTACAATATTCACCAACGTGGGCATTTTGCGCCATATATATGTCGGTCATGTTCCATGTATATCTTTTGTCAACAAATGTAGCGAATTTTTGAGATGTTGGCAACAAGACGAAACAATTTAAACGGAAGGGGATGGGTGTTAAGAAATGTGACGGTTGGAATTCAAAAGACTTTTAGTAAAGGAATTTTTTACGATTAATTGTTTTCATTATTTAAATTTTATTTTTAAGTTCTGTAATTCATAAATGATTAGATATTTACTGTAATTAGTTTTTATATATAAAGTGAAAAAGTTATGAGCGGAATATGTTAATATTTTAGAAAAGGAGTTTTTTATATATTTTTATTTTACGATTAATTATTTTTAAATTTCTAATTATTACATTAGATCCAAATCGCTTAACATTATCTAAAATAATAACCAATTCTGCCCATAACCTTTTTTACTTTATATATAAAAACAAAACACAATAAATATTTAATCATTTATTAAATACAGAACTTAATAATAATAATAATTAGAAATTTAAAAATAATTAATCGTAAAATAAAAATATATGAAAAAACTCCTTTTCTAAAATATTAACATATTCCGCTCATAACTTTTTCACTTTATATATAAAAACTAATTACAGTAAATATCTAATCATTTATGAATTACAGAACTTAAAAATAAAATTTAAATAATGAAAACAATTAATCGTAAAAAATTCCTTTACTAAAAGTCTTTTGAATTCCAACCGTCACATTTCTTAACACCCATCCCCTTCCGTTTAAATTGTTTCGTCTTGTTGCCAACATCTCAAAAATTCGCTACATTTGTTGACAAAAGATATACATGGAACATGACCGACATATATATGGCGCGAAATGCCCACGTTGGTGAATATTGTAACGTCTTTCGTTTTTTGCAGTATTAAGGTTTTTTGTTTTGTAAACTCATTTTGACTTTCCTCTCCGACCCAAACAACTACGGGAGTGAATGAGCTCTGATGATGATTTTTGTAAAATCGAAATATTGATCAGTATCAGCTATGATTATATTATAAATTGTTTTCTTCTTTAACAGCATTGTGTGATGTTTTCATTCCACTTTTTCTTACTCATATTGTCGGATTCATTTCCTTTCTTTTAACTTATATATATATATATATATATATATATATATATATATATATATATATATATATATATCGGTACTCGACAACCTGGCAATCAAAAGATTATTTGGTTGACAGTTTACTCTATTTCTTATTAGTGTATTAATACTTGCACGAATAGTTTTTGTATTGATATCTATTTCATTTGCCACTAATTATACTGGCGTTTTAATTTTTTAAATGTTCTGAGACTTTTAAACAGTTATTATGCTACTTTAAAATATCATATAATATATATATATATATATATATATATATATATATATATTAATGTTTTTTTAAAAGTTGGGCGTTATTGCGAAGCATTAAAAATATATAAATGAATGAACTCGATATTATGGAGTATTGGATTCACTTATATTTTATTATTATTTTTTTTTTTGTCATAAATTTTCGGGTTCGTTAGATACCCTTTATCAAATGAATGTTATTCCTGTTTAACGGCTTTTTTGACTCTGTTGTTATCGATAGCGGCAGCGTCTGTGAAATATTTATAATAACGGAGAATTCCGATGTCTGCGTTCAATCCCTTCACGTGTGTTTGTAATTTTAGAATCCATTTAGTTTCTGATTGTTTTCTAGATTGCGTTGTTGGAAATGCGTGTTCTATTAAAATGCATTTGAGGTGTGTAAGGTTGTGTGATAGGGTGTTAAAATGAAGTGCTATTGTACTATGCGGGGATTTGAGATTTATAGTGGATTTGTGGTTATTTAGTCTTAGTCTAAAGGATGTTGATGTTTCTCCCACATATCCGCTATTCCTGCATTGTCTGCAGTATATATAGTATATGATGTTAGCGCTATCGCATGTTAGGTGTGGCGGATGGATTGTTATGTTTGTGTAGGGTATTTTTATTTCGGTTTCCGTATGTATGTGGCTGCAAATTTGGCATCTAGGCTTGTTGCATCTTTTATTACCTTTCCGTACGGTGTTATGTACATTTTTTCTGGATGCAGTGAGGATGTTACGTAGGTTGGGTGATTGTTTTTTTTGCGTTGATGGGCGGGGTTTTGAAGATGGACTTTGTTGTGGGGTCGGTTTGTAGGGTTTTATATTGTTCAGTGAGTAACTTAGTCAGTTTGTGCATGTGTCGACCGTGGTGAAATACCATAGGGATTCGGTCATTAGTTTGGTGTGGTTTGTATAAGAGTAGTTCTTGTCTATTAAGAGAAGATGCTTTGTCGAATGCTTTTTTTATTAATTTTATGGGGTAGTCACTATTTAGGAATTTTCTTGCTAGGTTGGCTGTGTGTTGTATATATTATTGTCGGTCTTCACATATGCGTCTTAGTCTTATGCATGCACTATATATTATCGATTTTTTTAGTTTATGGGGGTGGTTGCTGTTATAGTTTAGAAATGTGTGGTTATCAGTGGGTTTGGTGTAAAGAGTGGTGTTTATGGTATTATTTCTTAATTTTGTGGTAATGTCTAGGAAAGGGATCGAGCTGGTGGAGTATTCTATCGAGAATTTGATAGATTGTTGGTAGCTGTTAAAGCGTGTGTGGAAATCTAGGAGGCTGTTGAGGCTATGTGTCCATATAAGAAATATATCATCTAAATATCTATAGTAGTAGGTTGGGGTTAAAGGGTAGTCTTTGAGTAATTTTGTTTCTAGTATGTGCATGAAAATATCTGCATAGCTAGGTGCTATCTTCGTACCCATCGCCGTACCGCTGATTTGTATGTAATTTTTTTTGTTTAATTGGAAATTATTATGTGTTAGAATGAAGCCTATAATGTGGCATATGTCGTTGATTTTGTCTGTGGGGAATTTGTTTTGTGTGAGGAATTCCCTGCATGTCTGAATCCCTTCTTTATGTGGTATGTTGGTATATAGGGATATAACATCCATTGCTGCCAGGATGGTTCCCTCGGGGAGTGTACCTATCTTTTTTATTTCATTTAGGAAGTGCGTGGTGTCTTTGATGTGTGTGGGGATTGTGTGTCGTAGGGGATTAGCTGCTATTAAGGGTCTTCCTGGGGGTGGTGGTGATATTTAGGGCTTTTGTGAGGTGTTTGATGTCGTGTACGTTATTGGGGTTAGTGTGGCTAGTTGAATGTTATGCTATAAGTTTGGTGAGTTTGTGTATTTTGGGTCGCGTGTAGAATATAGCGGTTGTAGGGTTTGGTGGTATTAGGGCCTTTGTCCTGGTTTGCGTGGGTGGGCTAAGATTTTTTATAAGGTTTATCAATTCTTGTTTGTATTCGTTAGTGGGGTCTGTTAGGAGTGGTTTGTATTGGTGTTTATTGTCTAACTGTGCTTCTGCTTCCTCTATATATTTTTTTGTGTCCATAATAGTGGTACTACCTCCCTTATCGGCTGGAATGATAGTTATGTTGTTGTTTTTTAGTGTGGTTATTGCTATTCTTTATATATATATATATATAATTGAACATTTTTTATGAATGAGTTACTGCAATTTCATCATTATCTTTGTATTTTTTTATTTCTCTGCTGCTGAAGTTGCAACTTTTGAATGTTGAAAACCAAAAACTAAAACTGTCATTGTCTCTATCATCCAAATCTTTATAGAAAGAAAGAAAATAACAACAAGGAAAAAACATACATTGGTGCCACTGAAAACAATTGGAAAAGTAGGTGGTATAACCACAATTTAAGTTTCAACAACAAAAGATATGAAAACAGTACCACCTTATCAAAATATATATGGCAGATAAAGGAAAAAACGGGCAGAACACCTACAGTAAAATGGGAAATAATAAAAAAAGCCCAGGCATACAAAGGCGGACAACGTTGCGATCTTTGCTTAGAAGAAAAGTTGTGCATATTACAAAATGCAAGCAATAACTTGTTAAATAAGAGAAGTGAACTCGTTTCGAAATGTAGGCATTTAAACAAATTTTTACTGTGTCACTTACCACCTGACCCTAATTGATCCCTGAATTTTCGCTCTCCTTTTATTTATTTATTAAAAAAAAAATCATCTGAACACCGCGTGCATTAACACCAATGCAAGTTTGTTTGATTATAATGTTTTTTAAATACAAATTGAACGTCATGACATCACGTGAATACAATCCACGTCACATAAACGTTAAACAAGCCACAGTTTAAAAAAACAATTTTTAGCTTTACATTTCCCATCGCGTGAAAAACGCTTCATATAAACGCTAAAAAATTTGATTTTTAACATCTCAACCATTTCACGACTAGTTTTTGACATCTCAACCACTTCTCATCTGATGATTGGATTACCAAGAAACTTTAAGTTATGAGTGTGAAACCATAATATCACCATTAATTATATATATTATATATATATATATATATATATATTATATATATATATATGTAAACACGGTTTGTTTGGAATGGCTTTTCGCCGACAATTTTTGGGAGAATAAGTGCTTAATTGGAGTCGTACCTAATTTTGAAAATTAATTAATTAATAATGAATTAGGCGGGAATACCTATTTAAATGTATGTCTAAACAAATCGAGAAAAATCAATCTCTGTATGTACATTTCGGCCTATTAGGCCTCATCAGCAGAGCTATAGATCGGAAGACCGCCCTGTGCGTGATTTGAAACCGGACTGCCAAGCTGACAGGCCGATCCCATAACCCCTACACCAAACGGACTTCTTAGATTTTACGATTTGTTTAGAGTAGGTTAATATTCCTCTTCTAGTGACTTTTTATTACACGACGATATGATAAGTTGTAAACACGGTTTGTTTGGAATGGCTTTTTGCCGACAATTTTTGGGAGAATAAGTGCTTAATTGGAGTCGTACCTAGGTCTAAGGGGGTCTATGTGTGCGTGTGTGTGCGCGCACGCGTGTGTGTGTGTGTGTGTGTGTGTGTGTGTGTGTGTGCGTGTGTGTGTGTTTGTTGTTTTTTATATGGGTAATTCATTTATTTAAAAGGCAGCACTATTTGCAGGAACACATTTTGACTTCTTCGGAAATGTTTTATGATTCTCGATATTTTTACATACGAAAAATATGAAATTGTGAAAAAAAAAATTTTCTTCTGCAGCATAACCTAATAATTAATACTCTCAGTAACACTGTGGGGACATATGCACTCATTTTGGTTTGGCCAAGAGTAAAGTTATATAAATTCTAGAAGTTAAATGACGTCAAGAGTGGTAATTAGCGGTATGTGAAATGCAAATAGCCTCGTTCACGATTTGAATCCGAATAGCCGATTCGACTGTCTATGACCATAACCGTTACGGTTCGAGTGCTTCCAACAAAAAATACTCAACAATAAAAAGTAAAATAAAAATTTAAAAAGATAAAAATATCTTGAACAAAAAAAATGAAGAATGATGGTCAGAAAAAAAAAAACAGTTACATAAATATTCATATTTAATTTATTTTTCTAAAAAGAAATAATCATAAAATAAAAACCGAATAACTGCGCGAATTTTACACTTGGCGGGAGCATCAATCGAGAGCTCCACCGGACATGTCTGTCAAGCCAAGACTGAGCGTGACAGCGCGGTGTGCACGTGAGGGCAGGCACAGACGAATGCACAACAAACACAACAGTGTTGCCAATAGTCGCACGAACAGTTCTCAGCGCTCTGGAGACCTTACATTCGGGATAATCTTTGTAATAATAGTCTTAAAACCATTTTTACCAAAAATGTGAAGCATATTAATCTATAGATTTAAGCCGCACGCAATGACACCAATATCTATTAATAATGGAGATTCAGTCTCAATTTGTCTGTAATCGAAACTACGTCACTGCTTACCCAACATTACTCAAAATCGTCAACACAAAAAAAAGAATAAAAAACAACCTTCTATTATATGCATTCAAAATTCAAATATGCCATCTTAGAAGTTCCTTATTGTTTTTTTTAAACAAGTTTTAATAAATACATGCCCGGTATTATATATTCATATACAGTTTGTTTTATTAATATATATTTAAACTTATCTAACGTATTGAGTTTTACGAGAAAATCATTTACAAACAAGAAAAGGCCATTTTTTCTGTTTTAAGAGGTTAACTAAAAAGTTACAAATAAATAAATACCAACGATTTTGTGTAAAATTTATGTTCAAAATATTCAAAATAATTAATTAATTAATGATTTATAGATGCACACAACATTTTATTTGAGGGAGACAGAACTATGTTTCCATTTCAAATTGTTTTATTCTTTTTAGCTCCGCAAGGTTCTTAGTTCGATACCGGCCCTCGCCAACTCAGCGTATGAGTAGCACAGGGATCTGTGCGGTAAAGTAAGGAGCTGATGGTAGGTGTGGCGCTCCACCTCAGACGCAAAAACAATCTCCTTGGTCTAGCGCTAGTGAAAAGGGGATAGACTCCCTCGCTGATTGGCTGATACCGACATTAGGCCGCCCCGGCGACTTTACTTTACTTTACTCCTTTAATAAATTTGATGATTTTAATGTTGTTTTTTTATCGGCAGTATGTTTTCTTTAAATTTAATTTGATTTGCAAACTCCCTTTTCCCTAATCTCAATTATCTACCCAGAGCTGAATGGGTGACCCAACAGGTCGCGTTTTGTCTCTCAGGCGGTAGGTTTCTGGTTCGATACTGGCCCTCGCCAACTTAACGTATGAGTAGCACAGGGATCTGTGCGGTAAAGTGGGTAGCTGATGGTAGGTGTGGCGCTCCACCTCAGACGCAAAAACAATATCCTTGGTCTAGCGCTAATGAAAAGGAGATAGACTCTCTTTCCTTTATCTCTCAGTGAAAAGGAGACTCCCACTTGTGTCTCTCAGTCTCAAGGTCCCTGGTTCGATACTGGCCCTCGCCAACTCAGCGTATGAGTAGCACATGAATATGTGCGGTAAAGTGAGGGACTGAGACGCAAAAAACAATCTCCTTGGTCTAGCGCTAGTGAAAAGGGACTCCCTCTCTATCTGGCTGATACCGACATTAGGCCACCCTGTCAACTTTACTTTTCTTAATCTATAGATTTAAGCTGCACGCAATGACACCGATATATAAGTAATATATTTGTACTTATGATTATGAGAGATAAGTATTTATATATAATGGTGATACATATTTTGTTCTTCTACTTTTATTTTTTTTATTATTCTGCTCTTCTGAATTGGCGAATGATTTGTAGCCATCAATGCAAGAAACCTTTCAATAGAAATCGCGATCCCAAACACCTATTTTCCTTTTATGAATGTCTTTGATTTATAGTGCCTGTTGTATATCCTGTTCTTTATCCTTCTGTTTAGTGATATCCTTGCTTCCATTTCCGATCTTCTGTGAATGGTGTTGATGTTAAGGGATTCTGTTTGTCTCATTCTAACCATTCAACAGCACTGGTTCCATTTTAAGTTCGAGATAATGGCTTTAAAACTGCTTAGAATTATTTTTCCTGCGATTCCATTAATATCAAGACTTCCTATATACCGCTCTGTTTGCTGGGACGTTAGAATACACCGACTGCACATCTGCAAGGGGGTAAGACTCCCCCAATGAGGCCACCTGTTGGCCGTTACTTAAGGATGGAACCCTGGTGGATGAGCAGTCCATGACATGCAACACTCCACTTAGACCCTTACTTAGACTAGACGGATGGTCGGAGAGGCCCCCTTCGATCAATCGGTTGGTCATGCCAAGCCCTAGCACCTATATGATTGCCCCAAACCTATTGCACTTATGGGAAGCCCTATCTCTTTTTATCATATGGGTGCTAGAAGGCGTTGGCTGGGGGTCTTCATGTCCTAGGAATGACATTAAACTCTATCTAATGGTGAGGTTCAAGTTTTGGATATTTGGGGAATGTGGAGCACCCTTCATCCCCATTGCTCTTTGGTTCATTCTGACCCGGAGTGGCAGTACCTGTTACGGTCCCATCAATGGGTTAAATAGAAAAACATGAGTTTATAAACAAAATTGATTATCCATTAAGAATGAATTTATTTCAAAACTTTGTCGTTATTAAATGACCCACCGAAGTTGATATTCCGTAAAAAAAAAAAAACAAACAAACAAACAAAGACTTCCTATATAATTAAGAAGAAATAGATATATCAATATTGCTGTGTTGTCCATTCTTAAAGCTTGAAGAAAATGTGATCACTTGATCCCCTACGGTGAAAGAAATGGACAAACATGCATTTTCAGTTTTGAAATGTCTAGAGGGCAAAAAGAGAGCCGGCGCGGCGAAACAAAACGTGTCGATGAAGACAACAGGATGGCATTAGGAGTAATTGATAAATAACTTGTTTTCTTACAAAATCTAAATGACAAACTATAGATATTTACTAAGCTTAACTTAGATGTGGAATAAGGCCAGGGTTTAATGATAACATTTACAAATCTACTAATAACTAGAAGCGGCTACCCAGCGTCGCCTGGGTAGAGAGGGGAGCAAAAGTTAGTCTCGCAGATCCATTATTACTGAATAAAGAGTTGGATCATCGCAGGATGCCCCATTAAAATCCCTATTTAAGAAAGACCTTGCATTGATCCGGTTAGGTAAGGTGTCAGATGAAAAAGTGCATAGAACTTCTGAAAAGAAAAATTAATGTATCCTATTTAAAATATTAAATGCAAAAATAAATTCTATGCTACTATTTGAATTTTATTATTTTAATTATTTTCAATATGAATAAAATCTTCATTATTTTTTCTCAAAAACCAAGCCCTGGTGATATTTAATGTGTATATATATTTACTTTGTCGTTAATTGTTTTATTTTAGAAGTTTCCTCCTGACATACACATATACACAATTGCCCTTTATATAGGTATAGAATGGAAATTCGATCTCTATTTGTCTGTAACTGAAATTACGTTACAGCTTTCGTCCCATTACCCAAAATCGCCAATACATAGAATAAAGAGCAACATATAAAATACATTAAAAAAACTGGATTATTACTTTAAATTGAAAGCATTATTTGCGTAATTTGTTATCAAATTTTAAAATTATTTTTTCTCTGACCCTTTTTTCAGTAACAACAGTTTAACAAAAAAGTTTACAAATAAATAATTACCTACGGTTTTGTGTAAAATTTATGTATAAAATATTCAAAATAATTATTTAATTAATAATCAATAGATGCACGCAACATTTTTTTTTTTGAGGGGGACAAGACTGAGTTTCAAATTTCAAATGGTTATTTTTTTTTTTTTTTTTTTACTCCTTTAACAAATTTGATGATTTTACTTACTTATTATACAAACCATCTGACATTGATTTTTTAACTCCCACCCCCTCTGGCAATATCTTTCAAAAATTAACTTTTACACTGCCCGGCGGGTGTTTTCTTGCTAGTAATTATGATACAGACTTTATTAATAGGAAGTAATTTATATTTAGATAATCTCATTTAAACAATTTTATAGATAAAACAACTTGATAAAAGATAAAACATAATAAAAAGCAAATAAGAGAAAATATGCAAACACGAAGTCGGAAAATAAACGACTTAGAAAAGAATATAAAAGATGATAAAACAAATATATAGAAAAAGGATGTTTTATTAATCTCTTATGGATAAGAGGTCTATTCATTTACTTTTAAAAAATGGCGAGTAGTTTAAAAATAAATTAAAATAACTTTTAAGTCGTAGAAGTTCCACTTATGTTTTGAGAAGAGTCATTCAAGTACACGATGTTACTTTTCTCTGTCTGATATACAGAAACACTCCCACGGGTGCCATCAGAGGTTACTACTTGTTTATCTCACATAAACAGCTGCATGATTATGTTACGTAATTCGTGGATAGCTTATGAATTGTGTAAGTAGTGTAGATAGAATTTGAAGTGAATTCGTTAAATATTCAAAATCGGAGGGAGCTAAGTGGAAAATTGCCTTTACTTAACCCCTTCCGGAAATGTGCCAGTAGGACGCGTGAGACAGAGACCAGGTTTTAGTCAGTTGCGACCAGTCACTCACTGAGAGAAGAAGTTCTCTCAAGATGTCGCTTCTCACCACGCGGTTTTGAGAATACTTGTGGGCTGGGGTTGTTTTAATCAACGCTATAAAGAAAACAAAAAAGTCTTGTTAATTAATTAAAACAATAAATGCGCAGACTGTCCAGATCGGAAAGAAGATATCAACCCGGAGAAAACAACCCACAGAAGAATCCCAAAGGAAAATACTCTCTCTCTCTCTCTCTCTCTCTCTCTCTCTCTCTCTCTCTCTCTCTCTCCCTCTCTCTCTCTCTCTCTCTCTCTCTCTCTCTCTCTATTTATATACCCGATATTAAGTGGGTATATAACAATTACCGAAATACTTTATTTCATTTTATTTTTAGAATTCTCCATTTCGGTAACGAGAAAGCAAAACCAACTTTCATGTTTCGTTCTGAAAGTGAAGAATCTATTGTAAGTATGCTGGGTTTTTTTTCTATTATTGCTGTTGTGCTAGTATAGCATATATTCTAAGATTAATAGCGACAAATAAATGAACAAAAACTTAGTTCAATTCTAATGGTTTATTTAATACTAAACAATGACTAACAATATAAACGTCCTTTCTATATATAGAGTCAAGTTTGAGCGACTTACCAGTTTAATGGAAATTAAATTTTGGGATATCTATTATCTTCTCCTTTAGTTAATCTTCTCGGGGATAATTTCTGGTGGACTGTTCTTGGAACTGGTCTGAATATCGATCTGATATTGGCGCCAATAACATCTGGGCGCCTCACTTTATTGCTATGTCCAATCACAGAAAGACACTCCCTCACTTTACTCCATACATAGAAATAAACGTATTTTACTGACCCAACATTGATTTTACACACCTTTGCTGAGATGGGACACGGGTTGCTTATGTAGTGTTGTAACTTAGACCAGCATCTGGTTGGCTTACAGATGTAGCTTCTTAGATGATCGCTTGTGGCTGAACACAGAATCAGATGAAGTGGCTAAATTCGTCTAGAAAATACCCATTGTGAAAAATTCCTTTTAAGTCGTAGAATTTCCACTTATCTTTTAAGGAGACTCTCATAAGTACACGATATCACTTTTCTCTGTCTGATATACATATATATAACCAACAGATATGTGTACCAAGGAGCAGAGTGTTACACAATTCATGGGTGCCTATCAATTATGTACTGTGGTGTCAAATTTAAAACAACGGTTGTTGCATGAAAAAACAAAGTGTAAGTTTATTGACAGATTTTAACATTTTGTTGACCTCAACTCTGGTTGGGCAGAGCCGAATGTGAGAAAGTTAGTTTAGAAAATCAGTCTTGACTGAGTGACGGAACGAGACCGACTCAAATGTCGATTTGTCTTCGAGTTCAATTTTTTCACGCGTGATTGTCCTTAATATGAGTATTATCAAAATAAAATAAAGAGCTCTAAAAAAGAAAATCAAGTTTTGTGATCATTGATAAAAACAAGCTACGGACACAGACAAAAAGAAGACCCAAGAAATCCCAAAGAAAAAGATCAGAGAGACCACCAGCTACTCAGATCCAGATAGAAGATTCATACAGAGGCCGATGCAGCTTAACAGAAGAGACAGCGTAGAACAAATATCCACTAGAAAAAGCTTAATAGCAGAAAGACATATGACAGATAACTATGGCTATGAAACAATAGGTTCCCTCAGAGTCACATGTTACCGATTTTGACAAATCTTTTAAACTGAATGTGTGGCATTTAAATTGAATTCAAACCTACTGACCACAAGTTGGTTAGTTGGTTGGTTGGTTGGTTTTATGGAATGTCAACTCTTGTTGGGTTATTTTATGTCGAATACATTTTGTTTCATTCGTTTTTTGGGGCATTCAATTTTTCTTTCAAACTCAATTTATTAAACACATTTTTAAACTCATTTTTCCTATTTAACCCATAGATTGGGCCCTAACATGAACAACCATTCTGAGTTAGTGGAACTGGGGGTAATGGTGATGAAGGGGTACTCCACACACCCCAGAGCTTCAGAATTGGAACTTCACCACTAGATGCAGTATAATGTCATAGCCATGACTCTAATACCCTCAACCGCCGCTTTTTAGCACATATATTATAATGTTTAGGGGGTTGCCACAAGGACAATAGGGTCGCTACAACCATATAGGTGCTAGGGCTTGACGTGACCTGCAGATTGATTGGACAGGCCTCTCCGGTCACCCGTTTAGCCTAAGTAAGGGAAAGAGTGGAGTGTTACATGTCACCCGGATTCCGTTCTTAAGCATCAGAGATCGCCACCCACGGCCAACAGGTGGCCTCATCGGGGTGGGGATACCCCTCTGCAGAAATGAAGTCGGCGTATTCGACTGCTCTAGCCGACAGAGCGAGCTGATCACAAGTTTCTGCTTTTATCTTTACAATATCTAATAGAATAGGATTAAGGGCAATTTTGTTTGTTCTTTGGAAACCAGCCGGCTGAACAATTGGTTGAAATTTGTTCTCGTTTTTCTGTATTTTGAAACATAAAGACTTTAATTGATATTTAATCTCCATGACAAAGCATACAAAGGCAGAAAAAAGAAGATTTGTTTTGAATTGGGAACTAATACTGAGAATAAATTAGGATTTCGCAGTCGACCTGGGGTTTTCGATTTAACTATGACTCTATACTTCAAGCCGTTGGTTATTTATAAAATAGTCATGACTGGTTCCTGTAATAGTCTATCAGGCTTTTCTGTTTTAAATAGCATATCAACCTTCATAGGTTATTTAATGCCAAAGGCATCGTTGTAGAAGAACAGTATTGGTACTCTTTAGGTTTAGGCTGACACAGAGTCTGATAATCGCATAGGCGAGAAATTGACAGTCACCAAGCGGCGTTGACTGTGTGTCTACGCTACCCTAATGAATATATATATATATATATATATAATATATATATATTATATATATATATATATGTTGAAAGATAAATGGTAAGAAAATGTATGGATAAAAAACATTTTTTTAAATGCCGACACGTGTTTCAACCAAGAGTTGTCCTTGTATACATTGTATCCTATTTAGTATTATCTTAAATAATAATAATAATAATAATAATAATAATAATAATAATAATAATAATAATAATAACAGAGAAACATAAAATTTAAGAATACAAAAAAGTGGTCTTCTTCAGGACAAGATATTTTTATATTTGAAAATAAAACGGTGGCATCAAAATATCTTGCCCTGAAGAAGACCGCTTTTTGTATACTTAAATTTTATTTTTCTCTATTATCATTTTTGTTCAAAAATATAGAATGTGAATCCATACTACAGTTTTATCAAAAGATCATATATATTTCACTCTTTAAATAATAATAATAATTTGAAATAAAGAAACAAAAATATAAATATTATTAATTACAAAAAAAAAATAATATTCTAAATTTGAACCAACGCTTCTCGCACCTCCTGGAATGATGCTCGCACCCCCAGGTGGTGCGAGCACCCCTGTTATAATAGCACTAAAAGGATAAGACCACGATCGATCCCTAATATCTGAAGCACCCACATCAAGGGAATGCCGATTTCTTAAATTGCACACGCATACGTGTTATACTTTTATATTTATTGCTATTCTCTTTTGTCGTTCGGAAGCCTGATATAGCATGATGTTTAGATATCTCGACTATCAGCCCATTGTAATTGAGTTCGATTCTCACTTAGCGCACCTTGCTTATTGCATTATGTCATTAAGAAACTATTGTTTTTCTTTCTTCAAATCATTATTTTCTCCTTTCTCCTTTCTCTTTCTCTTTTCTTTCATCGCCTTTCCCTTTATGTTTTTTGTTTTGTTTTGTTTGTTTTTTATCGATTTCACACGTAAGACTTCTGTTTGCCAACAACCCCCCCCCCCCCCCTGCTATCATTTCATTTCAATCCACCAAACTTCTTTCATTAGATTTTTTAATTTTCGCGGCTTCTTTGTGATGATATCAATCTTTTTTAATTAGATATTTGCTTTGTGAAAACAAAACTTAAAAAGCAAAGTACTGTTTTTTTTATTCTGTGATAAAATCAATCATTTAATAAATATAAAAAGAGATGTGAAATCTCATCTTTCAACAATTTATTATGTGTACAATATTCAGCTTCTTTTCTTGGGATTACTGTCAACAGTATATCTTGTATCTGTTTGTATTTTATCATTTTATTTCTCGTATATGCTCTTTTTTTACACTATAGTACATATTAACTTCACTACTTGTCACAGACAAATTAATTCGAAGTATATGATCTTTTATAAGGCAAGTGGTAATGATAGCTCCATCAAGCTAATTCCTTTACCATCTACTTTTCTATTTCCCGTGTGGCAAGCCCCAACCCTTTTTATCATATATGTGCTAGATGGAGGTGGCTGAGGGTCTTCATGACCTGGGAATGACGTTAAACTCTATCTGATGGTGAAGTTCCAGTTCCAGAGGTTTGGGGAATGTGGAGCACCCCTTTATCACCATTTCCCCAAGGTCCACTCTGACCCGGAGTGGTAGTACTTGTTCGAGTCCCATCTATGGGGGTTAAGTAGAAAAATGCTTATAAAAGAAATTTGAGTCTCCATTAAAAATGAATTTATTTCAAGACTTTGTCGGCATTAAATGACTCACTGTGGTTGATATACCGTAAAACAAAAACAAAAAACAAATCATCTACTTTTCAGATACAATCACTTACTATCTATCTATCTATCAGATAGATAGATAGATAGATAGTAAGTGATTGTATCTGAAAAGTAGATCTCAGTCTATCTATGTATGTGTCTTAGTCTGTTAATATCTATCTCCTATCTATATATCTATCATCTATCTATCATCGATCTATCTATCTAACGATCTATCTATCTAACGATCTATCTATCTATTTATCTATTCATCTATCTATCTCTCTAACTAGCCTCTTCGTGTTTGTCACATGAGGAAATGAGAGAATGATGTAAGAATAATGACTTTTTATATTGACAACATGGGGGCCGGGTTAGCTCAGTCGGTAGAGCGTTCAGCTAGTAACCACAAGGTTCCTAGTTCGATACCGGTCCTCGCCAACTCAGCGTATGAGTAGCACAGGGATCTGTGCGGTAAAGTAAGGAGCTGATGGTAGGTGTGGCGCTCCACCTCAGATGCTAAAACAATCTCCTTGGTCTAGCGCTATTGAAAAGGGGATAGACTCCCTCGCTGACTGGCTGATACCGACTTTAGGCCACCTCGTTGACTTTACTTACTTTACTTTATATTGACAACTTAAAACACTTCCCCCACCCCACCCACTGTCCTTCTTCAACCTGAGCAACTACTTCCTTCACCAGCCTAGCAGCTAGGTACATTATTACACACAAGTTTATTAACACAGAGATTAATTCTCATATAGATTTTTAAGCATTAATTAAATCGGTGCCAACAGTGTTTAGCTGTAACTTTTTAAGACTGGATTCTCATGTACATTTCATGGGAGTAAAAAGAGGAAATTAATCCGACGATTTGTGGAGAAAAGTAGACAAACACGGGATGTCGTACTGGATTGATGTTTATTATAGGTACTGATGTCGATGTTATAACGTTTCGGTCTATCAGAACTTCTTCAGGACACGGACTGGGTTCTTGTGTTGAAGGATTACCCCCCTCATAAGCATAACCGCAAGACACTCGTCAGTAAGAGAGCTGAATCCTTCAATACAAGAACTCAGTCTGTGTCCTGAAGAAGGTCTGATAGATTGAAACGTTATAACGTCGACATCACTACCTATAATAAACATCCATCCAGTACAACATCCCGTGTTTGTCTACTTTTTTCCACATGCTCATTTCCTGTTATGTCGGAATGATACTGTTCTGGATAGGATGTTTAAACCATAGTAGTATCGATTTTCTATCTGGAGCAGCGTCATTAAAATATATTAAGACATTAGCTAGATGGAGTTACCATTAACACTTCTCTTATACCAAACAGGTGACATTTTGAAATGTGCGAGATATTTCTTGATAACCCCGGTAATTAAAAGGGAGATATTTAGATAATACTAGCAGCGGCTACCCGGCGTCGCCTGGGTAGAGGGTTTTTTTAAAGTTAGTCCCGCAGATCCATTATTACAGAATCGTGAGTTGAATCCTCTTGGGATACCCCATTTAAATCCCTATGTAAAAAAAATAGATCTTGCATTGATCCAGCTACTCTGAAAAGAAATGTTAATGTCTACTATCTAAAATATTAAATGAAAAAAAAACATGCTGTTATCATTCAAATTTTATTTTTTAATTATCTTCACGAATATAAATCAAATCACTATTATTTTTGCTCAAAAATCAAGCCCTGGTGATATCTAATGTGTATATATATTTACTACGTATAGATAGATAATGCATATATAATACAACCTAAGAATTAATATTGTGAAACACTGACAGATTGATTGATTGATTTTAATGAGACGTTAAAAATAATGATTAACAAAAGTAATTTTTGAGTGGTCTGTGTAGGGAAGTGTGTCCGAACTTACCTGACTCCAAGCGTCCTCGATGCTTAATCTGTATCGTCGCGGCCACCACCTGTACGTTCCGTTGCCGCGCATGAGCGGGGTGGGCTGTTTTATGACCCTCAGTAATTTGAATATGTGAGCCGCTAGCTCAATAAAAACAAACTATTTTGAAAAGAAGGCAGTGAGACTTTGTGTTTGAGGCGACTTGAACGCCAGATTTTGTGTTTGAAGCGAGTTGAACGCCAGTCTTTTTGCGTATAAACGCACAAAATCCGGCGTTCAACTCTGAGACGAGTTGAACGCCGGACTTTGTGCGTTTATGATATTTGTGTGTATATTCCGTTAAGCAAAGTGTTTTCCATTGCATTTTGGACTACTTTTAAATTCAGTCTGATAAAAATATGACGTACATGAAAGTTTGTCACCAGGGATAAAATGGTTATCGTCGTAGAAAACGGACACTAGGTACCACTAAAATACGTCATGTGATCAGTTTAGGCCATATTGAAGGAAGAAACGGAAATATTTTTTAACTTTTTTTTAAAAATCTCGCAAAAAAGAAATAACGAACATAAAGAGTTGTTACAAAGAAAAACAGTTAATTCAAAGATCAAATTATCCGATTGGGGAAAAATTACCCACTGTTATTGTTATAGGTGATACAACCTATGGACAATAATGGAATGCGCTGACAGCTACTATAAGTAATAGGAACAATTGTGGCTTGACGGAAGCAAATGCGAGTCAGCTCGTAACTATATTGGCTGGACGCAATCTCCACTTTCTTTGTTGTAAATTTCTACTCTTTTGTTAAATACATTTGTCTACATTGTTACCCGTCGTGTTTGTCTTATTTTGACCCATTAAAACCCCACAACAGTTATCTTCAAAAATAAGTAAAACTGTCAGTTTTTTTACCACAGGGTCAATTTCTTTATTGATATTTCTAGCAGAATTCTGTATTCATGGTTCTTTTACTAAAAAGCTCTTGTATCGAAACATCTAAAAAATCTTCTGATTTAATTATTCAGACTTTTATCTTTATAGACACAAAATAAAAATCGTTTAGTGTCGGTTCAATTTTTCATATTTCATGAAATAAAATAGACCTTGTAAAAAAATATTTCACCTAATATATTTTAGAAAAATCTATTTCAAACATATTTCAATGACAAGGTGAGCAATTATGGAAATTTTCGTGAAAATCGGACCATTAATTTATTTTTCATAAAATTTTTTTAAAAGCCACTAGTCATAACTTCAATTGATTTAACGGTGCAAAAATGTGAACATTGTTTTTCGTTCATAATTTTCACTATTTCCGTAAGCTGAAATTTTTTTTTAAATCATCGAGAGTTTTTATGTTTCTTCTTTCGAATGAACAAAAAAATTTCAAGATAATATTAACCTTTATGCAAGTTTCATTGTGTTAAATATAGAGGGTAAATTTCGCAAGGACAATTGGTGGTACCTAATGGACACGGTGACAAGAGTTCAAATACTGGACAAGTCTGATAGCACTTCACATGGCACTAATACCCTTGGAAAAGGTATGAATCAAGCTATTCTTCCTCTAGCTATGGGTTGGGGAGATTTGCCTCTTTAACCTTGGTATGGCAACCGGTTTAGAAGAAGGAAAACTCAAAATTCAAACCTGTTAAACTCCGCTTAAAAATGACCTTGTGTCGCATCCTGCTCATACGGAGGGGTTAGGTAAATACATATATAAAAGTTTATCCCATCTATAAAGCATAACTACATTATATAATTATAAACAATAAGTGGATATGCACTATGAACAGCTATTATATACCCACATCTAACATCGGGTATACAAACGGTGAGAGAGAGTTCTCAGATTATAGAGAGACATATTCAACAAAGATAGAGAGACAGATTAGAGACATAAATGGAGAGGAGTTGGTCTTTATAACTTGTTTATGTGTTGATTCTTCTACCATCTCCTCCGACTGCCATCTTGTTGTCTAGTTGCTGACTCTCCAAAGGGCTTCTTTTGGGCTGATTTTGTTTTCAATTAAATGAATACACAAGACATTTTTGTTGCTTGATCAAGCTTTTATTTTTTCTAGCCCATATCACCGCGCGGATGGGGGATCGACCTCAACAGTGACACGTCTGCTCTGCCTCAAAGTCCGGTGGAATCTCAAAACTAAAACTAATCGCATGTGTCTCATGGCGCGTGAGATTCGCGCCTCTAGGGGTCAAGGGGTTACCAACAGTCACTGGTAATTTTCCACTGGCTCCCTTGAATTCAAAGTTAACGGTCCTTATTCTCGCTATAGGGTCTGCCAGCAATTTATGACACCCATGAATCGTAACACTGCTTACTTCCCTTTTGAAGGAATATCTTCTGATCAGGGAATACTCAAAACCATATAACTGTTTAAAGAGCGCGTGGTGTAATGGTTAAAGTCATAGGAAATGGACTCGTCGCCCCGAGTTCAAATCCTGGACGTGGTAATTGCATTTCACTTAGCGCTAATACCCTTGGGAAAGGTATGAATCCTACTCTCCCTCCAGCTATGTGTAAATTGTAGGGCAGACTGGGCTCTTTAACTTTGGTTAGGCAACCGGTCTAAGAGAAGGAAAACTCTGAATTCAAACATGTTAAACTCCGCTTAAGAAATTGACCTTGTATCACATCCTGCTCGTGCGGAGGTAAATATATATAACTGTGTTTAAATTTGGTGTAGTAAAATGTGAAGGTCTATCGTCGGTATCAGCCGGACAGCGAGGGAGTCGATTCCCTTTCCCTAGTACTAGACCAGGGAGATTTGTTTTGCATCTGTTGTGATGATAAATACTTTTCATCAGCTCCCTACTTAATTGCACAGATACGAGCAGTGCTACTAACGCGCTGAGTTGATGAGGGCTGGTATCGAACCAGGAACCTTGTGGTTCCTAGGCGGATGTTCTACCGACTGAACAAACAAAGCCATGTAAAGAACTGAAAATTATTAGTATTAGATTGGAATAATCGAAACCATATAGCTGTATATAAATGTGTTGTATAAGATAGGAATAATTACTCGAAGTCATATAAAGAATTACAAATTATTTGTATTAGATTGGAATACTTGAAACCATATAATTGTGTTCAGTTTTTTTATTAGATAGGAATAATTACCCAATATAAAAAAATACAAATCATTAGTATTAGATAGGTACACTTGAAACCAACTGCTTATTTTTTTGTATTAGATAGGAATAATTACCTAATATAAAGAATTGCAAGTTAATAGTATTAACTAGGAATAGTTAATTGAAGACTAATTGTTTTCAAATTATTATTATTTTTCATGATCATGTTTATATTTACACACCCCTCCGCTCGAGCAGGATGTGACACAAGGTAAATTTCTTAAGCGGAATTTAACAGGTTTGAATTCAGAGTATTCCTTCTCCTAGACTGGTGATCTAGCCATGATTAAAGAACCCAGTTTGCCCTACTATTTACTCATAGCTGTAGGGAGATTATTTGGATTCATGCCTTTCCCAAGAGTATTAGCGCAATGTGAAATGTAAGTAGCCTCGTCTAGGATTTGAACCCGGGTCGACGACTCTATTTTCTACGACTCTAACCGTTACATTTTCGTGATCATATAAGCTCCGCGCTTCCCAAAAATCTGTTACTAGTTGTTCTTTTAAGTAAAGTATATATTCTGTATAATTGATTGCTGCGTTACTAATGTTTGTTTGGTACGAAGCTTTTTTTTTTCTTTTCTTTGATTTTTTTTTTCAGAGGGATGTGTCGTATATAATGTTTTTGTTTAATGATCATTTCGGTTCAACTGAGTGTTTCTCATCTTTGTGAATTGGCAATCTTGTCCCAACTATTCAGTCTATTCCACTCGATGGCACAATGCAACATGTTTCACTTACCTCTGGAAAATGTCTCCTTTCAAGTTAATCCAACTGAAGACTAGATTTTATACAACAGACTTGCTGTATCAGAAGTTGTTGTTTTTTTTTTGTCGATCCTATCAGAACAACAGGTATAAATGTAAACTTACCAGACTCTTTTTTATTCGGCTTACACTATGTAAGGGACCGGCTTAGCTCGGTAAGTAGAGCACTCACCTAGGAATCACAAGGTTTCTAGTTCGATACCGGTCCCCGCCAACTCAACGTATGAGTAGCACATATTAGGTAATCTGATTTCGTGTTTTACATCCCTGTAGATTGATGCGCCGCTGTTTTTCAAAAAATATATTCAACTCGGTGTCTTTACTTTTGTTTAAGAAGAATTTGGATTTGTTTATATATATATATATATATATATATAAAACAAATATATATATATATTTTATATATATATATATATATATATATATATATATATATATATTTGTTTATATATATATATATATATATATATATATATATATATATATATATATGATGAATCTATTTATGCATGCATATATATGTTTTATATATATATATATATTTGTTATATATATATATATATATATATATTATATATATATATATATATATATATATATATAAGATTATATATATATATATGATTATATATATATAGATATGATTATATATATATATATATATATATATATATATACATATGATTATATATATATATATATATATATATATATATATATATATATATATATATATGGGAAAATAATCTTTGGTTGTCTAGAAGCATGATAGAAATGAATAAAATAAATGAAGAACAGAGTCTAGATGTTGAATATTCTGATCTAAATCCCATTTATCTACCGATGTTTAGTGTGTATGAGTGTATGTATATATATGAACATATAACTATAACTATAACTATATATATATATATATATATATATATATATATATATATATATATATATATATATATATATATATATGAACATATGACTATATATATATATTTATATAGATATATATATGAGTGCAAGGAGTTTAAGTCCCTATTTCTCAAAGATTTGTGGTAGACTGACCAACCACATAAACAAGATCTTGTATACAACAACATCATGAATATATATATATATATATATATATATATATATATATATATATATATATATATATATATATATATGTATATGTGTGTGTGTGTGTGTGTGTGTGTGTTTGTTTGTGTGTGTTTGTGTGTGTGTGTGTGTAGAAAATAGAATGTAGGTCTGGCGCTAATGAAAAGGGGATAGACTTCCTCACTGTCCGGCTGATACCGACAATAGGCCACTCCGCCAACAACAACACTATGTAACACAAATTTTGTTCCTGTGTGGTATATGTTATTTCTTAATTGTGTTATGTACCCCTTTACATCGGGTATACAATGGCGAGAGAGAGAGAGAGACGGGATGATGGGGATGATGGATTGGGTTCTTACTTCCTTTCTATGCTTGTCTACCTCGTCGGCCATCATCTTCTCTGGGCTGTTGGTCTCTTTTGCTATTCTGTTTGGGCTATGGGTCTGCTCATTTCTTGTTTTAATTAATATGCAAGACTTGTTGTTTGTTTGTTTTAAAATTAGTCTTTATTAAAAACAGCCCCAGCTCAAAATAATTCACCCGCGTGGATGAGAAGCGGCATCTTGAGAGAATGTCTTCTCTCATTGACTGTTTGACCGGTAATTAACTACAAAAAAAGTCTGTCTCACGCGTTCCATTGGCGTGTTTCCGTGGGTCAACCATCTGAGTCAAATATATATATATATATATATATATATATATATATATATATATATATATATAAGTAAAGTCAACGGGGCGGCCTAAAGTCGGTATCAGCCAGTCAGCGAGGGAGTCTATCCCCTTTTCAATAGCGCTAGACCAAGGAGATTGTTTTGGCATCTGAGGTGGAGCGCCACACCTACCATCAGCTCCTTACTTTACCGCACAGATCCCTGTGCTACTCATACGCTGAGTTGGCGAGGACCGGTATCGAACTAGGAACCTTGTGGTTTCTAGCCGAGCTCTCTACCGAGATATATATATAGTCTCTTTTATATATATATATATATATATATATATATATATATATATATATATATGGTCAAATAGCTCGGCAGTAACTTTCCACTCAACTCTCCGATTTGAATTTTCAACGAACTTTGATTCAAAAATATCTACACTACTTACAAAATTCATAGGTTACCTATGAATTATGTAACAATTGGTTATGTGGAAAAAGTATAGAAAATGGCAATTATTTATTTCAAGGTTTGCTTTTGTGCCTTGGATTATGAAATTTAAAAAGTAATCTATTTTCATATATTTTTATGTGTATTTATTAGATGAGGGTTTTCCTCATTTCTATTGTGTATATGTTTATACATAATAATAATGAGGACAGCAGTCTATCAGAAATATCATAATTATTCATATTAAGCCTCATCTCATAAATATATGTACAAATATATAAAATTTCGACATGGATCCTATAAAACCAATGAGATAATATCCAAGATACCTTACTGTATAGACTTTCTCTTTTAATCTATGTTCAACTTATGTAAGTTCACTATTTTTTAAACAAATGTTTTAGATAGGTTTTCACTAATTTATATATAACTTAATTTAATTTTCTTGTTTATACTTTAATCTTTAAAGAAAATATTAATATTAATTTTTATAAAACAATTTAATTTAAATTTTCAAACCTGTTTACTTTAAAATTTTAACGGCTAGCGTTCATGAAATGGTCTTAACTTCAAGATTGGCTAATAAATGGTATGAAACTGGACTTGCAGGGTAGCCTATACATTCTCAAGGTGTTGAACGGACATTCACGTTAACAATAGAACCTTCCAAATCAGTACATGGCTTTGAAGCGAGGCATAGACACATAATTGCAGAAGTTTTGTGTCATAAGCTGAGACCGTCTTTTTCATCTAAGGCCCTTTATATGGAGCTATTTGACCCTATATATTAAGCAAACCATCTGAGCTCAGCGTGGGTAAATGTACGTGGATGCGTTGCCACCATGCTGTCAAGTTGTATCTCCAGGAGGTAACCGTGTTCTCTGTTTGTTGTGGGTGCAACTACACGACACAATAGATTATGCAGTGGCGCATTTATCATTGACAAGTTAATTTGGCGAGTTTCATGTGTGTCTCGGTGGTCTAAAGGTAGAGTCTCTGGCTTTGCATTCTGTGGTCCCCGTTTCGATCTCTGTCGGGGAAAGATCACGATATACACTGCTGGTGAGACCTAATATAGGTCGAAACAGCTGTCCAGTGTTCCGTACATTGCATGCGTTATTCGCCGAATTTGCTTGTCGTTATTATTTGATTATATTAATTCCTCTCTGTGTTTATCTATCTATCTATCTACATTTCTGTGCTCAGTGTGGGTATGTGCAAGTGGATGCGTTGCCACCATCCTAGGAAGTCGTGACTCCGGGAGGTAACCATGTCCTCTGTTTGGCTGTGGATGCAACTACACGACACAGGTCATGCAGTGGCGCATTTATCATTAACAAGTTGATTTGGAGAGTTTCGTGTGTGGCGTGGGCCGATAGAAGTAGAGTCTCTGGCTCAGCGTTCTTTGGCAGAGCGCCACACCTATCACCAGCTCCTCACTTTACCGCACAGCTCCCTGTATTACTCATACGCTGAGTTGGCGAAGAGCCGGTATCGAACCCGGAACCTTGAGGTTTCTTATTGGACGCTATACCGACTGCGCCAACTATTGAAGTTTTAAATTGAAGATGAAAAGAAATAAAGTAAGTACCATTGATTCTTGCACTTATCATGAATTTAGTTGTAAAGGTTGGGCGTGGGTAAGTATAAAAGAATAGATAAACAGGAGAGAATGTGCTTGTTCTGAAGCACGAATGGCGATAAAGGTGAGTTACCATTATTTGTGGGAAAAATGTCGTAAAAAAAAAGTTAAAAGACAATGGAGGTGTGTATGTGTTGTTTTTTTTGTTTTGTTTTTTTGTTCGTTTTTTTTTGGGGGGGGTCCATGGAGCCTTCCGCTTGGATTGGATACATAACCTCAGGATGACTCGAGTGATAATTGTAACAACACCCATACAGATCTTCACCAATTTATCAAGTTTTGGCCTCACTAAACTACAGGCACAAAAGAAAAACATGAATAAACAACGAAGAGCAACAAGAAAAAAAAACCAAAGAATATGTAGAATGTTCTGGATCTCCTGGCGGCGGTAAACCGCCATCTTGCAATAGTTGTTGTCTCCTTCCTCTCTTTGAACTTTGACCAAGAAAATATATAAGAAAACAGTTCCTTCCGTCTAATTTCAATTGATATAAGAGCGGTTACATATTTACAAACAACGACACGTTTGTCAGCAAGGAATACTGAAGGCGTTGTAGTGAGTAAGAAAGAGAAGAAAAAAAACGTGCGTTACTTCAAGAACGTCGATTCAAGTCTCTAATACAAGAACCACAGACAATTGGTGGAAATCGTTCAGCGGAATATAGATCTGATTTTTTGCGATAAATAATTGACAGCCTAGAAGGTAGGAAACTCCAGAAAAAAAAATCAGCCTCACCGATAAAATTATTTCGAAAAGGAATCAATTGCTTCTGTGGTCAATTATTCTGGCTGATCCTCCCACTAAACTTCAATATCCATACATTGAGATTCTGTCCATAGTTTTAAGAAGGGTCACCAACAATCGAAGAATTTGTCTGGTTTTTTTAGACGAGGCTTGATAATTTGTATTATTTTAAATTTTCAGACTGTTGTTCTCATCTTAATTATTATATACACAACGTTTCGGTAGATGTGCCCGCCGATCTTCTTTAAGTGTTTCTTGTCGAACTCACGAACCTTCTTGTTGAACTCGAGAGCCTTCATGTTGTAATCAGGAACCTTCACGGAACTTCGAATCGAACCCTTTATTCAATCCACGGGATAGACTTTTCCCATTCCTTTCTTCTGGGTGGGGGTCCGGTGGCTTTGGCGTGATCCCAGGGATCACGCCGTCTCCTTGATTTAAAGAGCAGGACTGAGTTTATTGCCCAGTGCCTGAGGCGCCCTTGTAGCGTAATTATTATGGTCTACGGGGAATTCGGGATTAAAAATCAAACGGTATTCGGATGGAGAAAGAGAGGAAAAAGAAATAAGAACAAAGAGAGGTTAAAGTTTTGAACTCAACGGACCGATGAATGACCCCGAAATTAGATTTAAAGATAAAAACGGAAGTTCCGGGTTTTGACCGGAAGCAAAAGTTGGGTGACCCTCCCACCCCGGTACAATAAACGGAAGAAGAGGAAAATCGGTCATTTTCGGCTGGGCTTTGGTGGGAGGCAGGCGTGGTCTCCCGGGTCCCCGTATGGTTTTTGCATGGTAGTACACAACATGATTTACGATAGAATAGTTTGACCATATTCTCTCTCTCTCTCTCTCTCTCTCTCTCTCTCTCTCTCTCTCTCTCTCTCTCTCTCTCTCTCTCTCTCTCTCTGAAAAGAACCCACGAGCCTAGAAAGAAATAAACAGCCCCTTGTGACTATACGACTTGAGTATGTTGTTTTTGAACTAACGACGACTACTACTACTAGATGACTACTACTACAACTCAGACTTGTAGTAGTAGTCAGACTTAGCCCTATGCAATACCCCTCTTGAGGGAGAAAATGTATTTACAGTTAGCTTGAAATGGTGAAGGAAGAAAAAGAAAAACACTGGGAGGCATGGATATGATTTTAATGCGTTCTTTTAGATTTTATGCGTCAGGGGCACAGGACGCGTACCTATCAGCATCTCTGTATATGATATAGCTTTATATCAGGATGACGAGTCGATTATATAAAATCAGAAATGGAACTATTTGCTGATGATGTTAAACTATTTGTTAGACCATTAACAAACAGAAATAACACAAATGGATCTAAATAAATTGTCATTTTGGGAAGATATTTGGAAATTAGAATTTAACATAGAAAAATTTAAAGTATTGAATATTGGATCCAAAAATATTGAAGTTGAATATACAGGGTGTTCGGGATAAATTTGACACATTTATATTAGGTTATTTTTCTCCGTAGGTTGGAGGTATTGACGCACACTATGCGTCATTTAAAAGCTTGGACTCTTCTTCATTCATATACGTGATGACAGATAGAATGGATGACTGGAACATACCTGAATCACGGAAAAGAATAATTTGTATCATGATGATCTGCGCCGGCCATCAAAATAAGGAGATTATGGTTGCTCCCTGAACACTGTAAAAACAATCAGGCATGAACTGAAGAATTGCAAGGGAGACTAAGAGACTGTGGCTAGAAGAAAGCAACATAACAAACGATCTGATTGCGTTTGTACAGCAGAATTCCTCGAAAATCTGCCGAAAGGGCATCAGGAATTCAGATGCCTAGGCGGAGTTGTTAAACATTGTAGTCAAGCTGTTGATAACAAGGGTAGCCAATGGTCAGCCATATATATGGCAGCAGGAATCGGCCCCCTGCCACACCTCTGGGAAAAGTCAAAAATGGTTGTCGGTGAATTTTTACGACTACACCAGTCCCAATGTTTGGCCTCCGAACTCCCCAGACCGTAACCCCATGGATTATTATGTATGTGGTGCTGTTGAGAAAGACACCAATTGCCGTACCAGTACTACAAAAGCCCAGTTAATCGATAGAATTAAGGTAGTTTTGAGAGCCTTTCCAAGTAAAACTGTAACATCAGCTTGCTACAGGTTCTGGAGTAGGATTGAGGCTGTGATCGATGCTAATGGCGGTTATTTTGAGTGAAACTTGTTTGCAGTAGTGTAATTTTCATGCCTGTTGAATTTCTTTACACTCCATTAAATTTTGTTGTTACCAAGCACTTTTTCTTTTTCCTTATGAAACTGTCAAATTTCTCCCGAACACCCTGTAAATTAAGTAATGGGATAATCAAATTAGTAAACGAGAAATGTTTTTTAAGCTAACAAACATATTTTGTCTATTATATCGAGGGCAAATGGAATGATTGGCTGGATGGTTAGAAATTTTATCTCAAGAGGGACAAATGTTATTTTAAAAATATGTTGGTTGGTTGGGTTTTATGGTATGTCAACCCTTGTTAAGTCATTTTATGCCGAATATGTTTTATTTTATTAATTCTTGATTATACTCAATTTTTTAAAACTCAATTTTTAAACACATATTTTAGACTCGGTGTATTTTAAAGCTCCAGTAGACAGGGTTCTTCTCTCTCTCTCTCTCTCTCTCTCTCTCTCTCTCTATATATATATATATATATATATATATATATATATATATATATGCAAAAGCCTAATAAGACTTCATATAGAATATTTTACTCAGGTCTGGGGTTCAGTAATCTTTCACTCTATTTGTTATTTTTGTCACTTTCCTTTATGTGCCCTTCAATAACGTGCCATTCAATACTTAAGAATACAGGGTGTGTGAAAAAAGTACCAAGTTTAAAGCTGTATTTACCAAGATAGAAATTAAAAATGAATGGAACTTTTTTGGCAGAATACAAGGTGAGTCAAAAAGTACAAAAAATCTCGATACATTTTTGACACACCTTGTATTCTGCAAAAAGAGTTCCATTCATTCTTAATTTCTATCTTGGTAAATACAGCTTTGAACTTGGTACTTTTTTGACACACCTTGTATTCTGAAAAAAAAAAAATGAATGGAACGTTATTTTTTCAGGATACAAGGTGTGTCTAAAAGTACAAAAAATCTCGATACTTTTTTGACACACCTTGTATTCTGAAAAAAAAAATAATGAATGGAACGTTATTTTTTCAGGATACAAGGTGTGTCAAAAAGTACAAAAAATCTCGATACTTTTTTGACACACCTTGTATTCTGAAAAAAAAATAATGAATGGAACGTTATTTTTCTTAAAAAAATTATTATTAAGTGAAAAGTTACTCGTTAGAAAGACTGTAGGTTTAATCAAAAAGTTTCACGACTGAAGTATTAATTTTTATTTGTATTCTGAAAAAAATAACGTTCCATTCATTCTTCATTTCTATCTTGGTAAATACAGCTTTGAACTTGGTACTTTTTTGACACACCTTGTATTCTGAAAAAAAAAAATGAATGGAACGTTATTTTTTCAGGATACAAGGAGTGTCAAAAAGTACAAAAAATCTCGATACTTTTTTGACACACCTTGTATTCTGAAAAAAATAATGAAGGGAACGTTATTTTTTCAGGATACAAGGAGTGTCAAAAAGTACAAAAAATCTCGATACTTTTTTGACACACCTTGTATTCTGAAAAAAAATAATGAAGGGAACGTTATTTTTTCAGGATACAAGGAGTGTCAAAAAGTACAAAAAATCTCGATACTTTTTTGACACACCTTGTATTCTGAAAAAAAATAATGAATGGAACGTTATTTTTTCAGGATACGAGGTGTGTCAAAAAGTACAAAAAATCTCGATACTTTTTTGACACACCTTGTATATCCCAACTTTCTATTTTTCCCCATTCTCTTATTACTATTTCTATTTTTCTTTAACTGCATGACAACCTGTTGATCTTCGTCTAATTGCATCAAATCACTAGATGCCTCGGAGAACGCATGGCTGTTCTTGTGAAATATTTTTTTAAAAAAAGGTTATATAAAATGAATGTAAATTTAAAAAAAAAACAAAAAAAAACAAGAATATATTTAAGGAACTAATTTGTTGTTTAAGAACTGCGGTCTTCACCATTTACCGCATCATTGCATTTCGGGGAAATAATTTACTTCCGCTCATCTCCTGTAATTCTATTCTGGTGTTTTGCGCATGGCATGATCATCAACACTAACACTGAATAAGGTAACTAGTCATTCACAAAATAATGATTTTCACTGAGTGAAGGACATTGTAATTTAAACAGTTTTTGTTTTTTTTCTAATTTTTCCGGTTGATATTTTTCCGGTTGATATTTTTTGGTCTGTTATTATAGCATTGAGCACTATTTCTACGCATACACTTTTCCTATTTGCTATTCTTTATCTTATATATATATATATATATATATATATATATATATATATATATATAAACTAATTTCTTATCTCAGCTTCCTTGGTTGATTATGTTACTAGTAGTTTTCATGTGTTTTATAAAGCCAAAGAACAAAAAGCACAATCTTCAGACACAATTTTGTTGGAAGTAGTAGCACTTCATTTTTTTCAACGTTCTTAACTGATTTTTTTTTTGGGGGGGGGTCTTGTTTGTTTAGGGGTTTTATGTTTGTTTTTTGTTTTATCTGCAAGGAGGAAAAGGAGGAGGAAAGAGGGAGAGAGATAATAGTAATACTTTATCATCCAGATAAGAATAAGTTTCAGTCATTTTGTTCATTTTTACTAAACAATTACATTTAAAAATCACGGATAATGGTCGATTACTGATACATAATTCGGAAGACTCTTGATAACTGTTCCATAGAAAATGAGAAAATGACAAAAATTGACTCTTATCTCTATTAATTTTGCAATCACAATTCTAGTGATGAGTCACTATAAATAAAATATCACCCAAATTTTATAATAAAAAGAGAGATAATTTTCTTGTCTGAAATTGTGTGAATAGGCATTATATATTTTCATTTACTTATGGTTTAAATTTCATATAAATTGAATGGAAAAAAAACTTACAGCAGGGATTTTTGCCCCCACCAGGCGCCTTCTTTAATTAAAATGAAATATACTTATCCAAGTACCCTGGGTAATGTAGTTTCAGAATATATATGGTTATGGGGTCTATCTCCAAAGACCCTAGTTATAGAAACCGCAAGTTTTCACTGTAGGTATGGTGTTAATCAATATTACGGTTTGGCTCAGTCGGCAGAGCGTTCGACTAGGAACCAGAAGGTTCCGGGTTCGATACCGGCCCTCACCAACTCAGCGTATGAGTAGCACAGGGATCTGTGCTGTAAAGTAAAAGGAGCTGATGTATATGTGGTGCCGCATCTCAGACGCTAAAATAATCTCTTTGGTCAAGCGCTAGTGAAAAAGAGATAGACTCCTTCGTTGTCTGGCTGATACCGACTTTAGGCCACCCCAACGACTTTCCTTTTAATATCATTGACATTTTCTGACATTTTGTGAATATTTCTGGTCATTTACCTTTGGTTTAAATTTCATGGAATCGAAGGGCAATATTTCAGTAGGGGGTATGTGCCTCCCGGGCACCCCCTTTGATAACTTGTGGTTATGGAGGTCTATCTCCAAAACACGAGGAAAAACTACAACTTAATATGTATAAGATTAGTCTGTAACGGATGAGAACAGATGTTAATTTAAACAGGGGCATGTTGAATATGTTGAATATGTTGAAAACTTAGATGAAATTCAAATCTTTCTAGGGATTACTTCCTAGAAATGTGCCTGGAAGTTATAATCTTTATGGAAACAAAAACAAGACGATTAATTATATCAGTTGTCATAATTGATATAATTAATCGTCTTGTTTTTGTTTCTTATATTTAAACAAAATAACCTGAAAATATTTCTCTTTATTTTTATGCTCTGCAGGAATAAAAGGATATTTACTGACCACATAACTCATTTCATACGTTTTACTCATCTCCACCACCACACCGCCGCCACTTTCCTGTCCGACTGCAATAATTCAAACAACAATCAAATTGCAATTGAAAATATATTTCTTCGCTATGTGACAGCGAAATTAATACTTTCTCTCAATAAGATAGATTATTGACTATGGATTTAATTGAAAATGATGCGACTCCAGTTTTAAGGACATCTAATCTGTTTTGTTTTTGTTTTCATTTTGTTTCGGGGGGGGGGCGGAATTAAGTGATTTATTCACTACTCAAGACGGAAACGGAAGTAGCTAATTAGATTAGTGATACAAGTCTCGTTTTGAAATTTAGCTCATGTTTTGAGTTCTAGGACAAAAATTGTACAAATTTCGACAATAATATAATTTATTATGTATATAATATAAATGAACGCATATATATATATATATATATATATATATATATATATATATATATAAAATGTTGTTCTGGTTGCAACGGGAGAAAATTTAATATTTTATAAAAAAAGAAGAAGGTCCGCAAATTGTATTATGTTTTCAGAAAAAATGTTTTATTCTTTTTATCTTACACACGCGACACGTGTTTCTGATCTGTTGTCTTCTTCGGGCATTGAGTTATTAATTTGGTAGAATATGTCCGATATTTGATAAGTTGTGTGTGTTTCTGCAATTTTCTGTTATGAAATATATATATATATATATATATATATATATATATATATATATATATCTTATTATAATAGTGATTGTGTGTTTGTCTGTATTCGAAACTATATTACTACTCAAGTCACAATTACCTAAGATTTTTACGTCACATTCTCCATTATTTTATTTTTTATTTAAACCTCAATTATTAATTTTAAAAATTGTATTACATTAATAATACTGTTGGCCTTATCTACAGGTATTTGCCTCTCATCCCACATATGAGGGCGTGACACAAGGACATTTTTATGTGTACTCACCCACAAGCCGAAGCTCATTGGCAGTAGGTGGAAAAAATTGCGTCGATCCCGCCGGCATTCCCTCTCAAGGGGGCGCCTCAGGTGCTGGGCAATAAACCCAGCATAGCCCCTTTAAATCAAGGGGGCAGGTATTACCTGGGGGGATCGACGCTATTAACTTGTAAAGATCCAGGGCCGAAGCCACTGGACCCCCACCCCGTTGGGCGGGGCTGCGTTTTAATAACATGCAATTGTATTTATATATACAACAAAATAGCAGTATACAGTGTTAACGGGAAGGCTAATTTGCATATTCATCATAAAAAATTGATTTTAATAAATATGTGCTTAGTATTATTGATTTCTAATTGTTTGGTTTTATTTTAATAAATATGAGCAAAACTCTCAGAGATAAATCTTAAAATAAATCCATTAACAAAAAGAAATAACTGTAATATTATTCTTTACACTAATTTCACTAAATAGGAAAATCTAGCAATGAGAGACGGAAGTAATGGGAAAGTAAGTTTCAGTTGTTCTATTTTTATTATACCCCCCTCTGTTTCAAATATTTTTATCTACATTCTTATTTAGTTTGATTATCCTTTCTAATTTAATATAATATTTTATTCGATTAAAACTTAAATACTTGCAACCAGAGGGTGCATATATTTGCTAGGATATATATATATATATATATATATATATATATATATATATATATATATATATGTTAGGGCAGCGTGTTTGAGAATAGCAGATGGGAAACTGTCAATAACCAAGATCCTTTGATTTCATGCCCACGCCGTTGACTTAATGTTCATACTACCTTAACTCAGATATACACGCTCTAATAATGATATTGAGTGCTATTTACTAGTAAATATACCATTCTCTCTCTCTCTCTATATATATATATATATATATATATAATGTGTGTGTGTGTGTGTGTGTGTGAATTTTTATATGTGTACGAATAAATTAAGAGTAAAATACAGGAATTGTCAAGGTAATGATGTCATTCCTTCCCTAGAATCCCGGTTATTTTCAACGAAAGGAGTAAATCTTGAATTTAAAAAAAACAAGAAATTCCATTTATATCAATTACAATAATTCGCTGTCTTTCTTCCTGTTATTTATTGTCATAACTATCATTCTAAAACAACGACTGCAAGAGAAATGAAACTGCTAAAAATGTATATTTCCTTAAACGGTGCACTTCGTAGAAAATACACACGGCGCTCCGAGTTCAAATTTGCATTTCACATTTTGCGAAACGTATGAATCTAACTATTCTCCCTCCAGCTATTGGTAAAATAGCAGAGCAGACTGGGCTCTTTAATCTTGATATGGCAACCGGTCTAGGAGAAGAAAAACTCTGAATTCAAACTAAAGGGGCTCTCTTCTCGATAGTCAAAACTACTTTTCTCCTCCTCTTTTCTACTAACCAAAAAATGGTGACAATTCTTGATAAATCATTTAAGTTTTAGCTGAATCAGTTTAAATAAAATGGCTAGCATTTCTAGAAGTGAAATAAAAAATTGATTTAGCTAGTAATCACTTCCTGTGTGTGTCTAAGTCATTGAAGTTTCATAAAGTTTGTGGCAATAATGAAAAATGGTTCAATTTTTTAAACTTTTTTTTTGTCCAATACTGTAAACATAAAATATATGCAGTTAAATAACCTCTAGGCATAAAATAACCCCAGAAGCGTTGACATGCCATTAAAGTCAATCAATAATTTATATCAAGCTGGGGGCACGTGTTGTAATGGTTACCGTCAAATGAAATGAATACAGTAAGATGAGTTCAAAGCCTGGATGCAGCTGTTAGGATTTCACATAGTGCTAATAATTCTGGGAAATGTATGAATCCAACTATTCTCCCTTCAGCTATGGGTGAAATAGCAGAGCAGACTGGGCTCTTTAACCTTGATATGGCAACCGGTCTTGGAGAAGGAAAACTCTGAATACAAATCTATTAAATTCCACTTTAGAAATTGACCTTGTGTCCCATTGTATTTGATTGATGTTTAACATCTCTGCGGGTTTTCTAAACTCAAATAGTTACTTGAAAACTAAGAGCATAATGTTTGTTCATTAATAGTCTCATCACTAACAGCAGAATTTCAAGTTATTTCATTTCCATTATGATGCAATGGGACCGGTTTAGCTGTCGGTAGAGTGATCGGCTAGAAACCACAAGGTTCCTAGTTCGATATCGGCCCCCGCCAACTCAGCATATAAGTAGCACAGGGATATGTGCGGTAAAGTAATGAGCTGATGGTAGGTGTGGCGCTCCACCTCAGATGCTAAAATAATCTCCTTGGTCTAGCGCTAGTGAAAAGGGGATAGACTCCCTCGCTGTCTGGCTGATACCGACATTAGGCCGCCCCGACGACTTTATTTTTTATGATGCAATGAGGTGCTCCTCGTGTAATGGTTATCGTCCTTGGAAATGGACACGGCGACCACAGTTCAAATCCGGGACGAAGCTATTTGCATTTCATATAGCGCTAATACCAATGGGAAAGATATGAATCTACCTTTACGTCAAATAGTAAGACAGACTGGACTTTTGAAACTTTGGTATGGCAAACGGTATTGGAGAAGGAAAAATCTGAATTCAAATCTGTTAAACTCCGCTTAGAAAATTGACCGTGTGGAAGAGGTAGGCAAATACATATATTTCATTAATAATTTACAGACATGATAAATGAGATAAAGTTATTTTGTTCAGATAGTGTGTGGTATGATTCTACGTTGTTAAAATATGGTGTCTCCCACAAGAAGAAACTAAGAAAGATACGAAGAAAAACAGAGATTCCTTAGAATAATGAGAAACACAAGAGTATACGTCCTCTCAGGTTCAGAGAAGAGTAGTTGGCTGGTTGGTTGGGTTTTATGTCATGACAACCCATTGGGTTATTTTATGCCTAAGACTTTTTTATTTATTCTTGATAGGTACTCATTTTTTAACTCAAATTTTTAAATTCATTTTTCTATTTAACCCATAGATGAGACTCTAACAGGTACTACCACTTCAGGTAGATGTGGTATTGTATGCAAATTAGATATACCCGTATATGTAGTAATCCAACTGGCAGTTGATAACACGAAGCAGTTAACATATACTCTTCGTGTTATATTTTGTATTTTTCATTATATTTTGCATATCAACTACTTTATGGATTTAATTTCACCGATTCATCGACATTTAATAAACTTAATCCAGCCCAAAACCAAGCATGAGGAAAGATTGTGTCATTTGTCCAATACATTCTCCCACCTCTTTATATACTCAGTTTTTAAGTTTAAAGTGATCAACTCAAATATGAAACATTTTATTGGAGACGAAAGACAAATACACCGGAAGCAAGTTGTCTTGACTAGAAAAATGTGACGGATTTTCTTTCAGGATTTTGTTGGAAATTAAAAGTCCTGATTTATATTAGACAATATCATTTGCTTTTTCCCTTTCTGAAATTTTTTTTTTTTAACCATACAAACAATTTTGCCCAAAGCCAAGAATGTATTTAATCTGTGTGATATACAATGCGTAGGAATTTGTTGAGATGGTTTCCTCTTTAATGAAACTTTAAATAAATATTATTGATATTTATTCTTCCTTTTTAATATCACACGAGGTTGTTTTAGAAAGCAATGAGACTGAATTGTGTATTTTTGAGGTTGATAACTCTAATTGAAATTCAGCCGATCAATGTTGATCTTGAACACATGTGAAAACATTTACTAAATATTTTTCTCTCAAAATTTCTGTTCAGCGGATTGATTGATTGATTGGTTGGTTAATATTAACGGCATGACAACTCGTCTAGGATTATTCTATACCTAGGAGTTAAGTATTCGCATTCATTGTACGCTCTTATTTTCATTCTTTGTGTATCTGTTTCTTGAGAGTTTCTTGTTTGTTATTTTTGCTCACGAATGCGAATAGTTGTTAGATATATGTGTTTGACCCATAAAGGGGGCCAAGTGTCACGTTGGTCCATACCGTGTAGGTAAAGGGTTTGAATTTAGAGTTTTCCTTCTGTTAAGTTTTTAAATGCCATCCTTGGCCAGTTGAAAAGGGCTTAAAGTAAGTAAGTATGGAATCCTTTGGTAAGCGAATAAGTCCTATCCTGCGTATTGGTAAAGATCCAGTGATTTAATCCTATGTCCGTCGTTCACGAGTGTCAACGTAGTTATGGCCAGTATGCTCAGTATGCTCAGTTTAAGTATTGTCTTACTGCCAGTGATTGACCAAGAGAGATCACATTGTTCTTGCCGAGTCTATAAGTAAAAGCAGGCGTCTATCACACACCTTATATAGCAAACATCTCAACACCTTCTTCCAGAACAGTTGTATTACCAAGGTTAGAGAACCCATATTTACCTAACCCTGAGGTTAGCGGGAAGAGATGGGGTCATTCCTATTTCCGATGTCATGGTATTTGTATTTACTAAGTTTTTCTTAAATATGGTGTTGTATACCCCTTTACTCGGGTGTATATAATCAGTGGGGGAGAGACAGACAGAGTAGATGATGATAGATGAGATTATGGCTCTTACTAATATCTGCTTACTGGTTCTGACTCGGCCGCCATCTTCTTCAGGCTGACTTCTCTTCATGGCTTTCTTTTAAAGGTTGGTTCTTCTTCTTTTCCGTGTTGGGCTGGTCATTTCTTCTTTGAATTAATCAATTAACAAGACTTGGTTGTTTTCTGATAAAGCTTTATTTCACAACCCAGCCCATATTGATTCCGCCGCGGGGAGAGAGGGGCCCCGAGAGCTGTAGGCAACGTCCACACTCCTCGGGGGTCTGGTCGCATCTGAAACTAATTCTCACGCGTCTGTAATAGTGCGTTTTTCAAGGATTCAAGTAAAAAGGTTACTATCCGTCAATAACCGGCGAGTAACTTCCCACTGGACACCGTCATTCTGAATCTAACGGACCCTAATTCAAATATTCTAACTACAGGTACGTACACAATTTATAAGCTGCTTATAAATTACGTTACAATGTCATGCATGTCTATTAAACTTAATTGTGACACAAGACCTAAAGTATTGGTCAACGAGTGGTCTGCTAAACCGGCTTACTGACCATTTCACCACGTGAGGTGCCCACGAGAGCATGGTATTATTGTGAAGTGAAACGCCAATAGTCTCATCCGGAATTTGGAGCCCATTTTTCCTTGACGATTGCTATTATGTTAGCAATACACAAAAAATAACTTTTTCATAGATTATTCTAATCTTTTATTGCATAGGTCATTCTGAATTTTTGGATTCAAACATTTGCGGCATGTCAACCCTTGGTTGTTGTTTTTTTTATGCCGAAGACAGTTTAAATTTCATTCTTGTTATTCAATATTTCTTTAATTCCGTTTTTAAAAGACATTTTAATTTTTTTTTTTATCTAGGCTGACGTTGTATGGTTTTTTAAAAAATCTAGTAATAATAATGATAATTAATGAAATGAGGGATATTTATAAACTTGTCTTTAATTTCATTGCCTTCAACTCCAAATTCTTAAAGATTAATTCCACGTGACGAGTTTTCAAAATCTAAAAATAATTAGAAAAACAAACTAGCAAAAAAAATACGAGAGACAAGATCGTAACTTGTGATAAGTTCAAATCAGAAGAATCTTGGCTGAAAGTAATTGAACAGTTTTTCTCAAAGTTCTCTATTGAAAATTGACACTTGAGTCTAATCGTCAGTAAATGATTCGTTGGCTCAATTTTTTTAAAAAGGACAGAAAATTGTTATTCAAGATCAAAGTGATTATGTCAAGAAAGGATTGACTCTGAGATGGCTGGTCATCATTGTCACTGATATCAACCATCTTTCATCTCTCTCTCCTACATCTCTATTCTTTTTTATCGCTACTCCCCTTCATCTTGACTCTCTATCATCTTGAATCTCCTTCAAAAACTTTGCAAAAACTTAAAAACTAACTTTGTAAAAACTTAAAAACTAACTGTGCAGCCCTCATGACAGACATGCCTGCCTTCTATATTAAGATTAGAATCGGCTCCCCTGCGTTACCTGGGTAGAGGGGTTATGATAAAAAGTTAGTCTCGCAGATCCATTGATTGTTTTGGTCTCACATAATTGATTTATATTTTAATCCTGAACACAACCAATGACTTTCCCTTTTCTTAATCAAATCCTCATTTTATATATCTTTCCAGATATAAATAAAAATTTTCCTTATTTTTGCACAAAAAGCAAGCTCTGGTGATAGTGAACGTGTACATATATTTACATTGTCGTTAATTGTTTTATTTTCGTAGTTTCCCCCGGACATACATACACACAACTGCCCTTTATATATGTATATATTTTCCTCTGGATGTACATACACACAACTGCCCTTTGTATATGAATAGATAGAAGATGAATTGCCTTCAACTGATAGATTGGTTAGTGTTGGCGTTACTGAGTGATGTCTTACTTTTGCTTTTTAATCGTTTTCAAACTAAATTAAAAACAATTACGGTCAAGTTACACTGAAAACACCGGTTCCCGCTAAATCACCGAAGATAAGCAGCGATGAGTCTGTCCAATACATAATTTGGTGACTACAAGCAACAGCAGGTACTGTTAGTAATCTGCGCAATTTTTTATCAAAATGGTTGGATTCGGCATTAAATGACCCGAAAACGGTTTATGTGCCATAAAAAAAAATAACCAACTAATCCAATTGCAAACAGAAACAGTGTTTGTAGTAACTGGACACGGCGACTCGAGTTCAATTTGTATTTCCCATGGTGTTAATATCATCAAGAAAGTTATGAATCTAACTACCCCACCCCCCACACACACACTCAGCCATCGGTCAATATTACGGCAGATTGAGCTATTAAGCTTGGTATAACAGCCGTTCAAGACGAAGGAAAAGTCTGAATTCAAACCAACTGTGCCCCACTTTAAAATAAAAAAGAATCTTAAAATGACCTTCTGTCATATCCTGGCCGTGGCAGAGTGGTTGGGTAAATACGTATAAATAAAAACATTTGTTTCTGTTTTTA